>CAXIVR010000001.1:344721803-345154303 GCA_964035755.1 Teleogryllus oceanicus | reverse complement strand
AGTTGAGAAAAATATCAAAAATGTATTTTGTGCGGCAGATAGATGTCAGCTGGCAGAGAACAGCGAAACCTTATGTGAGTTGGCAAGAACCTTAAAACCAGTCCACACAAGAAATTATAAACATTTGCTACGAGAAAATCCTGTCATTCTGTAGCACCTCTAGTTCTTCTATATTTTGGTAGTAGCGAAGTGTAAGCATTTCTTAATTTTTAGCAAAAAGAATTCAGCTAGAAAACTTGACAAAAGAACAGTAAGAGACACAAATAAATAAAGTTAATTACAAAGAACGTAATACTCGTATTAGGGATTAGGAAGAAACGAACGTACCAATGTAAAACCAAGTAGCTATGAACAGGGAAAGTATGGAGTAGTAGATGATCCTGGTAAACGACCAGTAATCGAAAGTACATCAAATTCTTTCTGCAGTTTTGTAATGGTATCTTCTTGCAAAGAAAAGGAATGTTTAGGACATTCTCGACATCGTTATTAGGAATTTATTTTCATTGCTCGTCAAGTAAAAAACTGCTGATATCGTACGGGATTTGAACACGCGTTCCTCTATTGTGAAGCCACGCACCTAAGCGATTGCGCTACCAACACAGACGTACGTAAGCATTTCCGTGAACTTACTCAATTAAGAATCTCACGAATTTTGGTCTTCAAACTCATTGCTTTCCGCATACTGCAATTTAAAATATTAAATAAATTACCTCTAAAGACAATAGAAAACTGAAATCTACATGGCACTATAAAATAGTTAATTCTACTTAGGATGTTTCAGTTCAGTGCTATGTAATTTTTGCGCTGGTTCCTAGCCTGACGCTCAGCCTTATCGCCTCTGCCCAAGGTGAGTTTAAAATGTTTTATGAACGTGATAACGTTGGGCTGAACAGTTTCGACGGCCCGACATTCCAAATTCATTTGCTGCAAGTAATTACTAGAATCTAAGAAACATTTATTGGCTTCCAAAATCACCTATCATTGCGATTATTATCTTTTGTTCATCTACTCACATTTATATAAAGATAAACTCTTATTTTCTGTGTTATTGGTAATGTTTTCTTAATATCTATGATGTTACACTATTAACACTTCATTCGTTTTGAAAACTCTCAAACGACAACCGTAAATGCATACCTTAAACTATTGAAAAGGAAAAAGTATTAATTAAAATCACATAGTCAAAAATAAAAAGTTGCTAAAACAGGTAGGACGGCGAACTCGAGTCTTCCAGTTCTTCAAACAAACACCTGAACTACATGACGTCACTCCTGATCATATACAATGCTTTTACGTATTAGGATGTGTTGACGAGTATTCTTATTGAGTTTTGCTAGCTGAAGACAGGAATGTTGCTTGCAACGAAAACAGTAAAGTACGATTTCGCAAAATCCGGTTTTGAAACGATTTTAATAATGAAAAACGGTTTCATTGGTTTTACATTTAAACAATTCTTTAAAATTGTAACTATTGCTTGCACTTTTGCACGAAAAAATGCCATCATTTTTCAAGAAAGCCTACATGATTGTTGTAAGAACGAATTATGGACAACAAATTTCATTTGAAGACAAATCTGTTTTCAATTTTGTAGTTGTAGGATGACGCCCCAAAATGTTCAAACTTTAAAATTTTCGAAAATTCCAGAGTTAACCATGAAAATTGGAACTATATGTCCTTCTAAGTGTATTTTACTCTATTCTTGCAGAAAATTAGAAGCCGTTTTTGAGAAAATTTTAAAAATGTCCGAAAGGCTTCATGTAAAGTACCCCCAAATTTCAAAGATTTTTCAAAATTTCCAAGCTTCAACTACAGCCAGAAAAACAGGGGTTTCTTGAAGTTGGAAAGGATCGTACGTGTGGTTTAGGCGCTAGTAGTGATCACAGACGGATGGACGGACGGTTTGGATAAAACCGCTTTCGACTCAAAACGTGTATTACCGTTTAATCGCGAAATCGATTTTCCGCTGTATTACATAGCTTTCTCTATACTACGTATACGCACGAATATAATATTACGTATATACGTCACATACGAATACTACGTATACTACGTATATTCGTGCGTATACGAGAAAGTAAAACAAGTACAAGTTTTGTTTGTGCTACAGGATAACGAATTATCATAGTTAAAATCCATCTAAACGTGTTACAACAGTTCCAAAAGGTGAGATACAAAAAACTGTACTGAAAATTTTCTGCATTACTGATTGTCATTTCAAAGGTGAGTTTATTTTTATAAATGATTCATATTGCAAAATATAAGATGTATTTATGTAATCAAAAAAAAAACGAGTAATTTGTCATAATCTGGGCACGACGTTGTGTAAAAGTCACAACTTCGATATCAATTACTTAAATGTCCAAACCTTCCCTCATACTGACTTACGTAAATGATGACAGCGGTGACAAATATCAAATGCGTGGGGAATACACGAGCCCAAGAACCCAACTGTAAAACGCATTTTTTCGGAGCTCAGTGGTCAGAGCAACTGGTCGTAAATCGAACGATGCGGGTTTGATTCCTGCCCGAAGGCAATTGCATCTTTAGTACTCAATTAATACGGTTTATCAGGTCTGCAATATGGATATCACTAACGAACGGGATAAACATTTCCTGTATTTCATTTCCCATAAACGACAGAGTTGTGACAAACTTTTTGGAAGTGAATGCAAAATGTATGTCAAAACGTTCACTATCTTAATTCAAGCGAGGTTAGGTTAAATTCTTACTAACTAAATGCAAATAAATACACATTTGTACTAAATATTTGTAACAAAGCGGGGATCAAACTAATTACACATTATATAGTATAAAAGAAGTTCCTTAAAGTTCTTTATAAGCAATAAATAAATACAAGTATTTTTCCGCTAAATATTCTTATCTTTTAATTCTCAGACTTAGGTAAAACAGAACGCGGAACAGAAGAAAAAAAAGGCGTCGCGCAGAGACTCGATCCTCAATACCTCCGTTAAAACCCGGTGTCAAACGATTTCGCTACAGAGAGAGTTGTGGTCTCTCAGTAATCTGGAAACCTTAATTGGCTCAATGACTGTGTACAGTAGAGTAACGTTTATCGTTCACGTGACAACACATATATCAAGATGTCATTTTCTTGTATGTGATGAGTGGAAAATTTTTTTATTTTTAGACGAAACTTTAAATTTTGAAAATATTTTAGTAAATGCCCATATTGTAAGATCAAGGCTTAACAAAGAGATGGCAACAGAAATTTCGCAGAAATAAATAACCCAAAACTGCTACGATATTGCTGCTGCTCCAAAAACTGCTGCGAAACTGCTACGAAACTGCCGTGATTCATGTAAGCCTTTCATTAATCTAGCAATTTTACCATTACCTTGTCTGTTTATTTACGAATCAGTGGTTTTTGTCAAAATGACTTGTTAAGGGCAGGAATATATTTTCAAAAAATGCTGATGTCTATTACTATAACACTCGACGTAGAAATCATATTCACCAGGTGACAGTATCAACAGCCCATTACAAAAATTCACATACAATACATGTACATTATTTACAACACTTTGCCAGATGACATTAAACGATTAAATTCAATAGAAAGTTTAAATACCAAGTGAAATCGTTTCTACTGTATAACTGTTTCTATACAATTAGAGACTATACTAAGCATCACAAGAAAAGTAACATTAATTTTAACAATTATACATAATGCATTATTTAACATTTGAACTGTATAAATGTGTATAAACAACCTGTAACAAGTATTGTATTGCAGCCTGACTTAGTGTAGAGATCACAGAATTTTGAAAATGTGACACATTCACTTTTCCCATAGCACGTCATACGCAGTTTTTAACTGCTTTTGACGTTAAATAAATAAATAAATATTTCAAAATATGCAGATATAAATGAAAATTTGCTTGAGCATGCGAAGTTATAGTAGGCTATTATCTTGGAGAGAGTACTGAAAAGCACTTGAAGAAATGACAATACGCAAAACCTGGACGAATTTAATTAAGGACTGCATGTCTACCACTACCTACTGGGTAACGGGAATATTTCTACGAACCATCCAGTGGCGGTGTACGGTGGCGCAGTTGGTGACCGCTTCGTGCAACGACGTAGGTGGCGCCGGACGAGTAGGCAGAACGAGAAGGAGAGGCCAGAAAAAGAGCGGGACGGAAGAAGCGCGGACGGGGCGAGATTGCGGCATGCTCGCGGTGCGGGACGAGGAGAGGCGGAACCAGAAGAAGGCGGACAAGAAAGAAGCCATAATGGGAAAGAAGAGTGTGACGGAGAAGCGCGGAACGGACGCGGATTGCGGCAGATCGAGATAGCAGTACGGGACGAGAGTAGGGCGGAAGGTGAAAGAAGCGCGGAACGAGAAATGAGCTGACAAAACGTGTGACGGACGCCGCACGGAAAGACTGTGGTGCAAGACGAGTTGTCGAAGCGCTGAGACGACGACGTGGGACGAAAGGGCGGCGCGGGACTAGAGGTTGGCGAAAGGAGTCGACGGCGTGGGCGAGGGGCGTCGCGGAGTGAGGCGGCAACGCCAGGCGAAATGGAGCACAGAGCGCAGCACTAGGCGAAGGTTTGGGACGATTTGGTAGCTTCGGACGAGACAGTGTCGCGCAACGGGACGGCGGTACTAGAAATGTCGGAAACGCCGGACACGATGGAGACGAGGACGAGAAAGCGATTTTGCACGAAACGCCGGCGCAGGAAGGACAATTTTGTGGGAAGAGATGACGAGGTAACGAGCCCAACGTGACGACGATGGGTCGAGACGTCGACGCGGACGAAGACGAAGGAAGGATGACGAGAGCGAGGCTGGGATTGCGGCGCAGGAACACTACGTCGTTGGAACTGGGCGGACGGAACGGAATGGGAAAAATATATTTTCAATGCGGCGTGTTGCTCGTTGTCCTGGATATCCAGGACAACTTTCTTTCTCAATGTCGCTTCTTCTTTTGCCAGACTTGTTTTGTCAGTTGCTCGCAGAACTGGCGTGCGGCTGCATACCTTCCCCGTGGTCTCATTCTTCGATTTTTACTCGCATCTTGTGGCTTGCTTGTGTTTGGGTTTCGTTTGTAGATCTTGATTGGCAAACTACTCCTCTCAAGGCTAATTTTGCCTATTAACATAATTTACAGAATTATGCCGATTATTAACCTTGTTATCGTTTATCATTTATCACAGTTGGACTTTGACATATAATTACCAGTCCTGAGTTATTCGAATAATGAGCGTTCACAGTCCATTTTAACTTAAATTTTGTTTATGTACATGCTCTCCTAGTTCTTAGAAACACCGAACACTTCGTAACCATTGCGTTTCAATGAAGATCAGAAACTTACCTACACAAAGCGGAAGCGTCTTAAACTATTGAATAATCGTGATATTTACGATAATATTGGTGAACGAAATTGTTATCTTTAGGCTTTTGTGTGTAATTCCTTTTCATGATTATAATATTCTATATCAAACGTGAGGTTGATAAAGCAAAATTTATTTAAAAGGCGTCCATGGAAAGAAAGGTTTGGGAATTCCTATGAAGACGCTATTAATTCTAAATAATATGTACATTCAGTGTTGGGTAAAATACTTTAAATTGAGTATTTCAATACTTCGCAAATACTTCCTAAATAAGTATTTATTTATATACACTCAAAATACATTAGGTTTTAAAGAGCTAAATACGTACATATTTAAAATACATGAAATACTCAAAATACAGTAAATACAATAATTTTTTGTTATTACTTTTGTTGCAACAGTTTATTGTAATTGTCAATACAATAAATTAGCAATTGACAGTCATAAATGTCGGAACAATAACTCGTAATTCTAACTTAAATAGAGGAATTTCAAAGAGGACTAATTTTTCAAACAAATTATCAGAAAATAAATCCGTATTTGGTGAATCTATAAAACCCGCAAAGGATAACGGAAGTTCGACTGGCGTGGATGAACATAAACTAATGTTCTAAACTAGTAAGTAGAGCTCGGACATTTAGGCACTAAAATGGCCGAAAATAGGTAGGAAGTGGGCACTTAAAATAGGCATTATAGTTGACAATAGCACTGAGTAAGTAAAAACATAAGAATAGGCAGATAAATGAGCTATATTGTAGAATAATATTAAAATTTATACATAATAAGTATTACATAAAGGATAAACACAATTCTCTAAAACCAAAAGAATTTCTTCTGATTGTCAAACACATTCCGAGTTATATACTATTTCTTAAGAAATGACTCGTGTGGAATTTTATATTTTGTATACTTTGTTGGTTAAAGAGGTTAAATGTAGAATGTTTAAGTTTTGAAAATGGAATGTTTGCACAAGTCAGTATCGAAATACTTTCTTCTCTTCATCTTTTGACTGCACTCGCTGAAAAAGGTTTGAATAGTTTCTCCTTTTCTTGCATTTTGCACGAGATGCAGTGTTTTATGTTGTAATAAATATGTGTTTGCACAGTTTACCTCCTTTCACAACACTGTCAAAAATGTATTTCTGTCCACCACAGAATCTCCTCACTAAATCCACTCTTTAACAATACACTTGTTGAAACTGGATCTTTCGGTGTTAAAGCAAGAATACTCAACAGGAACAGCAAATTTACTGATCTGGCATGACCAAACTTGAAACAAATACAAAATTATGAAGAAAACTCCATGTATCTTGTATAATTCTACCTTCAAAACAAAAAGAATGCAGGAGGGCTATTTTTGAAGACAGTTGTGTTCTTCGTAAGGAACGGATAGCTGTGCAAAATCTCATACTCTCAATACTGCGGTTTTTACTTGCTGCGTCTGACATTTCATTGGCTGTTACGGTGCCATCCAATCGGACATTAAATGTCACTCAGTGACTTCACTATGTTGGCGTTCAACCTTCCTATTGGATGATACCGAAAGAGCTGATTTACTTCACAGACAGCTCAGTAAAAATCGCAGTGTAAGCGGTCTCCTTTCAACGCGTTCCAGGCAAGAACACCCAGGGCATAAAACTTCTCGATCAGAGGATGACCTGACAGATTTTACGTGATTGTTACTTGTTTGGTAAAATTACCCATTTGTGATTTCTCAAAATTGAAAGGCATTATAAAATCTTCTCAAAACCATTTATTACAAAAGTATATCAAAAGTATTTATTTAGTCAAAACTGATGTGACGTATGGGAGAAAATCCTCTCCACGCTTTCTTGAGTTTCAGATCCCTTCCAACAGTTTAACTATTAATAGTTGAAGATAAAAAATAATAATAATAATCTAATAATAATAATAATAATAATAATAACAACAACAACAACTTATAATAACTAATAATAATAAATATTTTAAAAATTTGAGAGACATTTTTCAGGGAGATAGCCTAAATCCGCTCTGGTTTTGCCTAGCATTGAACCCTTTGAGTAGGATGTTGAATGCTATGGGTATGCTTTGAAGAACCCCAAGAAGACAATTTCCACCAATTATATCTGGATGATCTCAAGCTCTATGCTAAAGGGCGAACAACTCGCAGCATGCTGACACTAGTAGAAAGCTGCAGCTCTGTTTGTATGGATCTTGGTTTGGAGAAGTGCGAGTTGTTCACGTGAAGAGAGGTAGCGTCAGAATACAGAGAATGAACCTCATTTGATGGAAGATTTAAGAATTCAAGAACTCTTCAATGGCGATGAATATAAGTATCTGGAGCCACCAACAGCTCTAGGAACTGCAGATGAAAAATAAAAACAAGTGGAAGAAAGGTTCTCTCTCTGTGACGAAAATCTGCAAGTCCTGTATTAATTCGAGAACAAATTTACAGGCCAGTCGTAGTTCGACAGCGGTAGAGGCAAAACTACTGCTGCGCTCTATCAGCTTACGATACATGTATCTCCGAACCAAAACACTTCAGTATCAATATTACCTAACAGTGTTATTTAAAGTGCTACCAGTGTTCCAAGCAGTGTACAGCGTTTCTTGCCAGCCTGCTGGCCTCAACGTATCACATGAATAAAGCAGTACCAGCCAAACTCAAGATGAATCCGTCACTTAACCTCCAAGAGCAACCCACGAAGTCGTACGCAGGAGCTGCAAATACTCGTGAGTTTCCATCAAAAGAACAATCTATACTACTGGACGCATGCGAAAATCTAACTGTCAAAGACTATAAGTAAACTAACTGAAATTGTTCCCCAGTGCCATTACTTTCATATCAAGAATATCCAATAACAGAATATGTGTTTCTGAACTCGAAAGTCAATGCTGATCTTATAACTAACAAATACCCTACTCTAATCATTAAAAATACTATTGTTAATGTGAGACCCTAATTAACAAACTCAAGAGAATCATAATATCAAATGTATACCTTTTATTCCAAACGAGGAAATCACAAATATTTTCAAGAATCATGACATCAAAACTACCTCCAGTATATCTTTCATCAGAGCTGGTCTGTCTGACTAACTTCAGTCACATTATGAGCTTAATAGGCAAACATTTATCCAACCTGAGGAATCTACAAACTCCCTCAGTCATCAGTGATTGTACATGAAGGTACACCATATAGAATCTTTTCTCTGCTGAAAACATTACTTGTTTCAATTGCAAAATGGAAGGCCATACTGCTAGTAACTGCCCACAAAATATCCCCAAAGAGAATTGCCTCTGACACTCCCAGTACAAATATACCAACTATCCCTTCTAATAATGAAGTACAGCCTACCATAACTGAAACTCCACTGCCCCTCCACCAGTGACCCTATGAACTTTCCTCCTTCAAAAGAAGCATCCCCAATGAACCCTCTTCCCTATCTGAGCAACAAATAATGTTAAAGATAATAATCAAGATAATAATGTTAAAAACTAAAAAGAAACAGAAAAAGAATTCTTCAAAACATGAAGAACTGGACCAAGATAGCAATCCTAATAAACACTGAAGACATGTTAGCCCAACTAAAGATCTGATTGAAAGGAACCAAAATCCTTCCTCTGTCAGTGAATCAATTACACTTACTACTAGAAAATACTCTGGGCTCTGCTGATCCTCTAACCATAGTAAAGGACTATTCCAATGATATTCCAGCTGTTATAAAATGCTCAGTGACATTTACCTGTATTAAAGGATAGAATTATCAAAGCAGAGTTACCAGAATAAGAAACAAACTGCAGAATCACCTACTGGAATCAGACACAGCTGACTCTGAATCCAGTATGGAAACTATCTGACACTAAATCTTTAATTCAGGTCTCTTAAAGAAACACCATTCCCCCTTGTTAAATAAATTTCAACAAACAAATGAAGATACTCCAATGGAATATTAATGGATACTATTGTCATCTTGAGTATCTGCAACTATTACCCAGATATCATTTGTTTGCAGAATCCAATTCCAAGGCTAATCACTCAGCTATTATTAAAAATTATCAATGTTTCTTTAAAATAGAACTCAGTGATCATCCTTCTGGTGGAGTAACCATATTTTTAAAAGCTGCAATTTTGGCTGATAACCTTATGATAAAATCTAATCACATCCTAGAAATGTTCCCAATTCAATTCTGAGACCTTAATTCTTTGATAAGAAAAGATTTAGTACCATTTTAAGGGATAATTCTTACCAAGTAATGTTTTAAAATTTTTAATGAAATAGGTATTTCAGTAAATATTTAACTGTATTAGAATAACGTAATTTTCCATTCCTTTTGTAGTAATTAACAGTTATGTAATTTTCACGTTTAAGTTTTGTTTTATATCCATATCATCTCTGTACTGTAACCTCAATTGTAACCTCAATATGTAAAACTAAAATTGACATGTAAAATATAATGTATTCATTTAGTCGCTAATGACCAGCGTTGATGCGACTTAAAATAAATTAAATAAAAAAATTTACAGGAATTAACACCTGGGCTCTTTCAGCAGCATCACATACATTTGATTTGTCAAGTGGTCTGAGACATCTTTGCAAGCTTGATAGAAAAGTCAGAACACTTCTATCAAAATATCGGATGCATCATCCTCGAAGTTCCACTGAAAGGCTGTATCTTTCAAGACATCATGGGGCGTGGACTGTTAAGTCTTGAAATTATGTGTCGCCAGCAAGAAAACAGCTCAGAAATTATTTCATCAACAACGAATCCATGACCGCCATTTGTGACAAGATCACGGCTATACACCTTGAAGCTGCTCCAGGAAGATCACAATCCAAGAGTTCCAAAACCTGTGGACTGAATTGAGCAGTGGAGATCAAAGGAACTCCATAGCAGGTTTGCTACTGCTCTTCAAGTAACTCCATCGATGTGAAGAGATCGACTGAACGGTTGAGAACCGCTGGGCCTTTTGGCGAGACGGAAGAATTTGTACTGACCATTCAAGATCAGATAGTAGCCACTAATAACTACAGGCGATATATTATGAAAGAGAACATCAGTGACAAGTGTCGCCTGTGTAACAAGTCCACCGAATCTATCCAACATATCTGCAGTGGATGCTCTCAGTTGGCACAAACAAATTATTTACAACGTCATAATAATGTAGCCAAAATCATCCACAAAGCTCTTGCCAAAAGATCGGACCTAATAAAGGAAAGCCTGCCTTACTACAATATCTACCAGAACAAGTTGTGTCTAATGAGAGAACCAAAATCTTGTGGGATACTCCATTGTTACAGATAAAACAGTGGAAGCAAATAAGCCTGATATTGTCGTATTCGACAAAACTACTCGTAGGGCAATAATAATAGATATCGCAGTCCCACTAGATCATAATCTGCTGACAACTATTGCAGAAAAGAAAAGAAAATATCAGCCGCTTTCAATTGAACTGAAAACTTGTACAAAGTAATAGAGGGGGATATTGTACCCGTAGTTATTTCAACTAATGGGCTTGAGGCAGAAGATTGGAGGATTGTGAAAGAAAAACTCCATCTAAATGAGAGGCACCTCAGAAGCATGCAGAAGGCCGTGTTGCTAACCACCAACATTGTGCGAAGGTTCTCTCCTAAATCATTGAAGCGGAACCTGAGTGCACTGGAGCAAGAACTTCTCACCATCTGTCTCACTCATATGTGTTGACGTTCTGTCCTTGAGTTATACTTGAAAACTCCCGGGAAAAGCGTGAAATTTTTAAATATAATAATAATAATAATAATAATAATAATAATAATAATAATAATAATAATAAATGTAAAAGCAGAGATTAACATTTCAAAACTAGATATTTTTGTTTCGAGTAATAGAAAACTTATTTGTCGCGGTAAATGAACAGCAGATTTGATTTTTCTGTATTGCTAACAAATAGAAACGACTACACTACAAGCTACTACTAAGCCTACTACCACTACAAGCAAAGGAAAGCTCAATAAAACGTGCGCCTAGTGAAGCTACATTTACGTCCAGAAGCAAATCAAGGGCCATCTCCATTTCTCAATGGATCAGGAAACTGAAAAAGCTGATTGAAATGGGGTCATTGACCCGGAAGCTGAAGTACATTACTTGTTACAGGCATATTAAATCTTTTTTAATTATACAACGCAAATATAATTCATTATACTATATCTTGGTTTTGTTAAAGTAAACATTATTTTCTTTTGACGATCAGTATAGTCTCTAATAGTATAGAAACTGTTATGCAGCAGAAAACTTTTTTTTAACTAAATTTGTGTACCATTTTCAATTGTTTAATTTCATCTGGCAATGCGTTGTATAGTAACGTACATGTATTGTATGTGGATTTTGCAGTGAGCTGTTGATACTACTCTTGATGATCATGATTTCTACGTCGTGTGTTGTAACTTTAATTATCAGTATTATGAAAATATGTTCCCACCGTTAAGTCGTTTTCGACAAATACTACAGATTCGTAAATAAATAGCCAAGGCGTTTACGTAAGATTCCTAGCTCAATGAAAGAGACTTGCAGGGGTCACGTGGATGGCATTTTTTCATTGTCGGATAATTTTCTTTGCAATCTAAATGTTTGGGCACCAAAGGATGAGCTCCTCCAGAATATTATGCCATATCTCAGGTGGGAATGTACATTTGCAAAAATTGCCTGAAGGCTGACAGAATTTGAAAGAATTCTGAATGCGTAACACAATCAGCTAAATTTAGTGTTTAGTTATGTTATATGTATATTCCATTTGAGGTTTGACTGAATTGGAAGGTTTTCATTGGTTTTCATTTCAAGGTTTTCATTTCTGAGGTTAACGTTGACAAAGGGGATGTTTCCTAAAAATACATTAAAAGACCTAAATAGGCCAAAAGGGCATTGGCCCGACTCTAGTTATTAGGAATAAACGCATTTTTGCTGTCGGAAAATTGTCCAGCATTTTGAATGATTTAGAACAGCTGAAAGAGGGCTTGTATTTTTGTTTCATTGAGCTGCATTGACTAGCAGAATCAAACAAAAGTAACCATCCTCGTTATCTTTATCTGTATTTGAAATATTTCAAGTATTTTTTGAATTAGTTTTTACGTATTTAATTGTATCTCTAAAATACTTATCCAAAAACTTAAAATAGAGTTATACAATACAAAATGTATTTAAAATATGTATTTAAATACTAGTACTTAAATATTACCCAATACTTTGTACATTTAAGAGAAGTCGAATTATTGGAAGGGGACGGAATAAAATTGGTTTTAATATAAATATGTTTTCAACGAACCTCTTACATCTATTTCCCACAAATTGGGCAAAGTTGAAGCCTGTCAATTATTTTAATATTATCGCGCAATGACCAAGGATAGAGAGGGAAAAGAAGCGGGAAAGGTCGCTGGGGTGAGTGAGTGGTAAGTCTGAAGGAGGGAATGAATGTATGAAAGAATAAATATTTCGTCTTTCCTGGCAAGAGTAATGCATGTTACCTGGTAATGTCCCCGTCCGCTGGGTCGTATTATGTGCACGCCGGCGAGCTCTGTTTCTCCCTCTCCAGATATTTCTCCAGTGGGGCCCCGTCCAGCCACGTGTGGTAGTATAGTTCTACTGGGTGGTAGTGTAATGTAGTTCAACCGTGCTAGTGTAATGTAGTTCAACTTGAGTGCTAGTGTAATGTAGTTCAACTTGGTGGTGGTGTAATGTAGTTCAACTGGGTGTGTAAATGTAGTTCAACTTGGGTGTGGTGTAATGTAGTTCAACTGGGTGGTGGTGTAATGTAGTTCAACTTGGGTGGTGGTGTAATGAGTTCAACTTGGTGGTGGTGTAATGTAGTTCAACTGGGTGCTGTGTAATGTAGTTCAACTTGCGGTGCTAATGTATTTCAACGTGGTGGTGGTGTAATGTAGTTCAACCTGGTGCTAGTGTAATGTAGTTCAACTTGAGTGCTAGTGTAATGTAGTTCAACTTGGGTGGTAGTGTAATGTAGTTCAACCTGGTGCTAGTGTAATGTAGTTCAACTTGAGTGCTAGTGTAATGTAGTTCAACTTGGGTGGTGGTGTAATGTAGTTCAACTTGGGTGGTGGTGTAATGTAGTTCAACTTGGGTGGTGGTGTAATGTAGTTCAACTTGGGTGGTGGTGTAATGTAGTTCAACTGGTGCTGTGTAATGTATTTCAACGTGGGTGGTGGTGTAATGTAGTTCAACTTGGGTGGTAGTAGTGTGCGATGGTGGCAGTGGAGGTGGAGGCGATGTGACTGAAGCATGGAAGTGGAAGGGCGCTTGGTGTGGAAGGCAGGCGCGGATGCCCTAAGGCGTCCGGAGAGGGGTCCTAGATGAAGATCCCTAATTCCGGCCGAAGCGCTGGGGTTCGCTGACTCGGGCCGCGGGGTGCAGGGCGGTGATGGGGGCGACGGGCGGAGAGGAGGGCGCTGGCGCAAGGCCGGCGGCTGCGCGTCGGGCGGAAGTCATTGGGCGGATTACGGCGCCCCGCTTCCGCCCCGCCCCGCCCCGCCTTCGCGCGACCTTGCGCTGGCCTTCGCCCCAGCCCCGCCCCGCTGCCCGCATCGCGCGACAGCTATTTTCCGCTCCTCTTCGCTCGCCAAGGCCCGTGCCTCCTGGCTTCCTCCGCGACCAACTTCCATCCCATTTGCTGACTTTCCACCTCTCTGTCCTCAATTCCATCTGCTTCTGCATTTGTAGACGGTCCTGCACTTGATGACTGTTCATAACTATTTTTTATATTTTGTAACGTTTCCAGAATTACTTCTGTTCCGTACCGTAATTTTGTGTAGATTTTAAAAGTTTAGCGACTTATGATTTAATTCACACGTTGTTTGATCTTCTAATGTATACATAGCTAAGACGAGTGAAATAAAATTTCTGACACCGGTAAATAACTAATTAGTGAAACAGCCTCTGATCCAAATTCCATGAACTACACTTAATATATTTATCGTCAAAAGGATATTCAAGTTCACCACAATATATGATTTTATGATTTAAAAGTAGTTTCCATGCAAATATATTTGATATATAATATAACTTTCAGAATTTTATTCTTAAGAATTGTGCATTCCTACCAGAATTGAAGTGAATGATATAATGAAATGAACCAGTTTCCGTTGAGGTGAATATTCAGCTTAAATAATTCTTTCATCACTCATCCACCCAGCGGGGGTTTTGGGGATCTGATTGGCAGTTCTTTCCCGCCCGTTTTTTTAAGGAAATACACGAAAAGTATCAAATTTGAAACTGAAAATTCAAAAAATTGTACATGACCTTATTTTAGAATCTATTTTTAAAGGAAAGTTTTCAAAATGAAAATTTCTATTATCAATATTTTAGTTGAATGAAGACTTTGCAATTTTTAAAACGAATTTTCAACGAAAAAAAGACAAATTTCTTAAACATTCTTCATATGATACAAAAAAAAATTGGATCAAAACGCGAACACATTTTTTTAAATTTTGAAATTGTCTCAGGGGTTTTTAAAATGCCCCCAAAAATCAAAACATCGGCATCAAATTCAAGGAGTCGCGACATTAGCGAGATCGGCGGGGGAAATCAATTTGGAAAAATATGTGAACTTTTAACCCGCTACGCACAGATTTAAAATGGTTTCGGGTAAACGGAAGAGGAGAACCATCATTGCGTTTTTAAGCGACTAACCAGAAGGCCCAAGTGTTGGAGCGACAAAGATTTTGATACAGCTATACAGAATGTCCGGGGAGGAAACGTCAAACTTCAAAAATTGTTTAAGAAATTTTTAAACATATTTTGCCAAAAAACCCTGGGATATACCGAATGGCTGAACCGCAATAAGCACTGAATAGTTTTGTTTTCAATGCAAAAGATTGAAAATGTAAACACGAGAAATATGTACATTGTTTATTAATAAATAAAAATGTAGTTAAATAGCAGTAAAAAAGCGAATTGTGTAAAAAGGGTTTTTTCATTTGTGTTTTAATCTTTCTGAAATATTATGACATTTGCAAAAAGAAACAATTTTAAAGATTCTGGAGTGTTTATATGATTCTGCAAAAAAAAATTTGCGTAGGGAAATATATTTTTTAAACCACTTTTGGGGTTATTGCGGGTCACCATTCGAACACCCCGAACTTTTTTAGACAGAAAATTTCTTAAAATTGAAATGTACGCCTTGGCGGTACACGTTCCGCAAACAAACCTTTCCAATGAAACTGAAAGGAAATGCTTTCAGCACCAAAAGGTGTGTGAAAATATTGTTTTAAAAAAGATGATCTGGTTTTGAATTCCATCCTTTTAACCCGTGCATCTCCGACAAATTGAGTGGGGGTTTGAAAATACATTTTTTGACGTATTTTATTCTCGAATTTATGTATTTCGTAAAAAAAAAGTAAACTGTATTAACGTATGGGAAGATTATCCGTGAGTGTTTAAAAAACAGTTGACTCTTCTACGCTCAAAATTTTCTTACTTTGCATCTACAGACCCCCAAAAAAGCAAATGAGTTATTTCAATTTCGTAGAAAATTAGAATAATCTGAACAAAAATTTTTCTCTTTTTAAATCCATTGTTTTGTGGAGATTTAATATTGATTTTCTGAGCGAATCCACAAAAAGAGCAGTTTCTGAATTTAACATTTTTTAATTTGATATTACGGGAACGTACCTCCCGGAAAATTTTTAAATCAAAACAGCAATAGATCAAATTATAATTAAAAAACCACAACTAGATATAAATAATAACGAATAACTAGGCAGTGAACGATCCTTTAAATTCTAAAATGAATACTGCAAATAAAAAAAACCCCATGTCCGAGTTTTTCTTCAGTTAACATAAAGTTATTTAGGACTACTTGTGAAAAATCATGGGAGGCAGTTTATAACTATTGACACAAAAAAAAATATAATTTATTTTTCAAACTTCATTTTCTTTAACGCATGCTTTCCTATTAAAAGAGAAAATTAAAATTTCCGAAAAAATAATCTTGGGTCACAAAAGGAATTAGAACATCGTGAAAAAAAAACTACTCTACTTTATTTCTAAACGTCAGACTATCTCAAATTTTTACATTTTAAAAAAAAAACATTTTTACGAAAAATCATAAGGCAGGGTAAAAACATGCGATCAGGATATTTTGAACTCAAATTAAAAAAAAAAACAATGGAAATAATAAAAAAAAAAACTACCTCAACTGAAAACCCAGAGAATGTTTTTTAAAATATAACGAAAAAATGTGAACGATCCGGCACAGTGGCTAATCTCTTTTAAAATACTTTTTGAGAATTGTGCCGATCCACTAAGGGTCTTCAGGCACAAAAATCAAAAAAACAGTTCACCCAAAATTTTAGACACAATGTTCGTTTCGAAACTTCTTCCCTTTAAATTTCCCCAAAAAATCAAACTAAAAAAAATATTTGTCCGGTTTAGATGAATTCCCCATTCTTTTTTAAAAACTTGTGCGTATGCCTTATACACCCGTTAACCCAAAATTTTTTATCTTTTTGCCTGAACTTTCCCGATATTTTCTACGGGTAAATTATATGGAAAAAAATTTTTTAAAACATTAAGAACTATCGGTCCCAAAATGTACTCCGGGAAGTTATAAAACGTCTACAGATTTAGGACAATTCACGGAACAAACATGTTTTACTGTGATGCCGTATATAAATATAAACTATAATCACGTTCAAGAAACAAACACTAAGGAGACAGAATACTTTAAGGCATTACGAGAAAAAATTACATTATATTAACATAATATATAAATTAACATAATATATAATTATTTTATTTATTATTACATTATATTTTATTAATACAGACAAACAGAGGACGATTTGGAAAAGAAATATTTATTTTACACTGGAACAGACCCAAAAACTACACGAACTCCTATCAAACTACACCGAAATGAGACCATATTCTTTTGAGCACCAAATAGCTAACAGAATACTTGACACCAAAATAACGGCGTCAATAAAATGTTCCATCGTAATGTACACTGTGTGTCCCACAAACTATTTTGACAGACAAAATATCACCTGCCAATTTCAAAGGTCAATACAGAAAAACTCACTCCCAAAACAGAAATTATGTAGTGAAATTAAAATCAAACCAGTTTAGGAGTAACGTTGCAAGGCTTCAGATATGGAAGGAAAAGAGTGATAAGTACACACAAGAGTTGAGGGATACACTTTTCACATCTTCCATAGTCATAAGACCAGGACAGAGGGATCCTGATTTTGAAGAAAACTAAAACGAACATATCAACTCACAGAAACATAAAATTGTAGCCTCAGTAAGGCTGAGGTGCTACAACACATCAAATAAACGGAAATCAGGATAACAGGAAACTTCAGCCTCAATGAAAAGAGTTTACAATAGGCTCACAGAAATAAATGCCAAAGGAAATCACCCTCCGTTAAATGAAATGGAAGAATGTTGCGGGAGGGAAGGTATTTGAGCAAACCACAGAACAACACTGAGGCAGTGTGGATTGAAAACCAGAAGGCGGAATGCATCCATCTCATGGAAAACCCAATAGTATCCTCAAGAAGTATGGCCAACAACGAAGAAATTACAGAGCTGTAAAAACTCAGGACCAGACAGTATTCACAACTTCTGGATGGAAATATCTTACTGCAGTGGCACACCGCACTACCTCATGGAATAAACATCCTTACCAACTCTCCTGAAGGACCGACATTCATTACTCAAGGACACGCGTATTTAAACCTAAACAAAAGGAACTCGAAAAGTAAAGTAATATAGGCCAATCACATTCCTAACACAATATAAAAATATCTTGCCTCTTTAATAGCACAAAAATTCTGAATATGTTTCATCTGGAGAACATCATTGTTGAGGAGCAGGTCTGCCGTAAAGGAGCTAAAGGGTGCAAAGAACAGTTTATAGTGGAGGTGTAATAGCAAATCAAGCAAAAAAGGAAAAATATATCAGGTATGGATCGATTTCTCAAAAGGCGTCTGAGTCGAAGCTGAATGAAAGATTCCAAGCTCAATAAAAAGGAGGCTCACGGATCACATGGCTTGGGCATTTTTCATTCGATAATTTTCATTTGTAACTTAAATGCTCGCGTACTAAAGTATGAGCTTTCCAGAATACGATGTGCAATTTTCTTCGATACTTTGTTATAGGTGTTTTTGTTTCCATTATCTTCGTCACCTTGAAATCCTATGTGATGGAGAAGGAATCTAGGTATCATTGTCGCTCCATACACTCCTACGAACTAAAGCTCGGACGAATCAGAGCCAGGGCGGCTGAGATTAGAGGCGGTGAAAGCCGGGGTGGAGCCGGGGGTGGGCCGGGGGCGGAGCCGGGGCGGGGCGCGTTCTAACCATGTCAGTAAACAGGCGCGTTACCGCGCGAGGATGTTAGCGATTATCCTCAACCTGGGCTCCGGTGCAGTGCCACCGAATTGTAATATCTGGCAGATCTGTGCGGGAGCGGATGCGGTGCCGCCGAGGCGGAGGGGCCGGGGGAGGGGAAAGACGGCGACAACGCAGGTTGGAGGCGGGGCGGGGTGGCGGCGGCAGGGTGTTGCGTTGCAACCGAGCGCCGCGCCTGGAAGCGGATTGCGCCGAGGGGAAGTGGCTAGTTTGTTGCTGAACGCACGGAATTCTGTGATGCACGATCCTAAGCACCGTTGGTGCTGTTTACTATGCAGATGTATCGCACAAACTTGACGTACCTACACAAAGTTTTAAGTATACACGGACTACATCTTGAAACTATGGATGAAAATTTGATGGATTTTGGTGCATTTCTCATCGAGAGTTTACTACACTAATAAAACAATATTATATTACAATGTTATAAGCTATAAAAATTATAATAATAACTGATGCTTAAATATATTACTTTACTATTCAATAAAACGTATATTAACTATTCTTTTTATCACCTTTAAATAGGTAACTACGACCACTTTCCAAAAAAAATTCCCCGAAGAAAGGACGGAATACGGAAATGAATACACCACTCAGCCGACATTCGAACATATTCAGACAAGATGCACATTCAATGCATACACACATGTTTGGTATAAAATGCAAACCCTACTTTATATAAATAATATCTACAGTTATGAAGCCAACACAGATATACTCCTGCTATTATGGCCATTTAATAGTAGTTTGCACTTCGTTGCTTAATAACTATTCTTCAAATTAATGAAAGTTATATTAACCCTTTCTTCAAGAATCCGAACCTGGGACCTTTTCATGTCTAGTCCTTTGGTAATCTGAGCTACTATGGATGTTTTACATACATACATTAAGGCAAATATATAATAATAAATGATAGTTATAGTGACTTTTATTCACTTCAAAGTATCTGCTAAACCAATCATAATCTGTGACTATCTTAGGGGTTATGTACATCGATCGCTATGTCGAGATGCAAATAAACTGCACGTATTATAACATAACCTCTTGATTTTAATATAGCTTTCAATTATTTTCAGTATTTACCTCATTTAAGAACTCAGTTGGACATCTTCGTAATATAATTCGCGGAATTGCTACTGTTTTAGAAATTTTCTGATAAATCCGATAATTATGTAGATAATATCCCATAATTACCGACAATTTCCAAGCACTCATCGTATTACCTTATGATAAAGGAGCCGTCATGAATAAGTTGCTGTGATAGATAACGAGGAATATGAAACATCGTAGAAAGTGTATGACGTTCGAAAATGGTATTTCACTTCCTATTTAAAAATATACACTTCATCGACATCAAACTTCCAACCATAAATGAATTAATCATTGATCTCCAGATGTCGTTTATACTCGTTTGATAATCATTAAAACTTCCTGCAATAATGATACCTCAGAAGACGCATGAATCCAGCGGATTGAAACCATTAAAAGTTTTTCGTTTAATAAATTAGTAAATGGTTAATACATTTCCTATCAAATAGATATATTGCCCCCTTCAAGTGTATAAATAGTTTAAACCTAGAAAAGGTTACCATTGTCGTTAAATTATTAGAACTGATCAAAATTGTTCCATCAAAAACGAAGTTGGAAACAAGAGACCTTTATTTTGATTACTCCTCACTTTATTTCATTATAATTAATTATTGTCAGGTGTGCATGTCACATATTTTTCTTTCTGTTCGAGCAATTGAAATTAAAATAGCGCCCTAAAAACTCGTCCGCAACCGCATAACACCCACAAAATACAAACGCAGACAGACACACACAAACCTATACCGCACTCTACCAGCTTACGGTGCACAATTATTCTTCAGTCAAATCACGTCAGTGTAACATACTTTATTGTGTTAATTATAGCGTCGTCAGTGTACCTTAAAAGTGTGCAACGTTTTCTGACTGGCCTGTCGGACGGCTCGACTTATCTTCGCGGATAATCTTGTATCAACCAACACCAAGATGGATTCAACGTTACCTAACATACAAGAACCGCCTACAAAATCGTATGCTGGAGCTGGGTTAACACAGTGAGTTTTCCATCGAAAGATCAAGACTTATTACTGGATGCATGTGAAATTTTATTTGTTATGACTACAGGCAAATTAACTGGAAATTGTTCCTCGCAGTGCTATTACGTTCAACAACAGAATATATACATTCCTGAACTCCAAGAATAATGCTGAACTCATTACAAATAAACACCTACCTAAGCATCAAAATATAAATGTTAATGTAAGACCCCCTCATTAACAAGCTTCAGTGTGTTTACAATAATAAATGTTTATCCATTCATTCCAAATGGGGAAATCATCAATATTTTTAAGAAGCACAACATCAATATTTTACTACCACCGTATTTAGCATTATAATATAATACCACCGTTGCTTGCAGGTGGACGTGTTCAAGAGCGGTCGTGTATTAATCGCGAGTGAAGCCTGGGTTTTGTGTTAGAACGTGAAACGAGTTCCATCACGGCTGTGATAATACTAAATATACTGTAAACTGTCAAGGATATAACTGCAATTGCAGCTAATGATCCTACCACTATAGATTCTTCTGAGTACAGGGGAACCATAACTCTAATTTGCCTGATAAAACAACCCAGAAATTCACTGAAATCATAACTCCAGTGCCATGACCTCAGATGTATTCCCATCTAAAGATCAAGCAATCGTCATTGAAGCACAAGAGGCTGCCTATAAAGGACTACATCAACAAAGTTGCATCTATTGGTGGACTCTAGAGAAATAAGGTTCGTGCCACGTATTTCTAATACTAGAATCTGTGTTTTTCTAGTCAAAAAGATAGCAGAAAGTTTCGATAATAAACAAAAAATTAACATTAATAACATAGGATTAGGTGTCAGACGACTTATTAGCAAGCACAAAAGAGTTATATCATTTCCCATGTTAGTCCAATAATATCTCATGATGTAATAGAAGCAGAAGTTACCAAGAGTTGGTGAGTAATCACATGAAGATTTATCGACAAAGCAGGATTATCAGAACCAGGACTGTCACATATAATGGTGCTTTAGGAGACAGGTGTATATTGAATCTGATGACACAGATAAACTCCCAGATTCTTGTGATATACTTCCATAACACAGCATTTCGTATTTTTCTGTCTACTAAATAAAACATGTCTTGTGTGGCGTCACGGGTGTGACCAGCACACAGATGAGAGTGGGTTGTAAAAACAGCCGGTTTATTCACACCTAGACCGTAGTCACAAATAACCAATGCACTGTATACAATTAACTAACTAAATAGGACCCTGTGCCAGGGAGAGATATTTAAACGGCTACTACACCACAACATACTACTCTAATGTTTCTGCCGTGCGTAGTACCGTCTGCCCTGAGACCGACTAAGCATGTCTCACTACTTCACGACAATAACTGCCGGATTCTTCGCCGTTTGCACTGGCACCTCTCACGGACGAACTACGCTACCGCTGCCGGATCTCAAAGAAGGAAGAGCTGTTGTTCACGGCTCCCAACAGCCCTCGCGTCGCTGCCTGCCGCTCCCCATTGCCTGCCCAGCGGAGCGCACACCCTGGTCAGGAAAAACTCCTGCAAGCGTCATCGCTTCTGCCTTTGTCTAGGTTTTCCGGTGCACTGCGCCGAGGCCCACGCTGTTTTTAGCGACCCGGACGCTACACTTGTTTCATTGGTAGACAAGAAGGGCAATACAGCCCACCATTGAGTCCAAAACAACCTATTGATTTATTTTTTCGTGTTACCGGGCGTCAACCGTTTGGTCTAGTCTCAGTGGTGCACGCTCTTTTCTCGAGAGAGCAGGTGATCTTCCCCGCTGGATGGCGAGATCCGGCGCCGACCTACCGTCAGCTAGTGAGTTTCCTCTCAATTCAGGACTCTCCCCACCAGCGGGGCACCGCCCAGTCGGGACAAGCTCTGTTGCCGACAGGTCTCCAGAATATGTGGTGGTGTGGTGTGCATGTGTTAGTGTGGGCGTGTATGTAAGAGGAGAGGATAGTATTAAGGTAGGGCACTGATCCGGCATCGGAGCAGAAACCACGGAAAACTACCGATCAGAGCAGCCGGCCGCCAGGAATTCTCTCCAGACAGCGACTGAATTCAACCAAGCTGAAATGCTAATTTCGAGGTAACCTGCCGCCGTCAGGTCTGATCCCAAGATTTCCCGGTCAGGTGTTGCAGGGACTTTTTCGTTGTTCAGACGCCGCGCAAAGTGGGCTGAGAGTCTTCTCAGCCCACTACGCGGCGTCACCTGACAGCGAAGAAGAAGTCATCGACTGAGCCGCGGAAGCCTACGCGTACGTGCTGCAGTGAGATCAGTTGGATGCACTGGAGTTATCGCCCGGGAGGGACGGGGGCGCGGGCGGGGCGGTTCGGAGTGGATCGTGGGCCAGGGCGACGGGGGCGGAGCGGACGACAGGGCGGAGAGGAGGGCGAGGCCGCATTCCGCTCGCGAGCGCGCTTTGTGCGGTGTAGGTGCTCGCCGCAGCCACCACGCAACACCACCGCGCCCGCTGTGAAACCCACCGATCTTGAATAACTCACGCCTGCGTTAGCGCAAGCGCCACCTGGCTCCACCTGCCGCCTGCCCCTGCCCTCGCCCCCCCGCCCCGCTCCCGGCCCCGGCGCCCATATTTCCAGGCGTTGCGACACACGCCGCCCCCGGCCCCACCGCCAGCGGCCCTCGCCCCCGTTTACCCCTCATGCCACGGGAGATATTTACTCGTGCTCATCGGGCTCATCTGACACGCAGCCGGGAAATTCCAATACTTTATCTTGTTTACTTAAGATAAATCTCTAATAATGACACATTCCAATCATTATCAGATTAGCAGTCTGTTTCATCAAAATTGTGGTTGGACAAATCTCTATATATAATCTCAATATATTCCTACCAAAATGTGAAGTAATTATTAGGTAATGAAAACAATTATGAATTGTTTTTGTTATCAAAATATTGTAATGCATTGCATTTTATTCAGGATAAAACCCAATAAAACAAAAAAAAGGCACAGAAACAACTTTATTTAAATAGGTGTATGCTTTAAGAATAAATATGACTTAACATGAGTAGAAACAAATGTGAAGGACTGTTTTGAAGTAAATAAAAACGTCTCCATGAATATTTTATCGAAAATAAAATAAAATAGTTAAAGTAAACATTTAAAATGCTAAAATTGAAGTATATTGAAAAATACTATAGGGTACGTGTATTAAGCATTTCAAGAATCATGGAAAATATTTTAGAGAGTGAATGAGAAGTATTTTTAAGTATTTGGGGACTTTTTGTATTAAATGTCTCATTTTACCACAATCATTTATTTATTTATTTAGTCAAAATGTTAAAACCAGGCGTGACGTATGGGGAGAAAATCATCTGCGCACGCTTTCTTGAGTTTCAGATCCCTTCCCAACAATTTAACTATTAAAAGTTGAAAGATGAGAAATCATAGTAATACAATAAATTTAAAAGCGAGGGATTAACATTTCAAAACTAGATATTTTAAGGTAAAATTATAGAAAACTTACTTTAACGGTAAAGGAACAAACAGATTTGATTTTCTGCATTGTTAACAAAATAGAAGCTCACCCTAAGCCTCTACCACTACTACAAGCAAAAAGGAAAGTCCAACAAAACGTGCGTATAGTGAAGCTACATTTACGTCCAGAAGTAAAGCAAGGGGGCCATCTCAGCATTTGCCCAATGGATCAGGGAAACTGGACAAAAACCTGATCGAGATGGGGTCAGCTGACCCGGAAGTACATTATTTGTTACAGGCATATGAGTCTTTAAATTATAATAAAAATGTAGACCAATTCATTATACTATATCTGTTTTGTTAAAGTAAAAGCATTATTTTCTTTGATGATCAGTATAGTCTCTAATTGAAAAGATTTTACTTTTAACTTAAATTTGTAAAATAATTTTAATTGTTTAATTTTATCTGGCAATGAGTTGTAAAGTAACGTACATGTATTGTATGTGGATTTCTTGTAGTGAGCTGTTAAATCATGTTTTTAGATGATGATATACGTAATAATTTATGGAATGTTGATTTATTGTATTATATACTACTAAATTTTAATGGCGAGCCTATGAAAATATGTATTCTAAATTTATCTTATCAAAAAATGATCTTATATACTCACAACATATAAATAATTTGATGAGATGGTTGTTGTGATATATATATATATATATATATATATATATATATATATATATATATATATATATATATATATATAGTGACCAGCCCTAACTTTTCACTATTCCCAAAACCTACAAAGGGACACTCAAGTAACCTTGTAGTATTACGAATATGTCCTAACTGTCCTATAGGAGGTCTGTCTTTATCCTGCTTTTGTAATAAAAGAAACAGGCAAGTTACATTTCCTTTTAACTATTACGAACATGTTCTGAATATATTCTGTTTAAATATTGGAATACAATTTACTCTAGTATTTACACATTGCATTGAAAAATCTACTTGCTCTACCTTTTAGCAATTACGCTGATTACCTAACAACTGCAGTTACGTTTTAACATTTGCATTAACATTCTTTACATAAAATTATATTACCTCTTCACTTCACAAAAACACAATAAAATAACTCTACACAAGACTACAATACATGGAAACACAAAATACTGAAAAAGAATCACATACCAAAATAATTTTTGCATACTCTTTCACATAAATTGTCACATGAATAGTGAATGAAATAAGACGTAGTTTCACTTTCACATAGATTATTACTTTATACAATTTAGTCAAAGCAAAGAGGACTTGTTATGTGCAATGAACGCAATGATAACTCTACATTATCATTGGTTTTGAACAATCTGAAAACTATTAAAACAATAAATTGAAAGCACACACTAAAAAACAAATATTATCAATAATAGAAAATGAAATTAATAGTTTTTTTACAATTCTTTTACAGGAATTACTTAACAGCTTTCCATTTTTACGACTGCAATATTATATATGGTGATAATGTTTAAATGATTTTAATCAATTTAACTCTTTCGACTATCTACGTCTGTAAGTGAGGTGAATCTATCTCAAGCATAATTTTACTTTAAACAGTTCTTTTATGAGAATTTCTAGTGAATTTTCTGATCTACAAAAACGTCTCGAAGAAATATTTCCACAGCTTGGAGCGGTGACCCAGATCCTTTCTCGTCGTGGTTTGGTAAACCCGTGCTCTGGTGAATTTCTACCACGTTCTTCGGAATTTTATATAATCTTGACTACAATATCTTCGCGTAATGAATTTCTTACGTAGGTAAGCTGCTGAAAGACAAAGCAAAAAGCTGGAAATAGAAAGAAACATTTTTCTATAGCACATGTTTATTTCAGTACACGTTCTTGAACGTTGAAATATATTATTTCTCAAGTTGTTAGAAAAATAGTATATTTCTGTGTCATGCGTTCACGTTAATGCATCAAAATGTTCATAATTTAAAGTTCAAATTTCTCATACATGGTATGTTATTTTAACATGATGAGACGAATTACCTTTTCAAGCTTCAAATCTTTGGGACTTCCAACGTTTATATTTTATACACGATTATACTATATAACATTTGTATTATATATTAAATATATACCAACGTTTATATTTATATACGAAACAAATTGTATGTATTGTCTGTAGAAATTTTTACTATCAAGTCAAGAAAAATTTTACTATCATTATTACAGAATAGAATGGGTCTCGTCTCATTTGACAGGTATCTATAATCCACACTGGGACCCCAGATACGTATGTGATCTGGCTGAGGAGTAATTTAAATATAAATACTTAGTATTTTACACTACAGGTTTATGTCAGGCTTAGTCAAGTGATTTCATGAATCAGTGAAACACTAATTCACATGAGTTACCTACCAAATAGGTGTAACTTCGTTATATGAGATTTCACCACATGAAGAAAGTGATGTTCACTTTCCCTTTGCAACCTCAGGATGTTTGGGAGAACATATATACTGGAGACACATTGAACTGCAATGACATAGAATGTTACGTAAATGTCGGTTACACCTACATACGCAAAGCCAACAATTTTGATAATATTTAGACTCAAAATTAGAAAACTCATTTCCATTTTCAATGATTGATTGTCAAATGAAGTACGAGTGCTTTATTAATTGCGCTGACATTCACGAAATTTGGGCTCAATTTCACATGTAGAACTGACATTTTAATGATATAATTATAATAACGTCACCGTCCAATAAAGTGGATATAACAGATGTAATGTAAAATGCAGCAAAGGAAGTGATAGATACCTATTTCTGCTATTATCCTACCATGCCGTTTCAGCTGGATAACATTCTACTGACACAATTAAATTTATTGACTTGCGTAAATATCCAGATAAAGTTAAATCGGATATTTTTTCATGAAATTATGAAATTGGAATTAACAAGAGGTTAATGAATATCATACCACCAATTAAAAAGTATGAATTCCTGTGCCCTATTTTATCAATAAGAACACCATTCACATGATTATCACTTCTGAAACAATGAAATACAGAAGCAAATGATGTTTATACGTGTTCTTCTTCAGACTGAAACAGTATCCTGCGAAGTTCAGTAATGATTAATGCAAACACAAATTCCGAAAATACATAATTTAAATAATATGCCGATAGATGAATTACGGCCGTTCTTTTGCCTGTCGCTAAGAGCTGATTGGCCTTTACGTATTCTGATAGGGGCCAGTATACGTGTAATAGTTGGTTCCAATATATTTCTCCAGCAGGAAGATGATGATGCTCGCCAGTATAACTAGTGTTTCTTATAACTACTATTTTTTCTTATATCGGCTTAAAGCTACTAAAGAACAGAATAAGTTTAACGCTTTGATGATCCCAGTGTAAGTAGTGTTTCTAATAGCTACTATTTTGTTTTGCTCATATATTTGTCATATAGTTTGTTTTATTATACTATATCTTATAGCTACTATTTTATTTCTATATATTGTCTTGATGATTTTGATGATTTCGCTTGAGTAATTTTAAAAATATCAACCTCTTGAAACCTCACAGCAGGAGGCCTTGGTCATTTACGGGATGTTGTTGACTAATAATAATAATAATAATAATAATAATAATAATAATAATAATAATAATAATAATCCAGAAACTCCTTATCTAAACAAAAGGAAAAACAGTACGCTAGGTTTCTGATGCTTCCAGTTGGTTTTCGACTGTTAGAGACCTCTTCCTAGAGCACATCAGAGCCAGTTTGGAACTTACATTCACATAGTAGTAATTCTAAAAGTTCAGGATTTGGTGAGAAAGAAACCACTAGAGATTCACTCTGTTTTTATGTTTAAGAATCATGCTTTGTTTGTATAGCATAATTTCCTAACGCTGTTATCTACAAATTACTTCATCAAATTTTAAAAGTACACGAATGAATACTTAAATGAATTATTAAACTTTAAAGGAAGTAAAAATCTGAAACTCTCCAAAATTTGAAGCTTATTTTCGGCACTGGGAACAAAATACCCTGTATTTATATTAAAAATTCAGGACTGTACTAAGAGAAACAAATAACATTGGTTCTTAGAGCGAATAAACATCAAAACTGAAAACCCTTAGAAAAATCTGAAACCTTACCCAAAATTACCCAAATCCGAAACCTTAAACAAAAATTATTACGTATTTATATTCCAAAATAAGGGATGTACAAAGGAAAAATTTAACCTGGTTCTTACAGGTGAAAAACACATAAATCACAAAACCTAGAAAATATCTGAACTCTACCCAAAAATTCAAGAATATGAGGCTTTAGAAAAATATTATTTCAGCATTCATATTCCAAAAATACGGGTTGTTTAAAGAGAACAATGAAATTTGTTGTTAATGCGCGAATAAACACCTAGGGTTTCAAAGCTTCAAAGCTTTTTTAATTTTGCATTTATTCTGCCCATAAGAAACAATGTTAAATACTTCTCATTCTACAGCCCTGATATTTGGAATTAGAATGCGGAATAATTTTTCCTATAGCCTGAAATTAGTCTTAAATTTTGGGGGTCGTTAATTTCTGAATTGGTTTTGAAATGGATTTTGTGAGTTGGCACTGCTAGCTTTATTCTCAAGCTAGAGCTCCCACAATTTGGGAAATCCAAAAGAGCCTAAAATTCGGAAATAGAGCACTTACTTAGCCTAAAAAGTTTGGAAAAGTTTCGTTGAGTTTGGGTTTTTGGGGGCTCTCTAGCTTTAGACATTTAGCTAGTTTTCCATCGCATGAGTATTTTTTCTTTCTTCTGGGAATCCTTTGCAAACAATTTACGGTCAATGTTTAAATTGATCGAAGGTTTTGTTTTTAAACTTCACTTTTCCCAAAGTTCAAACTTTTCATTTTTGTCTGTACCTGAGAACTCAAGTTTGTCCTCCATTCGTTTGTTGTTTATTTGCTTACAGTAATTCAGGACAAGAACGCGAAACAAATGTCAGCATTTGGAATCAGAGAGTCGGGCATTCTCATAGAATTCAACTGAAACAGCAGAGCGCCTTCTACAATGAGGAAAATAATTGAAATAAATCACTATTTCTTCTTTTGCCTTATTGATAATTTAATTTTCAGTTTTTTATGAAAATTGCACTGCATTATTCAGGAGATCGTACAAGTTTGAGGACAAAATGATTTGCCGTCAATCTATTTTTCGATAACAAGGGACCACAAAACAAATTATGACACAAGACGAATTAGAGAAAATAATTTATTTATGTATGAGGAACATTTATCCACTTTTTCGTTATCAACAAGATGTTTTTTCTGTCGAAAATTCGCCGTTTCTAGCGCACGATTATAAAATTTTTTCTTCTTACGATGTAAGTGCGAGAAAGAAAAAGGGTAAACGGAAAGAAAATAAATATATTAAGTTTAGCCCCTGCATAATTAAATACATAATGAGCAGTATTACCTACGTGTCAAGATTTGGAAACATCCCAACGCAACCCCATAGCATCAAACATCAACTTCACTCCCACGATCTACAACTACATAATGAGTAGTAAAAAGGGCCTTAAAGACTTTGGGATTCCCAAAATTTTTGCAATATGATCCTTCACCACTCATCAACACGCCTCCCATGTATTTTGCCTCGGCACGGCGTGGATCACTGTGTTCCACGCCGTTCATGCAATTTCATAAAATCACTTCCTTCATCCATCCAACCATCCGCCTGTTAAAATAAAGCGATATAAATCCTACACATAGCACAGTGTACGCTCTTCACATTACCAGCCGTTGCACTCTGAGTGCCTCGAGGTATGGAGGACGTCTACACCCTGGACGCAGGACGAAAGAGCCATGAAGGGCAATCGAGGGAACCCCATGCCAGCCACATGCACGTAACTGGCAGATGGTAGCCGCAGAAGAGTTAGCAGTTGGGCAGCCACCCAAATTAGCTCAGCCACCAACCGATGGCGTGGGGTGGGGGGTGTTGGTATGCGCACATTTTGGGTGTGCCCCAAAAAATCTCCAAAAATCTCCCGTTTATTTCCCTTTTATAACTTTAATCTTCTCTCCTTGAGGCTCGTGGAAGAGAGCCGCGTTCTATTTGATCGCCGGCCGAATTTTAAAATGTTTCCGGCGGCATTTGGGGCTGCTGGCGCCGCGCGTCTGTCGGCGTTCACGAAACATTAATGCGCGACCCGATTCTGCTGAAGCGATTTGTTCGCAGAAACTATGCGGGCGGGGTGGAGCGGGCGGCGCGCTCCATTACTGGAAATTGTTGGCATATCTGTGGAGCCGAGGGCGGGGGGGGTGGGGCGCTGGGGGAGGATGAGGCGATCCACGGGGCGGGACGGCTGCATTCGATTGCGGAGGGGGTCGGGAGTGGGGGGGTCGGGAGGGGGTCGGGAGCGGGGCGGGAGCGGGGGCGGAGGGGGGCGGAGCGGGGCGGAGCGTGGCGGGAGCGGGGGGGAGCGGGGCGGAGCGGGGGGGGGGAGCGGTGGGGAGCGGTGAGGGCGGGAGCGGGGGCGGGGGAGTGGGCCGGGAGCGGGGCGGAGCGGGCGGGGGGAGCGGGCGGGAGCGGGCGGGAGCGGGTCGGGAGCGGGGGGGAGGGGTCGGGAGCGGGCGAGGGGGGCGGAGCGGGGGGGAGCGGGCGGAGCGGGCGGAGCGGGCGGAGCGGGGGAGCGGCGGAGCGGGGAGGGGTGGGGAGCGGGCGGAGCGGGGCGGAGCGGGGCGGGAGCGGCGGAGCGGCGAGCGGGCGGGAGCGGGCGGGAGGGGGGCGGAGCGGGCGGAGCGGGCGGGAGCGGGGCGGAGCGGGCCGGGAGCGGGGCGGGAGCGGGCGGGAGCGGGTCGGAGCGGGTCGGGAGCGGGCGGGAGCGGGCGGAGCGGGGGGGGAGGGGAGCGGGGGGGAGGGGGGCGAGCGGCGGGAGCGGGGGGGAGCGGGCGGGAGGGGGGCGGGAGCGGGCGGGAGCGGGCGGGAGCGGGGGGAGGGGGCGGAGCGGGCGGAGCGGGCGGGAGCGGGCGGAGCGGGCGGGAGCGGGCGGGAGGGGCGGGAGCGGGCGGGAGCGGGGCGGAGCGGGCGGAGCGGGCGGGAGCGGCCGGGAGCGGGGGGAGGGGCGGGGAGCGGGCGGGAGGGGTGGGGAGGGGCGGAGCGGGGAGGGGGCGGAGCGGGCGGAGCGGGGGAGGGGGGCGGAGCGGGGCGGAGCGTGGGCGGAGCGGGCGGAGCGGGCGGGAGCGGGCGGAGCGGGCGGGAGGGGGGCGGAGCGCGGGAGCGGGCGGAGCGGGGCGGAGCGGGCGGAGCGTGGCGGGAGCGGGCGGAGCGGGGGGGAGCGGGGGGAGCGGGGAGCGGGGCGGGAGCGGGGGAGCGGGCGGAGCGGGGGGAGCGGGCGGAGCGGGCGGGAGCGGTCGGGAGCGGGTCGGGGGGCGGGGGGGCGGGAGCGGGCGGGGGGGGGCGGGAGGGGGGCGGGAGCGGGCGGGAGGGGGCGGGAGCGGGGCGGGAGGGGCGGAGCGGGTCGGGAGCGGGGCGGGAGCGGGGGGGAGTGGCGGGAGGGCGGGAGGGGGGCGGGAGCGGCGGGAGCGGGGCGGAGCGGGGCGGGAGCGGGTCGGGAGCGGGTCGGGAGCGGGCGGGAGCGGGGCGGAGCGGGGCGGAGCGGGCGGAGCGGCCGGGAGCGGCGGAGCGGGGGGGAGCGGGGGGGAGCGGGTCGGGAGCGGGCGGGAGCGGGGCGGAGGGGGGCGGAGCGGCGGAGCGGGCGGAGGGGGGCGGGAGCGGGCGGAGCGGGCGGAGCGGGCGGAGGGCGGAGCGGGAGCGGGCGGGAGCGGGGCGGAGCGGGCGGAGCGGGCGGAGCGGGCGGAGCGGGCGGAGCGGGCGGAGCGGGCGGAGCGGGGCGGAGCGGGCCGGGAGCGGCGGAGCGGGGCGGAGCGGTCGAGCGGGCGGAGGGGGCGGAGCGGGGCGGAGCGGGGCGGGAGGGGCGGGAGGGGCGGGAGGGGCGGGAGGGGCGGGAGGGGGGCGGAGCGGGCGGGGAGCGGGCGGGAGCGGGGGGGACCCGGGGAGCGGGGGGGGAGCGGGGGGAGCGGGCGGGAGCGGGCGGGAGCGGGCGGAGCGGGCGGGAGCGGGGCGGGAGCGGGCGGGGGGGGGGGAGCGGGCGGGAGCGGGGCGGAGCGGGCGGGAGCGGGCGGGAGCGGCGGGGAGCGGTCGGGAGCGGGTCGGAGCGGGTCGGAGGGGGCGGGAGCGGGCGGAGCGGGGGGGGAGCGGGCGGAGCGGCGGAGCGGGGAGCGGGGGAGCGGCGGGAGCGGGCGGGAGCGGTCGGGAGCGGGCGGGAGTGGCGGGAGCGGGCGGGAGCGGGGCGGAGCGGGCGGGAGCGGGGCGGAGCGGGCGGAGCGTGGCGGAGCGGGCGGAGCGGGCGGGAGCGGGGGGAGCGGGGCGGAGCGGGGCGGAGCGGGGGGGGAGCGGGGGGAGCGGGGCGGGAGCGTGGCGAGCGTGGGGGGAGCGGGGCGGGAGCGGGGGGAGCGGGGGGGGAGGGGGGCGGAGCGGGTCGGGAGGGGTCGGAGCGGGCGGAGCGGGGGGGGAGCGGGCGGAGCGGGTCGGGAGCGGGTCGGAGCGGTCGGGAGCGGGGCGGAGCGGGCCGGAGGGGGCGGAGCGGGCGGAGCGGTGGGGAGCGGGGCGGAGCGGGGGGAGCGGGGCGGGCGGGGCGGAGTGGGTCGGAGCGGTCGGGAGCGGGGGGAGGGGGCCGGGAGCGGGGGGGGAGCGGGGCGGAGGGGGTCGGGGAGCGGGGGGGGAGCGGGCGGGAGCGGGGCGGGAGCGGGCGGAGGGGGGCGGGAGCGGGTCGGGAGCGGGCGGGAGGGGGGCGGAGCGGGCGGAGCGGGGGGGGAGCGGGGCGGAGCGGGGGGGAGCGGGCCGAGCGGGCGGAGCGGGCGGGAGGGGGGCGGGAGGGGCCGGGAGCGGGCGGAGCGGGGCGGAGCGGGCGGAGCGGGGCGGGAGCGGGCGGAGCGGGCGGGAGCGGGGCGGAGCGGGCGGAGCGGGGGGGAGCGGGCGGAGCGGGTCGGGGAGGGTGGGGAGGGTCGGGAGCGGGTCGAGCGGCCGGGAGCGGGTCGGGAGCGGCCGGAGCGGGTCGGAGCGGGTCGGGAGCGGTCGGGAGCGGGGGGTCGGGAGCGGGCGGGAGGGGGCCGGGGAGCGGGCGGAGCGGGCGGAGCGGGTCGGGAGCGGGGCGGGAGCGGGGCGGAGCGGGGGGGAGCGGGCGGAGGGGGGGAGCGGGCCGGGAGCGGGTCGGGAGCGGGCGGAGCGGGCCGGGAGCGGGCGGAGGGGGGCGGAGCGGGTCGGGAGGGGGTCGGAGCGGGTCGAGCGGGTCGGGAGCGGGTCGAGCGGTCGGGAGCGGTCGAGCGGTCGAGGGGGTCGGGAGCGGGTCGGGAGGGGGTGGGGAGCGGGTCGGGAGCGGGTCGGGAGCGGTCGGGAGCGGGCGGAGGGGGCCCGGGGAGCGGGCGGAGCGGGGCGGAGCGGGTCGGGAGCGGGCGGAGGGGGGCGGAGGGGCGGAGCGGGCGGAGGGGGGGGGAGCGGGTGGGGAGCGGGTCGGGAGGGGGGGAGCGGGCCGGGAGCGGGTCGGGAGGGGGGCGGAGCGGGGGGGGAGCGGGCGGAGGGGGGCGGAGCGGGGGGGGAGCGGGGGGGAGGGGGTCGGAGCGGGTCGGGAGCGGGTCGGAGGGGGTCGGGAGCGGGTCGGGAGCGGGGGGGAGGGGGTCGGGAGCGGGCGGGAGGGCGGGAGCGGCCGGGGAGCGGGCGGAGCGGGCGGGAGCGGGCGGAGCGGGGGGGAGCGGGGGAGCGGGTCGGGACGGGGGAGCGGGGGGGAGCGGGCGGGAGCGGGGCGGAGCGGGCGGAGCGGCGGAGCGGGGGGGGAGCGGGGGAGGGCGGAGGGGGGCGGAGCGGGGCGGGAGCGGGTCGGAGGGGGTCGGAGCGGGTCGGGAGGGGGTCGGAGGGGGTGGCGGGTCGGGAGCGGGGGGGGAGCGGGGGGGAGCGGTCGGGAGGGGGGCGGAGCGGGCGGAGCGGGTCGGAGCGGGGCGGGAGCGGGTCGGGAGCGGGCGGAGCGGCGGAGCGGGGGGGAGCGGGCCGAGCGGCGGAGCGGGCGGAGGGGGGCGGGAGCGGGGGGGGAGCGGGTCGAGCGGGGGGGAGGGGGGCGGAGCGGGCGGGAGGGCGGAGCGGGGGAGCGGGCGAGCGGGCGGAGCGGGCGGGAGCGTGGCGGGAGCGGGGCGGGGTAACGCGGGAGTGGTGCGGGACGTGAGCGAGGTGGGGGCAGAACAAGAGCTGGCGGAAGCTCGTGCACCCCGTTCCATAGAGGGCGAGGAAGTTGAGGGACGGGCTGTTTTTTGTTTCATCAGTTTTCGAACTTTGGAATGAGGCTGTCGGTGGCATCCAGAGTTTGCGATGTTTCGTCTCTCGACGTTGAAGGGAACGCGGTGAAGGGTTTATCGTCAAATCGGAAAAGGCGCAGGTATTTGAGGAGGGATGTTCTTCTTGAAGAGAAGGCTTTTTTCCCTTCGAACTATCAAGGGAGGGTAGTACTTGAATACTTAGCGAGTAATTCCCATTGTTTATTGCAATGGCGTTCTTTCACATAATGTGAGGGAAGGAGGCCAGAGAGACGGGCAAAGAGGCTGGCCAGAGAGGCAAGACAGAAGGGCAGAAAGACAGGGAGAGAGGCAGACAGAGGTGGGCAGAGGGGAAGGGCAGAGAGGAAGGGGAAAAGAGGCCCAGAGTGGTGGAGAGAGGGGGGGGGGGGGGGAGGTCGGGAGGCTCGGCGAAGAGTTGAGGCGCGGGTGTTCCGGGAAGCGAAGGGAAACAGGGAAGCGAGATGGAGAAGCGAGTCTGGGACGGGGGAAAGGAGAGGCGGTTCAGAAAACGAAGGGAGGTAATGGGGCTACGGCCAAGGGCCAGGAAGGTCGGGGACTAGGGCCAACAGCTAAGGCCCAGAGGTAGGGCAAGGTAGAGTCAAAAGGTAAATGCAGAGAGAAGCAAGGGCCAATTCTTAGGGGTAGGATGGGCAGTGGCTTCGTGCAAGGGCAGGACATGGGGTCAAGAGCCAAATGCTACGGGTGCGCAGGTTCTAGGGCCTCGCCCCCGCAGTTTCGGCGCTCGCGCGGGGCCGTGTTTGATCGCTGGTTACTTTGTCGCCGCGCGCTCGAAAAACATCGGCTGCGGGCGGGGCAGCGGGGGGGGTGGGGGCGGGTGGGTTTGGCTATTGGCGGCAGTCAATTGCGCAGGGCCCCCGCCTGCGCGAGGCTATTTGCGCTCGTCGCACGCCTTTGGCAGGGGCGGGCCGCCCCAAGGGCTGGAGGAGGGCCTGGCAGTGGCGGGATGGGTTGATGCCGGGCGATATTCGGTTGCTGCAGATGAGGCTCAAGCTCCAGCGTAGAATGCTCTGTGTTTGAATAAGGAAGTGGTGCTGAAAAGGGTACAGTTATACATAATGCCATCAACCTTCAATAGGAACGAACTGAAAACTGCTGGTTTTAACTTGATATAAAATTGTCACATATAACATTCACAAAATACTTAATTGCATTACGTGAAGGTCGTATTTTATATTATGGATAGTGTGATGAACAATAGACAGATGGGAAATTTGTTAAAAAAAATTGGTACGCCAATATGAAATTCTTGTACGGTAAAAGTGTTGGCTACAAAGGGTTTTAGCCCAATAAGGAGGTGGAAAGTGCCCCAAATTAAATCGATAATCACGATACTCTACGAAAGAGAATAAAAATCAGTGTCCTATGACAATCTGTTCCGTTCGCAGTTTAAGTAAATTTACTGTTCGCAGGTAAAGTGGCCTCATCATCGCTTTCCCCCTTTCCATCACGTTCTCAATTCCATCGAATTAGTTTGGTTTGTATTAAGAATCGGGTTTCATCGGTACCACTCCACGAGTTAAAGAAAATGTAAGTCGAATATTACTTTTTAATATTGCCCATCAGGTTGTGAACACGTGAAGAAAATCAAAGCGAAATATATGAAACAGACATGATCATGAACGAAGATGTGGACAAAATTAATGTTTCTATTGACAGTGCTCTGACGAGGGCAATGACGAAAGGGCCAGCAAAGGCCGCAGTGACAGTGATGACTAATAGCCCTTGCTAGGAATCGCGTGCGCGCAGAGGCCAAGAAATCTGCCTCTGTGGGGAAGCAGCGAAAAGCCCCCCCAAAAGAGATTTCAAACATGCGCCTATAATACGTAATTAGGAGTGCCCCTTGTATGCTTCCGGGCATCACTTGTCTGCGGAGGTATGTGCGACAAGTGTCGCTAAACGTGAGCCGTGCTTGATGGTAATTGTACGAGTCATTAGCACAGTGGGTTCACGCGCATTGCTCTGAAACATCATACGGCAAACATGCCGTTCAACAAGGCAAGGACCTGGGGTCGTCAGTACCGCGAGTGGGACAGTGTGTGCAACAGTGAGAGTAAAATGATGGCGTGAATATGTCTCCTCGGATAGAGTGCTCACACCTTTCCACTATATCAAGGGCAATAGATTTCGGCCTTTGTCCCTCATCCTATTTCTAACGGAATATACTTTCCCCGTAACAACATGGACAACGATAACAATAACTATATTTCCACTGAATTCCCAGAAGACGCAAGGGAATAAGTAACGTTTATTAGGTATTTGCATTCTAAATTGCATTTACATTTGTTAGGTATAAATTGAACACAAAATTAAGTTCATTATGTTACGCGTTTAGAATTCTTTCAAATTCAGTCAGCCGTCATACTGCTGGTTGTATGTATTCAGCGAACGTTCATTCCCGACCGAGATATGACATAATTCTGGGAAACATCTTATAGCTCCAGACTTCTAGATTACAAAAAAGAATTGTAAAGAATAATAACCAAATCCGCCACCTGATTCTGTAAACATCTTTTTTATTAATCTAGGGAAATTTTACCATTATCTTGTCTGTTGATTTACGAATCAGTAGCTTTTGTCAAAAATGACTTGTTTAAGGGCGAGAATATATTTTCAGAAAACGTCGATATCTGCTACTATAACACTCGACGAAGAAATCATATTCATCAGGTGACAGTACCAACACCTCACAACAAAAACATCACATACAATACATGTACACTATTTTACAACACTTTTCCAGATGACATTAAATGATTAAATTCGATGGAAAAGTTTAAATCCCAAGTGAAATCGTTTCTGCTGCATAACTGTTTTTATTTATTAATTAGAGATTGTATCGGCCATGAAAAGGAAAGTAACATTAATTTTAACCGTCATATTTAATATATTATTTACCATTTGGACTGTATAATTGTAAACAACCTGTAACAAGTATTGTACCGCAGATTGAGGATCAGTGACTCCCATCTCGATCAGGTTTTTCGTCCAGTTTCCCTGATCTATTGAGCAAATGCTGAGATGGTCCCTTGTTTTGCGTTTGGACATAATAGTAACTTTATTATCTGTGCAACTCTTCTAGAATTTACTAGGAAACGTAGTTATTCAAATTATCATTTCGATGTGTTCTCGGCAGGAAGTATTATTCCTTCATGAAGGACATGGTGAGGGATAAGAGCCCAAATTAATGGCTGATTTACCCTTGAAAAAAAATTGTATTACATCGGAACGAATATTTTGTTAGTAATCCTTGTAAAAAACGCTCATTTCTTTCTGTATTCAAAATTCAAGTAGAATATGGCTTAGAGTAGAGATGACAGAATTATGACTCCGTGCACAGAATTCACTTTTCCCCGTAGCACGTCAAACAGTTTTAACTGTGTTTGACTTTCTGCAAACAACGACGGATACCACTGCTTCTCGGGCCTGCACGTTCGCTTGACATTTCGCTTATCGATTTCGCTTTGATGTGTTTGGTCGGCAACTTGTTCGTTCTGGCCTTCCTGCAGACACTGTCGATGCTTTACGGTCACGCATAGAAAGGTCGCGGAGGTGTGTTTTCCACCAGCATTTACAGGCTCTCTTTGAATTCATAGCACGACGTACATACTGATAGCAGCGCATAGCGGCTTTACACCTACCAAATACTGAAGGCCAAAAGGCAGGTAGAGTTCTATAATTCTAATCAGCTGTATATTGTGATATTTCTAATCGATGGAAATAATTTCAATGTAATAGTATATCGTTTTCTTGTGTAGCAATTTTCATAACCACCAGTGTATAATTTTAGTATTGTTTAGTATTACCATCACCACGAGTTTGCAATACCTCAATCACTGTAAGTGATGAAAATTGTCCGAAGTGCGAGCATTTCTCATGCATTAATGCGGCCCGAATATCTGCGAATGCTCTTGACCAGCGCTCCAGCGGCCACAATGTGAAACTTCGTCTTTCGCTGGGTCCCATACTGTTCGTCGAGACTTTTAGGCATACTCGCGGGCTATGGTATAGCATATTTTGCACATTATATGTTTTAAATTATTATAAAAATCCACTTAGAACTGTCATTATTTTAGCCATATTTTAGTTGTTACTTTCTTGAACTAGCCAAACAAAATGAAAAGAATTTTTGAGGTGATGCAGTATTAACTGAAAAACAATGATAAAATTACAATTCTATTTGTTGTTTGAATATTTCTTTTGATTTATTATATTACATTTTGTCACAGATGGTTGCAGTAGGTTAGTATAATTCACTACAAAGTCAAATAGTATAATTTAGACACGGTCTTATTACAAAATAACTTTTAGTGAGAAAATAAACAACAAGGTTGTACGAGGTGATTTGTTGGATATCCAACTAATCACTGCCTTCTAAGTCAAAGATAAACAATACTCTTTACAAGTAAAGATGATGGTTCTATCAGGTTTTAATAAACCATAGACACAAAACCCCGTAAGCGTACCACTCCTGGAATGTGAATTACCTCTCAGTCCTGAATCAAACAGATTTATGATGAAAAAACCGTTCACAGCTTATGGTGTAGGGTGGTAAATAGCTGCATATGCAATCTGCAACACATTGTCATTAGGCCAAGTGGGAAACGAGCGTCCTAGGCCCTTAAAACCGGTCTTCCCCATTCGTAAACGTATACGAGTAACGTTTCGTAAGCCATTTTCTCCAAAATTACAATTTTTTAAAGCTTGTTACATTTGGAAAAAGTAGCTCTCCCGGATTCCTCCACTCCATATCAGGGTGGTTAGAAACGAGCAGCTATGTAAAATTTAATTGAGGGAATAGAGAGAAATAATCGCACACAATACATTTATGGTTACACACAAAAAAATAATGTGATTGATTTTCTGCATAATTTAATATACGCTTTTCAATACCAGAATGTTTACTCACGCAAAGTACCAGGCCTTTAATGCTGTTTCGCACAGCTCACTGATTACCCGATAGAACTTATGTCCCACTATGAAGCTATTTTCAGATTTGAAACAAAAATAAAATGTGTAGAAGGATACAAATAGTTACGCTTAGAACGACAAACACAGAACTGAAAATGGAAACATTTCGTTGTTTCCATTTTGAAGATGCAAATTAAAATTATAGAGATCAAGAAGGAAGAATTTCGAGCTATTGTTGTTTTAAAATGAATATTGTATTATAAATGATAAATTCTACAATCATTTAACACCAATTTCATTGTCAGCGCAGATTTAGTTCAGTATTTTGTATTTGGTAGAACATTCCTGAAAATATAGTTACCTCAAAAATATTTTTTCTAGATTTTGCCCATTAGAACTGAGCCGTCTATATTATTTTAGAAATTATATTATTCACATTGTTTCAATTTTCCTTGTTGAGTTTGAAAACCACCTGCGCTCAAGACCATGCGACACCTCTTCAAAAGAATTTGGAAATCGAGATCATCCGTCTTTGTGTTTTAAAAACAAAATCATACCGATAGTCATCAGAGCTCAAGGATTTGCTCTGCTAAATTCATGTAAGAACTTGTCCCAAATTCCTAAGTTGTTCAAAAAACTCAAATGTGCCATCAATGATATTGGGAATTCTCCTTTTTTACGCAAAATATTCTAGAGGCAGCTTAAGTATTTAGATTTGTTCCTTAGGAAACTGCTAGAAACCTGAAGTAAATTTTATATTTAACCTAATACCTTTAGTTGTGAATTTGGTAGATTATAAAATTAATTATAATTAAGAATAATATAATTGGGATACAGATAAAAATTTAATTGTCTTTACGGTGACCCTCTACACTTTCCTCGCAGAGCTCTTCCCGGCAATGGATGCGAGCTGAGAAGAGCCCTCGATCACCTGTGGCGGGGGGGAGGCAAGCAAGTGAGCGAGCAGCAGATAGGTCGTGGGTTATCCGCGCCCCCTCAAAGCAAGCCTTTCCACTCGGCGAAACAACTTTCAAAGGCATCTCCGGGCGACCGGGCCATCACCCGCGTTCTCTCAACATCCCCCTCTCCTCTGCCAGACCCACCCTCCCCTCCTCCTCTCTTTGATGCCGAGGTCTTTTCTCTCGACCGCCCTTCTGTATTCTTCGCTCTCTGTCCCTTTCCCGTCCCTTCCCGACGCGAGAAATTCCGCAAACGAACAATCGAGGGGAGCAATCGCGTGAATTAGGTACGGGATTACAGGTATTAAATTCCGCCCCGAGCGAAATTCACGCTAAGTGTAGTGCAGAGGATCTATTCCGGAGTCATCGCCGATCATATTCGCACCTGAAGGAGCCCTTTGAACGCGCCCACCGGGGTGGAAAGGGAGATAATATTGTGAAGGACTGAGGATAAGGGGCCGACCTGCCCCGGAATGCCCGCCACGTCCCGCCAAGCTCCGCCAAACCCCGCCATGCCCCCCTCCCGACCGCGCGGCGCTTCTCCCTGGCGAAAAATGGGCGGGGCCGCCACTCGCAAAGATGCAGCGGTGGCCACTGAGCCGCGACTGTCGCAGAGCGAGAGGATTAACGAATCAATGATGGTAATTTAAATAGTTTTAATAGAACAGCATGTATTATCTAGAACAGGATATCGCATACTCAAGACACCAGCATTTCACAGTATATGTCACCGGAAACTTCTGTAATTTTTTTAAAAGGGGCCCTTTAAAAAATTTAAAAGGCTTGCAGTAGTAACAAGGTTCTCAGTAATCGTAAATGTGTGTTTCTCGATATTAGTCGAAGAGTGACTCATCTTGTTATTGCTTCACACCCTTCATAATTGCGAACAAGGCATGTAGGAGGGTTACGGCATACGTCATGGCAACTATTTGGGGGGACAGAATAAGAAAACGTGAAATATACACATGAAAGAAGAAGGTATGAACTGGGAGCATGAACGTTTAAAGACACACCAAAATTGTTTCTCATATTTATTATGGTATTTGAAATGACAGTACTGGCTTCATGTTCAAACGCATTTTAGCATGTATTTCGCAACATGCCAAAAGCATTACATACACGATGTAGAGGCCCGATTTGGCAGATGGTCGATTACCCTACGTGCCACATCGGTCCGTACATACTAACTTGTCACGTGCTTTTCTGATCATGGGCTGCTCGGCGTCCTCGCAGAAGCTCTGCTGCCCATCTCGCGACTCTGCTGCCCATCTCGCGAATGGAAGGGTATTATATTACAAGAGCTTCCGCCAGGTTCCTGTGGCATTTCTTTTAGAAGAAAATAGTTGCCATGTCTTCTGCCCCAACCCTCTATAGTAAATATAAGTCATATTTTCCGGTAATAGTAACACTGTGGCTGCTGATATTAACGTTTACGAATAACAAGAGGTTTCCTATGGCAAGTGTAGCTCATCCCATGACTACCCCAAGCCCTCTATTTTACGAACGAGAATGACAAGAAGCTCATGAAAGTCCGCCTTATGGCACCTAGCGTCAGACAAATGCTTCCTAGAAGAAAGGTTGAGAAAGTCCACGAGTCTGCATCAAACGCTGAAGCTAGGTTTTGTAATGTCTCGGAGTATTGTTTGGCACATTCAGAGAATCGCAGGTACTTTTTGCATTCCTGTCGCATGGTTCCATGAACGAGAATTCTGTTTCCGTCAAGAGAGAATTATTTATTTCGTATATTTTACAAAATTTGAAAATACGCATAAACTGAACGACAACTATGCAGCTTCAGGCCATGTGAAAGGTGCCTATTATGACACATGATGAACAATTGTAACAAACAATGAAACGATTTCGATTTCGACCAAAAAATGCAACTTCTTAATTGTGATATTCTACCTTTCTCATTCTGCGCGCAAACCGTCTGAATACGTCATATTCGGTCGGCTTGGTCGTATTTGTGATTGTCCCTTCACTCATCATCATTCTATCGTCTCATAATCTATACTTCAAGGCGTAACAACCTTGTTGTACCGAGGGATACAGCCGAAAAACTGATCACCGTAATGACACGTTAATCTCTCTCCGGGATAGAACATGACTGGACCTCGGAAGAAAACGTAGCATGGTTAGAAATGGCTGATACGTAAATAATAATAATGATAATAATAATAGTAATAATAATAATAATAATTATTATTATTATAAACAAAAACGATCAAAACGCGAGAATTTCAAAAAACTACTAGTACTAGAAAGATACCTACAAGTGTCTTAAGTGCATCAATGACATTCTCCTGGTGAATGCAAAAGTATTACTGATAACGTATGTAATACTGGCAATTTATGTAATGTAAAAAGCAATGGTTCTGCAAGGTTACACACTTTCTTGCATTTGTTTCGAATATGCATATCAAAAAACAGTTGAAATTGCGTATGACGTGCTATGGGGACATTTTCAAAATTCTGTGATCCCTACACTAAGTCATATACTACATGAATTTTGAAAAAAAAGCTCTCATGAAATAAAATCTCTTTCCAGGGATAAGTAAGCAATAAATTTTTGGGCTCTTATCCATGATGTCCTTCGTCAAAGAATAATAGTTCCTGCCGCAAGAACATGGAAACAATAATTTGAATAACTATATTTCCGAATGAATTCTAGAAGACGTGCACAGAAAATGAAGTTACATTTATGCCCAGAAGAAACCCAACGGGCCATCTCAGCATTTGCTCAATGGATCAGGGAAACTGGACGAAAAACCTGATTGAGATGGGGTCATTGACCCGGAGGCTGTACTACAATACTTCTTGCAGGTTGTGTATACACATTTATACAGTCCAAAGGGTAAATAATGCATTATGTATCATTGTTAAAATTAATGTTACTTTTCTTGTGATACTCAGTATAGTCTCTAATTGTATGGAAACAGTTATGCAGCAGAAACGATTTCACTTGGGATTTAAACTTTTCTATTTCATTTAATCGATAACGTCATCTGGCAAAGTCTTGTAAAATAATGTTCATGTATTGTATGTGAATTTTTTGTAATGAGCTGTTGATACTGTCACCTGATGAATATGATTTCTACGTCGAGTGTTATAGATTTCGGCATTTTCTGACAATATCTTCAGCAAGTCTTTTTTGGGACAAAACCACTGATTTGAAAAAACAGACAAGGAATGGTAAAAATCCATCAATAAATAAATACAATGATGTAACATATGTTCATGATTTAATAGTATTTTGAGCTTAAATCATAGTTTTTGACGTATGGTTTTAAATTAAATATATGAGAGTTTCTATTGCAACCGTGCATCCGTTGCTACTGTCGCCTTTGGGAGGAAGTTGCTTCGCGCGACGGCACTTTTACGGGGAAAGGTTTGAAGGCCATCTTCACGAAAAGGACAAGTTGTGATGGATGGTATACATAAAATTGAACTTTTAAATTTTAAATTCTCATGTCAGAAAGTATATTTTATCTGCAAATGCTATCAAAATATTAACGTAAATTACATCATTGACCCCTTCTTTTATCATCTATAAACCCGCTGGTGAGAAAAATAAGTTTCCCTTTTAAAAAATCAACGATGATTTTGATTGTTGATTTTTTGATCGTTATTTAAAAATTGATGATTGATGATTTGATCGTTGATTTAAAATCAACGACCCAATCAAAAATGAACGTCCATTTAAATGAATTGAACACAAAATTGTCATTATCTACGCGTTCAGAATTTTGCAAATTCAGTCACCTTCATACTGCTCGTTGTGTATACTTCGCGAATGTTCATTCCCGCCTGAGATATATAATATTCTGGGAAATACATCTATAGCTCCCAGACTTTTAGATTACAAAACGAATTACATAATAACCAAACCCCACCCGGATTCATGTACCCTCTTCATTAATCTAGGAATTCTACCATTCCCGTGTCTTTTATTTACGAATCAGTGGTTTTGTAAAAAGGGCTTGCTCAAGGGCGGAATATATTTTCAGAAAATGCCGAAGTCTTTACTATAACACTCGACGTAGAAATCATATTCATCAGGTGACAGTATCAACAGCTCATTACAAAAAATTCACATACAATACATGTACATTATTTTACAACACTTTGCCAGATGACTTAAACGATTAAATTCAATAGAAAAGTTTAAATCCCAGTGAAATCGTTTCTGCTGCAAAACTGTTTCTATACAATTAGAGACTATACTGAGCATCACAAGAAAAGGAACATTAATTTTGACAATGATACATAATGCATTATTTACCATTTGGACTGTATAAATGAGTATAAACAACCTGTAAAACTTTACTACAGCTTCCGGTCAATGACCATCTCGATCGGGTTTTTTCGCCCAGTTTCCTGATCCATTGAGAAAAACGAGATGCCCTTGTTTTCTTCTGGACATAAATGTAACTTCCTTTTCTGTACGTCTTCTAAAAATTCAGTGGAAATACAATTATTCAAATTATCTTTTCCCATGTTGTCGCGGCAGGAAATGGCCAAAATTTATTGTTATTTATCTTTGAAAATAGTTTTTATTACATGAGTTTTTGTTTTTCTCCTTTCAAAATTCAAAATTTATTGCTTATTTATCCTTGAAAATAGATTTTATTACATGGGAGTTTTTTTGTTTTTTCTCCCTTTCAAAATTCAAAATTTATTGCTTATTTATCCTTGAAAATAGATTTTATTACATGGGAGTTTTTTGTTTTTTTCTCCCTTTCAAAATTCAAAATTTATTGCTTGTTTATCCTTGAAAATAGATTTTATTACATGGGAGTTTTTTGTTTTTTTAAAATTCAAAATTTATTTCTTGTTTATCCTTGAAAATAGATTTTATTACATGGCCATAGCACGTCATGCAGTTTTTAACTGTTTTTTGACGTAAAATAAATAAATAAATAAATAAATAAATAAATAAATGATTAAATTTCTAGAAAACAAAAAATTAAACCATATACCTACACCATATCACTTGTCCCTTGATTCCGCATTGTTGAGCGAAAACTATTTTGTTACCGGAAACAGTTTGGAAGAAATGAAACTCTCTGTATAAGGTTGTATACCTGTTAGAAATAATGAGAAATGTTATCAGTTGTCTGCGTTGTAAAATAAATGCCAGTAAATGAACCCTAGTGAGTAGGAGTAGGAGTAGGGATGGAGCAGTAGAGTGGGGGAGAGTGGGGTGAGGGGAGTGGGGGTGGGGGGAGTGGGGGTGGTGTGTGGTGAGGGTGGGGGTGGGGGTGGTGTGGGGGTGGTGGTGTTGTGTTGGTGGGGGTGGGGGTGGTGGGGGTGGGGTGGTGGGGGTGTGGGGGTTGGGGTGGGGGTGGTGTGTGGGGTGGGGGTGGGGGTGGGGTGGTGGGGGTGGGGGTGGGGGTGGTGGGGGTGGGGTGGTGGGGGGGTGGGGGGGTGGGGGGTGTGTGTTGGGGTGGGGGTGGTGTGGGGTGTTGGTGTGTGGTGGGGGTGGGGGTGGTGTGGTGGTGGGGGGTGTGGTGGGGGTGGTGGTTGGGGGTGGGGGTGGGGGTGGTGGTTTGGGGGTGGGGGTGTGGGGTGGTTGGGGGTGTGGGGGTGGGGTGGTGGGGGTGGGGGGTGTGGGGGTGGTGGGGTGGTTTTGTGGGGTGGGGTGTGGTGTGGGGGTGGTGGTGGGGTGGGGGTGGGGGTGGGGGTGGGGGTGTGGTGTGGGGTGGTGGGTGGGGGTGGGTGGGGGTGGGGGTGGGGGGTGGTGGGGGTAGTGGTTGGGGTTAGGGGTGTGGGGGCTGTTGTGTGTATGTGTTGTGTGTGTGTGTGTGGGGTGTGGGTGGGGTGGGGGTGGGGGTGGGGGTGGGGGTGGGGGTGGGGGGTGTGTGGGGTGGTGGGGTGGTGGTGTGGGGGTGGTGGGGGTGGGGGTGGGGGTGGTGTGTGTTGGGGGTTGGGGGTGCGTGTTGGGGGTGTGGGGGGTTGTGGGGGTTGGGGGTTGGGGTGGGGTTTGGGGGTGGGGTGGGGGTGGGGGTGGGGGTGGGGGTGGGGGTGGGGGTGGGGGTGTGGTGTGTGGTGGGGTGTGGTGGGGGTGGGGGTGGGGTGGGGTGTGGGGTGTGTGGGGGTGTGGGGTGTGTGGGGTGGGGTGTGGTGGGGGTGGTGGGGGTGGTGGGGGTGGGGGTGGGGTTGGGGGTGTGGGGGTGGTGGTGGTGGGGTGGGGGTGGGGGTGGGGTGGGGGGGGGGTGGTGTGGGGTGGGGTGGGGGTGGGGGTGGGGTGGGGGTGGGTGTGTGGGGGTTTTTGGGTGCTGGGGGTGGGGGTGGGGTGGGGGTGGGGGTGGGGGTGGGGGTGTGGGTGAGTGGTTGGGGGTGGTGGTGGGGGTGGGGGTGGGGGTGGTTTGGGGGTGGGGGTGGGGTGTGTGGTGTGGTGTGGTGGGGGTTGTGGTGGGGTGTTGGTTGGGGGTTGGGGTTGTTGGTTTGGGGGTGGGGGTTGGGTTGGGGGTGGGGTGGGGGTGGGGTGGGGTGTGTGGTGGGGGTGTTGTGGGGTTGGGGGTGGTTGTGTGGTGTTGTGTGTGGTGGGGGTGTGGGGGTTGTTGGGGGTTTGGGGGTGGGGGTTGGTTGGGGGTTTGGGGGTGTTTTGGGGGTGTGGTTTGGGGGTTGGGGGTTGGGGGTGGGGTGGGGTGTGTGGTTGGGGGTTGGGGGTGGGGTGTGGGGGTGGTGGGGTGTGTGGGGTGTGGGGGTGTAAGTTGGTTTGGGGGTGGGTGTGGGTGGTGTGTGGGGTGGTGTGTGTGGTGGTGTGGTGTGTGGTGGTGTGGTGGTGGGGGTGGTGGGGTGGGGGTGGTGGTTGGTGGGGTGGGGTGTGTGGGGGTGGGGGTTGGGGGTGGTGGGGGTGTGGTGGGGTGGGGTGGTGGTGTGGGGGTGGGGGGGGGGTGGGGGTGGGGGGTGGGGTTGGGGGTGGTGGGGGTGGGGTTGTGGGGGTGGGGGTTGTGTGTGGGGGTGGGGGTGTTGGGGTGTGGTGTATGTGTTGGGGTTGGGGTGTGGTTTTAGTGGGTGTGTGTGTGAGCGTGTTGTTGGTGTGTGGTATTTTGGGGTTTGGGTTGGTGGGGTTGTTGGGGGTTTGGGGGTTGGGGGTGTGGGGTGGGGTGGTTGTGTGTTGTGTTGTTATGGTTGGTTGGGGTTGTGTGGTTGTGTGGTGGGGTTGGGGGTTGGGGGTTTGGGGGTTGGGGGTTGTGGGGTTGGTTGGGTGGGGGTGGGGGTTGGGGGTGGTGGGGTGGGGTGTGGGGGTTGGGTGGGTGGGGGTGGGGGTGGGGGGTGGGGGTGTGGTTGGGGGTGGGGGGGGGGGGGGGGTGGGGGGGGGGGGGGGGTGGGGTGGTGGGGTGTGGGGGTGGTAGTGGGGGTGGTAGTAGTGGTAGTGGTGGAGAGAGGTGGGGGTAGGTAGTAGGGTAGAGTAGTAGGGGGTTAGTAGTAGAGAGTAGTGGGGTAGTAGTGGTAGGTAGTAGTAGTAGTAGTAGAGTGGGGTGGAACCCAGCAGCAGCAGTGGCGGCAGTAGTAGTAGTAGTAGAATTACAGAGAACCTCCCTCCTGTCGGTAAAACTGGACAAGACGCTACTCCGACGTGCTGTACAAGATAGTGCATCCGAAAAGTCCAACCATAGACCTATAGAGTGCGTGAAACGGTTACAGAAAGCATGCAGAAATTCTAAGATCGCTACAAGAGCCAACAAAATGGATCCTCCATGGTGGGGCCCCGAAATCTCCGCCCTAAGAAAGGAGGTCCTTGCCGCAAGACGAAAATACCAAAGGCAAAAAAGGAAACATTCCTTGGAGGAATTGGGATTAGACCTCTATAAAAACCTAAAACAGAACCTCGTCAAAGTGATTGCCCAAGAAAAACGGAAGTGTTGGCTTCAACTATGCCAGAATATTGAAGCAAATGTGTTGGGGGATGGCTATGAATCGCCATGAAAACACTCCGTGTTAACGAGCCTACAGTACATATGACTCTAGAAATAAGACTGGATATCATCGACAGTCTCTTCCCGCGACACACAAAGAAAATATGGAACATCAAAAACGACACCGAAGAAATCCCAGCCCTAACAGACAGTGAGGTACAGCACGCGGACAAGAAACTAAAAGAAGGTAAAGTCCCAGGACCAGACGGAATACCGCCGGAAGCAGTGAAGATGCTGGTCGACGTGGACATGGAGTGAGATGTTGGTACTACGTATACCCAAAACTGGACTGGAGAGCTACAGACCTATATGCCTGCTGGATACTCCCGGCAAGCTGTATGAGCATGTGCTTCTAGAAAGACTAATTGACGAAATCAGTAGAACAGGAAACTTAAGCGACAGACAGTATGGCTTCAGAAAACACAGATATACGTATGGAGCTATTGACAATGTTCTTAGCATTGCTAAGAGGGCAAACAACCAAGGATGATTATGCGCATTAATACTCCTCGATGTAAAAAACGCATTCAGTGCGTCCTGGTCTAGGATTTTGAGAGAGTTGGAGGATAGGTATAGCATGCTACCTTATTAACATCATCCGTGCGTACTTGTCCCAAAGAGTGATAAGTGTCGAAAAGGGCAAGGAAATAGAAATGACAGCAGGGGTTCCACAGGGTTCAGTTCTGGGACCAACACTATGGAATACGACGGAGTCCTCCGACAACTGACTCCCGAAGGAACGAGACTTGTCGCGTTTGCAGATGACCTAGCAATCGTAGTTATAGCAGAAACGATAGAAGAATTCACATTCAATGGTAATGCAACACTACATATAGTGAACAGATGGATGAAAAAAAACTCGTTCCCCCTGGCACACCATAAAAACGGGGGCCCTTTTTGCCAGGAAACGTAGACCTAAACCTGCATTTTTCCCAAGATTCGGGCGCAGTAGTAAAAACGGTCAAAGCAGTGAAATATGTTGGAGTTGTGACAGACCAGAGATTGACCTTTAAATACCACTTTAATATGGCCACGGAAAAGGCAACGAAGACAATTGGTCCAATCAGCAGACTGATGCCAAATATCGGCGGCCGCAGTCAAGAAAAGAGAGAAATTCTGAGCTCAGTAATGCACAGTATACTACTCTACGGTGCACCTACTTGGGCAGAGTCAGCTCAAATTAAATATAATAAGGTAAAACTCATTATGACACAAAGAAAAATGGCATTCCGAATTATATGTGAATAGAGAATAATTTGTGCATGTGGTGGTATATGTGGTTTTGTGGTAACCGATTTTGGTAGTGCCAGCGGAAGAGAGGTGAAAGTAGCAGAACGAGTGGGACAACACGACTAAAGATTCATGGACACGTCGCCTGATCATGCAGATCAAGCCCTGGGTGACTCAAAGCATGGAGACCTGTTACCATACCACCCCAATTCCCTGACAGAGCATGGTAATTTTGGAGTATACACATACAGAATTGGCAAAACAAGACGACCTTGCCACTTGCAAGGCAACGGACCAGCAGAACAACAGCCACTGCAGTAGATGGAACCAACATAGATTTAATATAAATCTACAACTGGGAGAAAACCTGACAGCGGACAATATTATCAACAAAATGATTGAAAGCAAAAATTAATTGGTGCCAAATCAGCAAATATATGTATACCATTATAGGCAGAAAAGAAAAAGCCGAAAGCGACTCCAGAAGTAAATGATTGATAGCAAAAGTGACTGGAGCAAAACCCCCTAAAGGTGTATTTACAAATACCAGCACCAAATAGGACACAAGAAACAAGAGAAGTAAACTCCCTAATCACAACGGTGGACGGGGGACGTAGGGAGACACGACAAAAGCAAGACTCCAATTAAAAGACAGCCCACTGCCTCCGACGCGATGACAGACCGGGAGTTCCGAAGGCAGTAAGAAGGGCGATTCAACACAGCCTCTTGTTCGGTTAGAGAACGCCAACTACGCCAAAAAAGTAGTAGTAGTAGTAGTAGTAGTAGTAGTAGTAGTAGCAGCAGCATGCGTGGCAGCAGTAGCAGAAGGTAGTAGTAGTAGAGTAGAGTTTTTTTTTTTTTTTTTTTTTGGAGAGGATCTGGGAAAATCTCTAACAGACCCCCGAAGAGCCGGTGCTCTTGGGAGTGTGGGGCTTGCACCCACTAAAAACCACGAACCTCATAATCCTCTTCTAGTTTCCGTCCCGGTACGCTTGTTCAGCTTTTCTTCAGGGCGGATACCTTAATTTGGCTCTCTTTGAAGCCTTGTTCTTCGTTGTTTATTCATTAATTCTTCGTTTTTGTTTCTCTATTTCAATGCCGCGCCCTTGTGTTATGCGGTCAATATGTCTTTTTCTTTTTTCCCTCTTTGCAGGGACTTCCTGGCATACATTGCTACGGCTGTCCATGACTGCTCGGATTTTAGCATGGTGCTAATCAAATTTTAGGCTTATTGGGCCTATTCTTGATTCAGTCTGTACCTTTTCCTCACCTTCCATTCAAAGAATGTATGGCGAGCGTCGTCTCTGGTATGTCCACAGTATTGGAATCTGCTTGGCGTGGCCCCAATCCTGTGAAGGAAGGACCGGAAGCACCCATGTCCCGACAGTAGTTGGGTCAAGTGAAGTCTACTTCCCGTGTCTTCTTTTCAGCCACGGTTCGATCTCCTAATCAAGTGGCTGTCCATCTTCCTGTGGCATCAGTTTCCCATCTGTTTTCCCACGTCGGGATGGTCTTCTGCCTTTTTCCCTCTTAAGAAGTGCCCTGTCTTCAGAGAGACTGATGAAGATGCTCTTTTTTTCAGAGCAAGAAGGTCAATCTATGGCCCCTGCGATTACAAGGACTGCGGCTTCTGATCTGTTCGGTAGGAGCTTGAAACTCATTGCCGCTCGCCTTTGAACCGCCAGTAGTCTTCCCGTAGAGAGCATGTTGCATGGCCGGTGCCCAGATCTCGCCCATACAATAGGATAGCCCTGGTCAGGGTCATCAGGAGTTTCCTCTTTTTTTTGTGGGGGGCCTCGGACGTTGGCCATTATTCCCCCAGGGCGCCTGTCACCTTTGCTGCCTTGTCTGATCCCCGTTTAGGGCTCCCAAAGGAGAGCCTTGAGTCGAGCATTACTCCCAAGTACTTTATTGTCTTAGTGGTTGGATGTCCTCTTCGAGGATTTTCATTTGTGGTGTCGTATCTACCCGTTTTTTGTTAATAATACAATTTCTTTTATTAACAGCAAGCTCTAATCGGTTTTGGGTTAGCCGGGTTTGCACTCCTCATTACCTGGTTTAATCGGCCCTGTAGCCCTTTCTGGGGTGCAGCTGTCGAATAGCTGCTATGTCGTCAGCGTATCCTCCCAGGAAATGTATCGTCTGGCATGTCGGGGGTTGAGTAGGCCGTTGTATAGCATTCCAGAGATCAGGTCCTAAGATCGATCCCTGGGCTGCTCCTGCCGTCATTCTTCTACTCCTGTTTCCCTGGTCGGTTTCGTACAAGATAACTCGGTCCTTGAGGTAGTCCCCAATAATTCTCCTCAAGTAGTTGGGAACTCCGGTTTCTCAAGGCGCCCCAAAATGTCTCCCCAGTTGGCCGAGTTGAAGGCATTTCGTACATCCAGCGTCACTACCATGCAGAGTGGTCTTGTGCGGTGGTTTCCTCTTCCGTTCGTCCGGCGCAACAATTTCGCGGATCGCGTCTACTGTGGACTTGCCCTTTGGGAAGCCAACTGTCTTTCGGATAACCACCTCGTCCTCTATGGCTGCTTGGATGCGGGGCTTAACATTTTTTCAACAGCTTGCCCGCCGTATCCAGCATGCACAGCGGCCTGTGGGACGACGGGCTGTTACGTCTCCTTTCCCCCTTGTTAATCAGGGCCAATCGGCTCTTTCCTTTTCGCACAGGACCTGCCTTCTCTCAAGCACATATTGTCATGTTGAAAAGCAGGTCGGGGTGTGATCCTGCAATTTCTTTTAGGACCTCTCCCGGGGATTCCATCCGGGCCCGGGGCTTTCTTGTTGCTCATCGAGGTCACAGCTTTTTTAGGCCCAGAGTGGTGAAATATGGTTTCCTCCTCAGATACAGGAAGCACTTCATCGGGCTTTTGGTGCAGGAAAGAGACGCAACTATATTTTCCATCGTCTTTGCTTCTAGTATGTTCGGCGGAGATATGTCACCTAGTCTGTTGGTGATTAGTTTGCCCTCGTCCCACGGGTCATTGTTGACGTTCTGGATAAGTTCCTCCCACTTCGTTGCCTTCTTAAACCAATGGCCCTGCCAGTTTCTTCTGCGTCCTTGTAGGCTGTATTTCTTTCCTCAACATCTTGGAGTCTCTTCTGCTCTTAGGGCTCTCCGTCTAAGACCAGGCATTCCTTTCTGAGGCTCGCGATTTCTTCGTTCCCCAATAAGCGGGCCGCCGGTTGGAACAACTCTTTCCTGGGCATCGCGGCCTCGCATGCCTGCGTGATGAGGTCCATCGTCGGGTCTCAGGCATCCCCACTGGAGGGTGATGTCTTCTTTCTTCTAGCGCTTCGTATCCGTGTTCAATAGGGGAAGTGAGTTTGGTCTTATCTATTTTGTTTATGTTCCATCTAGTGATGTTCCGTCGGCATTGGGTCGTCTGAGTTTTCTTGATGCTGAAGGGATGTACCGATGGTCGCGCGGTGTAGTCCTTCGCGACCCCCCAGTCGCTAATTTGCGCCGCCAGGCGTTCGGTCGCAAGGTGATGCCCGGTATCGTCCAGCATAACCTGGTCTACTGAATGTGGGCGTGTCCCCTTGATTCAGTATGATTAGGTTCAGTCTTGCGCCATTTCTAGGATGAACTTCCCTAGTATCCGTGTCTCATCCCATTCAAGGGCTTGCCGTTAAAGTCTCCTGCTACAGGACTTCTCCACTCATATTTCGCACTACGTCTTCGAGGTCACCCAAGTTTCTTTTGAAGTTGTTAATTGGGGTGTAGGTAAAGAACAGCTAACATAGTAGGTGTAACGATTTCGCCCACACAAAACCATCGCCTTTCCCCGGTCCTCTATCTGCATTTTATGTCGGGTGATCCGGGATTGCCGATGTGCCCAGGTTGTCCGTAGCCATCCTTCATTGCCCGTCCTGGTACTGTTCGCTTATTATGACAATATCCGCCCTTTCGAAGGAGAGTTGACGAAGCAAACCTTCCCCGTCTTGCTTCATTCATATTGCCTTGGATCCTGACCATTTTTACGTGTCTTTTCCTCCTTTAGCTGTCCCCAAAGCACGTCTAAATACGGCGCATTCTCCTGTGCCGGAGATGTGCGAGATTTCCCCCCATTCCTTTGTGGGCGCATGGATGCATTTTCCTCGAGTCACAAGTGGCAGCTTGGCCATTCTTCCCCACTTGAGCACGTACCGCTCCTGTCCGGTCCGTTGCAGTCCTCAAAATGGTTAAACTCCAGGCAGCGGTAGCATCGTGTGACAGTACTCTTCGTCGAACATTAAAACGAGCCACCTACCTTTATACCGGGCTTTTGGAGCAGAAGCCTGGCATCCCGTTCGTCCATCTGAATGACAGCCATTTTTTTCATTTTGCTGTTCGTTCTCGACACTGAGATCCGAATGTCACCTCTGGCATTCTTAATGACCTTCGGGCCGCAGCTCGACCTGCTCTGCTGTGGTCACGCAGTCGAGGTCCCTAATTTCTAGGGTTGACCGCGGAACTCCTGCATAACGGATGCGGTCTCCCGTGCAGATTTCAGGGGTTGCTGAAGGATTGCTGCCTTCAGATTTGTCCCAGTCCTAGAATTCCGGCCCGGGTTTGGCGGATATCCCTCACTTGAGGTTGCTGTCGTCTGGGTTAGCGCTGACTCTATCTTATCTTTTAGAGCACGTCCGCGAAGGTGACGCCATCTGCCGGTCGTATCGACGACCTCCGATGGGGGTCGCGCTCTACCGGTTTTCTTGGGTCGCGCCGTACCACTTTTCTGCGCTCCAGAAGTCGCAGATGAAGCGTCTTTGGGTCCCTTCTTCGGGTGCTTCTTCTTCTTCTTGACCTCCGTCCATGGTTCGTCGCTCACTTCCTCATCAGCGATCGTCTCTGGTAGAGGTTCGGGAGTTACACTTACTCCTGCTTCTCGGTTTGGAGAACTTTCCGGCCTATTTTATCATCCGAACCAGCCCCGCCGGATCTGTCATGTTCAAAAGGTGTGCTCCACAGTCGTCTTTGGGGCAAGCATACCCTCGACGGTGTCTTCTAATTTAGATACACCTGCTTTGATCTTCATGCAGGTGTTCTTTAACATAGCGCCTTTAATTTCGCTCAGGATTATGAGCAGAGATTTGAAACATTCATTCTCTTTACTAAGATGCGCAGATAGCCTGTCATTGAAGACAGATAGGTCTCCTTCCTTCATTTCTCGGATTAGGGAAATTTAAATTTCCCTCCCCCAAGGCCCTTGCGTCCAACGTTTCTTCTGGCGCACTAGATTTGGGGTGCCAAACGCATTCTGTTTAGCATCCACTCCGCGAGGGCGCGCAGACACCCTGCCGTGCGTCACCTGCTAGGGGCGCGCAAGACGCACCTGTTGAGCATCCGCCCGCAGAGCGCGAGACGCGCCCTGTTGGGGATCCATTCCGCCAGATGGCAGATCACACGATTTCCTTCTCCTGCGGCGGCTACCCAGGCAAGATGGCGGATCACGCCCGCCAAAATACACTATCCTAAGCCCCACAGTTTCACTTTTTTGCACGGCACAGCATCCAGCTCGCACGATGCGCACAGTACACACCATCACCGCACTGTGCTACAACATGCCATACCCAGGTCAATACTGCTCGTAACTGCCGAAATCAGCTAGTTATTTCCCGCAGCACGTGCAGTCCCCCTCGACGCAGGAACCAGTCCCGCCAACCCGGGAGTAGTAGAGTAGAGAGTAGCAGAGCAGTGCGCGGGCAGAAGCAGGTGCCGCGGCAGAGCAGCAGCGAGCAGCGCGCGGGTGGGGGTGGAGGTGGCGGTGGGGGTGGAGCGGCAGCAGCAGAGTGCGTGGCGGGGCGTGGCGTGCGGCGAGCGAGAGGCGGGCAGGGTAGCGGCTAGCATGCAAAGCGAGCGAGCCCTAGCGTGCGGCGAGCGAGCGAGCAAGTAGGCTGCTAAGTTGGCGTGCGTGGCTGCTGCTGGGGTGTGGGGTGCGTGCGGTGGCGTGCTGCGGTGCGTGGGGGTGCTGCTGCGTGGGGTGCTGCGGGGGCCGTGCGGTGCGTGGGGGTGGGGGTGGCGGTGGCGGTGCGGTGGCGTTGGCGGTGGCGGTGCTGGGGGTGCTGGGGGTGGGTGCGTGTGGCGGGGGCTGGGGTGGCGGTGCGTGCTGGCCGGTGGCGGGCGGTGGGGGGGCGAGGGGGGGCGTGCTGGCCAGGGCGGGGCTGGGGTGGCAGGCGCGGGCGGTGCTGGCGGGCGTGGCGGGGCATGCGGGGCGGTGGCGGGGCGGGGCGGGGCGGTGGCGGTGGCGGGGCGGTGGCGGTGGCGGTGGCGGTGGCAGTGGGGTGGGGGCAGTGCAGTGGCAGTGGCGGGGGCGGGGGCAGTGGCGGGGGCGTGGCGGTCATGGCAGTGGCAGTGGCGTGGCAGTGGCAGTGGCAGGCGTGGCGGGGGCAGTGGCGGTGGCGGGGCGTGATGGCGTGGCGTGGCAGTGGCAGGCGGGGGCAGTGGCAGTGGCAGGGCGGGGGCAGTGGCGGGGGCGGGGGCGTGGCAGTGGCAGTGGCAGTGGCGGGGGCGGGGCAGTGGCGTGGCGGGGGCGGGGCGTGGCGGGGGCGGTGGCAGGGGGCAGTGGCCCGTGGCGTGGCGGCGGGGGCGTGGCGTGGCAGGGCAGTGGCTGGCGGCGGTGGCGGTGGCGGTGTTTTGGGCCCGTGGCATTTGGGAGTGGCAGTGCGGTGGCGGGGGCAGTGGCAGGTGGCAGTGGCAGCAGTGGCAGTGGCAGTGGCAGGCAGGCAGTGGCGGGGCAGTGGCAGGGGCAGTGGCAGGGCAGTGGCAGTGGCAGATATGGCAGTGGCAGTGGCAGGGGCGGCGCGGGCAGGCAGGCAGGCGGGGCAGTGGCGGCAGGCAGTGGCAGGCGGTGGCGGGGCGGGGCGGTGGCGGGGCAGCGGGCGGGCGGTTGGCGGCGGGGGAGTGGCGGTGGCGGGGCAGTGGCAGGGCGTGGCAGTGGCATGGCGGGGGCGGGGGGGGGCGGGGGGTGGCAGTGGCAGTGGCAGTGGCAGTGGCAGTGGCAGTGGCAGTGGCGGGGGCAGCATGGCAGTGGCGGTGGCGTGGGGATGGCGGTGGCGGTGGCGGTGGCGTGGCATGGCGGGGGCGTGGCGGCTGGCATGGGGGTGGCGGTTGGCTGGCTGCGTGCTGGCGTGCTGGCGGTGCGGGCTGCGCTGTGGCGCGTGGCGTGCTGGTGCGGGGTTTGGCTGGGTGGCGGCGGTTTGGGGGTGCGTGGCGGTGCGTGGGGTGGCGGTTTGGGGGTGGCGGTCGGTGGCGTGGCGGTGGCTGGCAGTGCATCGGGGGCATGGGGGTGGCGGCGGCATGGCGGAAGTCGTGGGGTGGCGTGCGTGGGGTGGGGTGGGTGGTGCGTGGCGTGGCTGTGCGTGGGAGTGGCTTTATGGGGTGGGGTGGGGTGGCCGCTGGGGTGGCGTGGCCGTGGCGTGGCGTGGCCGTGCGCTGTGCGTGCTGCTGGCGTGCGCTGCGTGGGGGGGCGTGGCCCTGGCCCCTGGGGCTGGGGTGGCGTGGCTGCGTGCCGTGCCGTGGGGTGCCCCGGTGCGTGCCCTGCGTGCGCGTGCCGTGCCGCGTTGCGTGCGGCCAGCCGGCGTGCGTGCCGTGCCGTGCGTGCGTGCTGCCGCGCCGTGCGTCGTTGCTGGGTGGCTGCTGCGCCGTTTCTGCGTGGCTGCTGGCGTGGCGTTGCTGTTGCTGCTGCGTGTTTCGTTTCGGTGCGTTGCGTTGCCGGTTGCGTGCTGCGTGGCGTGGCGGTTGCGTCGCTGCCGTAGCCGTGCCGTGCGTGCCGTTGCTGCTGCCCGTCGTGCGTGCTGCGTGCGTGGGTGCGTGGCGTGCGTGCGTGCTGGGTGCGTGGGTGGGTGGCGTGGCTGGTGCTGGCGTGCCGTGGCTGGCTTGTGGCGTGCCGTGGCGTGGCGTGGCGGTGGCGTGCTGCGTGCGTGCGTGCGTGCGTGCGTGCGTGCGTAGCGTGGGGTGCTGCTGCGTGCTGGTGCTGCGTGCGTGCGTGCGTGCGTAGCTGCGTAGCAGTGCGTAGCAGCTGCGTGCGTGCGTGCGTCGCTAGCAGTGCGTGGCCGTGCGTGCGTGCCGGTGGGGTGCGTGGGGTGGCGTGGCGTGGGTGGGGTGCGTGCCGCGGTGCAGTGGCCGTGCGGTGCGTAGCCGTGCGGTGCCGTGCGTGCGTGCGTGCCGTGGTGGGAAGCTGCTGCCGTGCTGCGTGCTGTGCTGCGTGCGTAAGTGCTGCGTGCCGTGCTGTGTGCTGCTGCCGCAGTGCCGTGCCGCTGGAGCGTTGGGGTGCCGTGCCGTGCCGTGCCCCTGGGGGTGCGTGCGCGTGCGTGGGGGTGCCGTAGCCGGTGCCGTGCCGGTGCCCGGAGGCCCGGGGTGGCGGTGGCCCCGTGCGTGCCCGGTGGGCCGAGCGTGCCGTGCCGTGGCCGTGCCGTGCCGTGCCGTGCCGTGGCGTGGCGTGCGTGCGTGCCCGTTGCCGTGCCGTGCCGTAGCCGTGCCGTGCGTGCGTGCGTGCCGTGCCGTAGCCGTGCGTGGCCCGGTTGCGTGCCGTGCGTGCGTGCGGTGCCGTGCCCCTGCCCCTGCCCCGGTGGCCGTGGCGGTGGGGGTGGCCCCTGGCCCCTGGCGGTGGCTGCGCGTGGCCCCTGGCCCCTGGCGTGGCCCCTGGCGTGGCGGTGCGGTGCCGGTGGTGCGGTGGCGGTGGCCCCTGGCCCGGGGCGTAGCCCCGGGCGTGCGTGCGTGCGTGCGTGCTGGCGGTGCGTGCCGGTGCTGCTGTGCGTGCGGTGGGTTGCGGGGCGTGCGCGCTGCCCTGCGGGCTGCGCGTGCGTGGCTGCGCTGGCCGTGCCGCTGCCGTGCCGCGGCTGCTGGTGCCGTGCCCCTGCGTGGCGGTGCCCCTGCCGTGGCGGTGCGTGCGGTGGCGGTGGCCCCTGGCCGGTGGCCCCTGCCCCTGCCCCGGGGCTGGCGTGGCGTGGCGGGCCCTAGCGTGCGTGGGCCGGTGGCCCCTGCGCTGCGTGGCGGTGGCTGGCGTGGCGTGCGCGCGTGCCCCTGGCGGGCGTGGCCCCTGCTGGGGGTGCGTGGCCCCTGGCGTGCTGGCGGTGCCCGGGGCGTGGCCCCTGGCTGGGGTGGCTGGGTGCGTGCGTGGCTGGGTGGGTGCGTGGCCGTGCGTGCCGCTGCCGCTGCCGCTGCTGTCTGCCGCTGCGCTGCCGCTGGCCGTGCGTGCCGTGCGCTGCCGTGCGTGGGCCCCTGCCCTTTCCCCTGGCCCGGGGGCGGTGCCCCTGGGCCCTGGCGGTGCCCCTGGCCCCTGCCCCTGGGCCCTGCGGTGCGTGGGCCCCTGGCCCCTGGCCGGGCGGTGCGTGCCGCCCCTGGCGTGCGCGTGGCCCGGGCGTGGCCCCTGCGGTGGCGGTGGCGGTGGCCCCTGGCGGTGGCCCTGGCGTGCGTGGCGGTGGCGTGGGGTGGCCCCTGGGGTGCCCTGCGGTGCCCCTGCCCCTGCCCCTGCGTGGGTGTGGCTTTCGGTGCGGTGGCGGCTGCGTGCCGTGCCGTGGCCGTGCCCCTGGCTGCCGTGGGCCGCTGGGGTGCCGTGCGTGCCGTGCCGGCCGTGCCGGCTGCCTGCCGTGGGGTGCCGTGGGGTGCCGTGCGTGCGTGCCGTGCCGGTGCCGTGCCGTGCTGTGCCGCTGCCGGCTGCGCTGGTGCTGCTGTGCCGTGGCTGTGCTGGCGGCGTGCTAGCCCGTAGCGCATAGCCGTGCGTGCTGCGTGCGGCTGCCGCCGGTGCCGTGGGTGGCTGCGTGCGGGTGCCGTGCCGTGCCGTGCCGTGGGGTGCCCCTGTGCGTGCCGTGCCCCTGCCGCTGGGGTGGGGTGGCGTGCGTGCGTGGCTGGTAGCGTGGCCGTGGCGGTGGCGTGGGGTGCGCGTGCCGGGTGCGGTGCGCTGGCGTGGGTGGGTGGGGTGTAGCTGGTGCGTGGCCGCGTGGGGTGGCGAGCGCTGGGGTGCGTGCGTGGTGGGGTGGCGGCTGCGGCTGGCTGGGTGGGGTGCGTGGGGTTGCGGCTGCCCCTGCGTGCGTGCGTGCCCCTGTGCGTGCTGCCGCGTGCGCGTGGGGTGCTGCTGTTGCAGCTCGGCGTTGCTGTTTCTGCTCGTTCCGTGCTGCTGTTTCTGTACTGTGGGGTGGCTGCGCGCGTGGGGTGGCCCCGTAGCGTGGGTGCTGCTGCCCGTGGCGGTGGGCCGTGGCTGTGGCTTTTTGGGGTGGGGTGCCCCTAGCGTGCGTGCGTGGGGTGCGTGCGTGCCGTGCGGCGTGCGTGCCGTGGCGGTGCGGCGGCCGTGCCCCTGGGTGTGTCGTGGCGTGCGTGCGGTGGGGTGCGGTGCGGTGCGCGGTTTGGGGTTTTGGGGTGTGGGGCGTGGGGTGCTGCCGTGCGCGTGCGCGTGCTGCCCTGGCTGGCTGCGTCGTGCGTGCGGCGTGCTGCCGTGCCCGGTGGGGTTGGGGTGCCGGGGTCGTGCCGGCGTGCCCCTGGTGCGTGCGGCGTGCTGGCCCGGTGGCGTGGCGGTGGCGTGCGGTGGCGTGGCGGTGGCCGGTGGGCCCTGGCGGTCGGTGGCGGTGGCGGTGCCCCTGGCGTGGCGTGGCCCCCGGGGCGTGGCGTGCGTGGCGTGCGTGGCGTGGCGGTGGCCGTGGCTGCCCTGGCGTGCCCCTGGCGGGCGTGGCGTGGCGGTGGGGGGCGTGGGGTGGGGGCGGAGGTGGCGTGCGGGGCCCTGCGTGGCGTGCTGCGGTGCTGCGTGCCCTGCGTGGGGTGGGGTGCCGTGCGTGCGTGCCGTGCGTGCGTGCCCCTGCGTGCGTGCGTGCCCCTGCGTGGGCCCTGCCCCTGGGCCCTGCGTGGGGTGGCGTTGCGGTGGCCCGGTGGCGTGGCGTGGCGTGGCGTGGCGTGGCCCCTGCCCCGGTGGCGTGGCCGTGCCGTGGCCCCTGGGGCGGTGGCCGGTGGCCGGTGGGGTGGCGTGCCCCTGGCGTGGCGAGCCGTGGGGTGGCCGTGCGTGGGCCCGGTGCGGTGGCGGTGCGGTGCGTGGCGGTGCGGTGCTGCCTGCTAGCGCCGCGTTGCTGGCTGCCGCTGCCGCTGGCTGCGCTGGCGCTGCTGGTGCGTGCCTGCCGTGCGTGCCGCTGCTGCTGTGCCCGGCCCTGCGTGCGCTGCCGTTGCGTAGCATGCGTGGCAGTACAGGGATGGCATGCGCTGCAGTCATGGCAGTTGGTGCAGTAGCCCGTAGCAGTAGCGTAGCAGTCAGTAGCAGTGCTAGCAGTAGCAGTAGCAGTAGCAGTAGCAGTAGCAGTAGTAGCAGCAGTATGCAGTAATAGTCGTAATAAATAAGCTTGTAGAAATCAATTTTCACTTTTTTAGCCTCATTTCAGCTTTTTTATCTCATTTGGTTTTACATTTGAGTATATAACATTTACTTCCATAATCTGAAATTTTGTCAAGCCATATTGAGACCCAAATATATTTATGACAGTACTGTCTTTAAATCTTTAAGTCTTCTATCTTTTCTGAATAGAACTACATTTAGTCTTTATTTCTCGAGCGAAGTCCATCGGAAAGTTACTTGCCCCGCACCTATAGTAAATTCGATCGCTTAAGCCTTGCTAATAAGAATAGAGGAAATTCGCTTGCATAACCGTAGATTGTCTAAACACATCTTGCCTCAGGGGTGCAGGCGTTTGAAGCTGACAAAGCCCAAGGAAGTCGGCGCGGCTCAGAGCGGAGGCGAGGCGGGGGCGGGACGGGGGAGGCAGGGTGCAGCGGCTGCCAATTACCCTGCAAAAACGCGGGGGCGGCGCCGCCCGGGCGTAAGCTGCGGTCTGCGGCGGTGGCTGCGGCAACAGCCCCTGAGATAAGCGCGCGGCTCTCTGTTGTGACAGTCAACATGTAATATCGGCGGTCACGGCGTCGCAGACCCGGCTGCCACAACCCTCCCTGTGCCCCCGCCCCGCCATGTGCCTTTGCCCCCACCCCCGCGCGGACACCCCCGCACGAGTGCAGCGCGGCGAGCCGGGTCGCAATTAAAGGGATGGGAATAACTGTCAGAAGTCTAAATGAAAATTTAATATTTAGGAGAATTGTAAAAGAATTGAAAGATGAGCAAAATAAAAGTAATATTTGTGAAAACATTCCATAAAATAAATGAAGTCCATGCTAGAAAAGAGTCTGACTATATATTACACGTCACATAATACTATTTCTGTACCCGGCGGACACCAATGGAGGAGAGGGTGGTTCAATGCCGGACGCAAACTGCAAACTAATGTAAGGAAAGTTTTCTATTTTTGAGAACTAATGTTACATGTATATAGCAATATGTTATAATCATTTTCTATAGATCTGGGTTCGAATGCTTTTAGTTCCTGATGTATGTCAGGGAAATGTTTATTCTCCACAGTTTTGCTATCCCTTTCGCGGGGATGTAGATAGCCACGTCTGGTCTTGAAGAATACTTCGATATGGATTTGACACTTGGATAAGAATGCAACGTGTTCGTTGATTGTTTCATTGATTGTTAGTGAACAGGGTGTGTCAACTAACAAGGTCACTAGTCCCGTAAGTGTAATGGGTGTTTTTCGTCAGGAGTTGGCGGTGTTCTTCCCCCGCTGGATGGCGAGATTAGGCGCCGACTTACCATGGAGCAGCGAGTTTTCCTAACCAGGTATCTCCCACTAGCGGGGCATCGCCCCAACCGGAACAAGCTCTAAGCCCCCCAGCAAAATCTCGGCGTGTGTGGTAGTGTAGTCATGTTAGTGTGTGTAAGGAGTGAGGATAGGACAAACAAAAGGAAGGAAAGATCGCGCGCGATCTTTCCTGCATCTTCCTTGTTCTATTTCTTAGGTTACTGCTCCAGCATTCGCCTGGTGTTGATCGGAGAAACTACGGAAAACTATCGATCAGAGCAGCTGGTCGCTAGAATTTTCCTCCAGACAGCGACTGAATTCGACTTAGCTGACAATCTAGCGTCGAAGATCCTGCCACCGTCGGGACTCGAACATAGGACCTCCCGGTCAGAGACACTGCGGTGACGTCAGTTGATGGTCTTAACTACCTCTTCGGTCAACGTGTTCATGAGCAGCCATGGCTGTATAGGAACGTTGCAGTATCCGCCACGAAGCGCTTAAGCATGGTTTAAAATTATTTTGTAAATATACGATAAACTTACCGCTGAAATCGGTAACTTCTACTTAGTGTTATTGTAATAATAAGTCATAAACGATAAAGGGTCGACACTACCGTCGCTAATTTGAAGATATATTTTGCAAATTACGTTCCGTGATTTCCGGTTTTGTGCATTTTTCATTGGAATACAAATTTGAGGAAGCCTCGAAGAATCAATTTCACGGGTTTACGCCAATGGCAACCATAGCATTTAAGGAACGACTTGCATTCTTACAAATACGATCATCAGAAAACTAATTACAAATCAGAGACTCTCTTTGAATAATCATTTAATGCCTTACCTTCTCAAATACGAAATGAATAGGCGAACCCTAGAATTTCATAGTGCCAAACGTAACGTCACCATTCAAATGTCGAACAGTGGAATTCTATGACGGAATCTGGAAGACAATATTTTACTGATATTTTAAAAAACAAAAATGTTATCAATAAAATAACATACGCTAGTACTCTCCTTCATAAACATTTCTCCCCAATCCTAGATATTTTGGATTGTATATCCAAGATATAGTGTATTTCAGGAAGGGAAAATAACGTCATTGTTAAAGATAGGGTTAAACGGTTCTCGCTTACAATTTATTGGAGGAGAAATGTAAGTTTTTAATCATAATATTTGGTAGCGCGATGGAGATGCGCCTTAAGATTATCTGGATACGCAAAAGTAGATAAGAAAGAGAAATGGAGATTCGTTGCTTTGTAAATAGTATCTTCAATTGCACGGTAAAATACCTTTTTGCAGTTTAAATTAATTATTATTAATTAAAATTATTAAATTCATGTTGTACTTGTTTTCCTTTTGGTTCGATCTAGCCTAGAAAGTTGAAACATGAGGCCGAAACGTTGGCAATAACTCAGTAATAAAAGTCGCCAATATGAAGAACTCGGTTTTAATTCTACAGTGGTAAAAACTAATAAAAATAAAACCAGCTTGAAAACAATACAGGACGGGAAAGGGATTATAAACCTTGTCGCCTTTCTGTCTCGTCACCCTTCCTGCTGTCCTTCCTTTGTCTCGTCACCCGTCCTCCTTTCCTCCATCTTTTAATTCATGAATACAACTAAGCGTATCTAAGAAACAAAAGAATCAGTCCCAAAGCAAGGATTTTGAAGTTCAGGAAAAAACATACTGTATTCCTGCTGCCCGAAGATTCTACAGCTTGTAAAGGACAATCGGCTACTACATCTGAACCTCGTCTGGTCATTTACTTCGCCTGATCTTAGTACCACCCCAGCGATGATTTGAAAACTAATAGTGCTCAATGTATGTCATTCACACAAATTGTGGATTTCATTAATTAGGAGTACACTATCTATTTGACTGTGTTTTTCTTTATATTTTTTATTGAGCGTGTGTGACTAGGGCTTTGGAATGGTCATTCGAATAGGAATTGTATAATTGTGTATCGTTTTGTTTAGAATTTCCAATATATTCTAATAAAATGGAGCCATAGGTTACAGCTTCAAAATAAACAAACATTATGGAAGTTCAGTAAATCACACTTTAAAAAATAAATGCTGATAAAAATGGTATGCACTCAAAGCAACAACACTGGCAAGTAAATTTCCCTTTCTAACAAATTCCTAGGTCTAAATAAATGTATTCAATTAATTCCAAGAAAAAACGAACCTAAAAGCAATGATATTATGTGAAAGTTATTAGTGTTCAATATACTTATTGACTCATTATATTCAAGTTAAAATTTGATACGCAATTATTTTCAAATTTAGAAACACAACAGTAGGTATTCAAATTTTCTCTCAAATAAATTAACATTCACCTGGACCCAATTTATGAATTATGTTCTTTAAAATATAAGATAATGAGCTATGGTTATAGTTTATTATATTTTAATAACCTTCCATGACATAAAAGTTATGTAGATGCTACACGAGGTCAACAAATTTTATAACGGTCTGTTTTTAGCTAATGACGATTGGAATTACTCTCCGCTACGGGCGGACGCGGTTCTTGATTATGAGATAGTTTCCCCTTTGACTCCTGGTCTTCTGAACGGGACATCGATCGATTTATATAATGTAAGATTCCAGTTTATGAGGGAAAGTAGTAAGCTCTACAAGATCATATTGACTTGTTTTTGACTCACGATGCTCCACTAGTGATTCCTGTAACTACATTTGAGGTGCGCTGCAATTTACTTCCCTGAGGATTCTTGTGCGCTAACGACATAGTGATGTTCGTGACTCTCGCAGCACTAACTCCTGGTACATCAGAATAGATTATATAATAACAATACCATGAATTAGAGGATTCAGACAAGAAGGCAAAAAAAGGTGCATAAGAAACAGAATCAGTATTAATTTTGTTACAATCTCTTATAAGGTTCGCCGAACCGTACGTGATATTCTCAAAGGCTACGTACTCTCATTTGAATATGTTTCATTAAAATTTCAGAAATATTTTGCACAAATGTATTTTAACGTGATCGTACAATTTTTATTAATATACATGTTACCTCTTAATGAGGGAGCAAACAGAAGTCTTGCGTGATGTCGTTTTGTTACTAAATACGAGAACTTGCGTAACATACAGTTCACGTCGACGTTCATCAGGAAAACAGGTGACTCCTACCCTGAGCCCAAATTCTGCTAAGTGCTATTGCTGCACAGGTTTCTTCCATTGCTGCTACAATATCCGTTGTTTCAGGAATCTACTGGTAGTGGCAGATGTACGAGTTCAAACAGTGGCAGCCTGATGTAGCCCATTTTGAGTTGTGACAGTATATTGAACTCTACTACATCTTGTCTGTATGTGCGATAGCAAGCTCTATTGTTGCCGAAAAGTATCTATCTTTTACATTCTGCTGAACTTCTAATTTTTTAAGAAAATTTTAGTATACGAACAAGATAATTCAAAAATGTTTTACGAGATATTGTTGGCGCTAAAACAAAATTTAATTTAAACGTTTAATAGTGTTAAATTCTTGATAACATGGACAATCCTGACGATGGTGAATTCAAACTTGCGTTCAAAATTGCCTTTAAGAGCCGTTTACATCTGTAAATGAGTTTTGAAACATTATTATACAATCTACGAGAGATTGTTTCTTTGCCAATCGCTATTCATTTTCCGAATAGATGTGATGCACCTGAGAAAGCTCTCTCGCGAATATCGCGACAGCCAGAGCCTTCATCTTCTTAAAATTGACTCCCCTCCCCCACAACAACCCCTTCCCTTCTCTCCCCGGAGCTCTTCCTCCACCCACCGCGCCTTCGGGAACGACGAAAGTGTTTTGCTGCGAAATTAGGAAGTTGGCATAAAATGCGTTGCAAGTCGGGAAGTCCGATCCAATTGCTTTTAACGTCAGATGATGAACTCGCAGCAATGCGAAGAGCGGATAATGCTTCAAATTTAGTGGAAACTGAGTGGGGACCTGTGTCTAGAAGACGGGCTACAGAACTCCGTTAGAATTTGGTATTGTTCGGGAGGGGATAGGTAGGAAATATTAAAGGAATTGAAAATGACTGGAGAGTTCCAGGGGCGGGGTACACTTAGAAGAGATTTTAGTAGCAACTCTTATAATAATGGTGGTGAAGAAATGAATAACGGAGAGGGAACGATAACGACTTGCCGAGAGGAGCGCCTGCAAAAAGGCATAATGATACAGTGAGAAAGATAAAGCGATGGATGCTGGAGCAGAGGAGAATAACTTGTTCAATGAAGGGCAGAATTGAAGAGGGGGAAAATAACAATTTGGAAGAGTTTGTGGTTTTGAAAGAGTGCTGTCTATATCCACGAGCGCAAATGAAACCTTCATTGAAGAAACTACAGTAGATTGAAGACAATAGCAAAGAATAAGCAAACCGGCAAAGGTACAAAGGTTTGGAAAGCCACAACGAAAGAGGGAAAGACTCAAATACATCTTTGGAATACCAGATCGCTAACGTCAGTTAAGAGAGACAATATTGGGCCTACATCGATGCAAATTTCTTTACGAAATTTTAATGAATGAAAGTAACATATTGAATGTAATATTTCATCTGTTGGAAGCATATTGTTTCCGTTCTTAAATATAGTTGCTCATTTAATTGCTTAAATCACCTTAACCTTCACTGCTACCGCTGAACACTCTTAGAAATACTCACTAAATAGCATACCTATCAAACTAATTTTACACTAATTTACCCTTCATAAAGAAAGCATCAACTCACTACAGACTCGGAAAAGATCCCAGATACAAAACCAGAAAAAGAACAGATTCCCGCTCCATTCTTTCCCCCAGATATTTTCAAATATTGACTCATTCTTTTGTGGTGCTATTTGTTTCCTCTCCCTTTTAAAATTTGCTAAGTACAATTTTAAACTAGATGAAGTTGATTAGATTAAGTCACCATACAATTGCAAAGTTTCACTTGTAAACTGAACATTTAATTTCAACTAAACAATAAATAAATTTAAAACAACTCTTAGAAATATTGTCACAGAAGAACAAAACTGCGCGCTCTCCCATGTTCAGAATGTGTTTTGGGTAGTTTAAGTTCTGTTAAGTTTTTTTAGGAAGTTTTAACTGACTAGACCTTCCGCCGATATAGCGTGTTGGTATGTTTTGGTAGCATTCAATTTCCAAACATGTTTTATTTCATAGGATAAGTTTCCATCCTTCGAAATTTTTCCTGTTTCTTTTTGTTTGATGTTGTGGAATAATGGTACTGCGATGTCTATTATTTCTTCTTTTTATCTATAAGGAGAATATCTGGCCTATTGTAATCGACAGTACGATCTGTTAGAAATGGACTGTTCCAGTACAAAAGGGTGAAACTTGTTTCTAGCACTGGAGGAGGGGTGTGCTTATAGAATGGCAGCGTCGATTCATCCAATAATTTATGCTCTATTGCAATTGCCCTGTGCACGATTTTTGCAACTTGATTATGTCTTCCTAAGTAAGCACTGTCTGAGAGGGGAGAGAATGCAGCTGTGATGTGTTCTATTGTATCTCCTACAGCTCCACACTTCCTACATTTATCCACTACATTTCCTTTTAAACAATGCGTTCGATAGTTTCTTGCCTTGATAACTCTGTCTTGAATTGATATTATAAAAAAGTATAAAAAATATATTTTATGTTTTATTTATATTATGCATAGGCCATCTCGGATCCCACAGACATGCATAAGTGCATGTGATTCATCAAGGAATCAGCAATACCCTGAATTAGAATTTCATCATCCAGGGTTGTTAGTCCTGGGGATGGAAGATGGAAATGATAATAAAGTATCAAGGGTGAAGGGACAACCCGCATACAGACATACACAAACACACCCATGTCCGAGGCGAGACTCAAACCCGCGATCCTTCCGTCGGAGATCGCCACGGCACTTCTGCCTTAGCGATTTAGCGATCTCTGCTATTATCATTATTATTATTATTATTATTATTATTATTATTATTATTATTATTGTCGTGACCGGTCGCACGTAATAAAAAGTACCGCCACAATTGCAAAACTTTGAATTTTTCGGCGTCGTCTTACAACTGCAAAATTAAAGATAGAGATTTGAACTTCAAATGAAAATTTTTCTCCTTATTTAGTTCTTTCATTGTCATGTACATTTTTTGAAAATTTTATTATTTTTCGCGAAATTTTACGAGCAAAATTTGCAATTAAAAAAAAACATAATTTTCTCAAAATCGGCTCCATATGCTTTCTTTAAACTTCGGTAAGGATAGTGCTAAATACACTCTATAAGATGACATTAACACCATATTGCTCTATTATTTTGTGTTTTTTTTTAATTACAAAAATATTTTTTTTACTTCTCTCACGTCAATATTTATATTTGCGGCAATTTGTCTACATTATTTTATTTATTAGTACATTTGCTTTAAATAATGTCACAGAATGTTTCTCGTAAACACAACAGTTTTCTATTAAAACGTACTCGAAATCCGTATATTCAGAAGTTCTCAAACGCTATTTACTAAAAAATGCTATTCTTTTTTTTCAGAACTTGGATACATTTTTTTTAATATCTCTCACGGTACCATTCTGTAGCAGCGCTAGATTATAAAATACAGTAAAGCAAAATGTGTAACCAAAGTATATGAGTGTTTCCGTGTGCGCTTTTTGAATATAGTATTCAAAATAGAGATGATTAACATTAAGTATACTGAGTGACGTTAACGTACGAAAAAGAATTGTAAAGTGCGAGTGTGTTTTACAAAATATATCATTGACAAATGTGGATTTCTTCAGCTCTCTTAATAAAGCCATTTAATTGGATTCTCATAATGTTACAAGGCAATGTAAAGAACGACCGTTTAATACATCAATAATTATGAGAGATATTTTCTTAGTGCTGTTGTTTAGATTCAAGTGACTTCATTAATGAACGTTTTCCTCCATACAACATTCAACCTTACCTGAAAAAATATTTGTCGCTATGTATTCATTCGTATGTTTTCATTACGCAGAAAATTATTTTCAGCAGTTTTCGACATTTATTCATTTCTTCGTTACCAGGGCACGGAATAAGAGTTTCTCTGTAGAAAAATCCCGGATATACTACGCACAATTACAATATTTTCTGTTCTTAGGGAGTAAAGCGAGAAAGTAAAATTGTATCCTTAAATACGGTCATGTACACTTCTGGCCCCAATGCTAATTACCAAAATTTATTAACAAGATTATGTGAACTCTTACCTACTATTACAGATGATTCTAAATGTGATGGACAAGCTGTTGTGCATTCTACCAATATAGTTGAATCAGAACGCCTCCCAGATTATTTTTCCATTTGTTCAGCATGAGCAGTCCTTAAAGCCATCGAATTCAGCCTCAAACAAACAAATTACCTGCCCATTGCAATATTTACTGAGTCAATGCCAACCCTTAAAGCCATAGAAAATAAACATACTGGCAATCCCATCGTACAAGCAATCCAAGGAATTGTATATATTGAAGATCAAAAAGGGATAAAAATCGAATGTGTTTGGATCCCATTTCCTAGGGTAATTGCTGGCAATGAGAAAGCTGATAAATATTCAAAAATGGGAACATCATTTTTTAGTTTTGATTCTCAAATTCGTGGCACTACAAAAGACATTAAAAAGCTATTCAAGACATCCTGCTTCAAATATTTGAGCTCAAAATGAAAATTAAAATCATCAAAACTACATCTGGTTAGGAACTCCGTACTGGATCCAGCCCTGCGAAAAATCTGCCTTAAAAGAAGAGAGCAAGTAATTATCACTAGACTACAGATTGGTCATTTTAATCTGAAATATTTTTATATATTCAAAAATTCCCGCCCAGAACCATGCCCTAAATGTGGTGCAGTAATATCTGCACAACACCTTATCATAGAATGCCCCGCTATAGCTAAGGAAAGAAACCTACTGAAACTAGAAACTAAATAAAATTTCATCTCTGCAGACGGGTATGCAAAAGTACTGAGGTTGCTAGAAATTGTTAACTTAAGTAAGGATATATAATATACAATTTGATGTTAATAATTTAAAAGTATGTGTTATAATGTTATAAAAAAAGAATGTATACTTTTTGATTGATATTTAATTGTGTATACTTAATGAATTGTGGATACTTAATGTGCGGAACTTAAATGTGATACTTAATACATTGATTAATACATTAATTGTGCTCGCTGATGACCTTTTTTGTTAAAAATCAATTCTAAATAGGCAAAATAAAAAACGAGTTCGTCAAAAATGGGACCAGTACCCCTCTTTTGTTCTCCTCTGATGCACACGAGAAAAAAATAAAGAAAACAATTGGAGCCGTTTTTGAGAACATAGTTGTTTAAAAATTGTCTTTATTTCACTCAAAAGTTTACAAAAAATACATTTTCAAACAATAGTGCATGACCTTATTTGAAAGTGTATCTTTGAATAACATATTGATTCAGTGGTGAGGTGTAGTTGACATCTACATAATTGGAATGATTGTAGGCGTTGTCATTGTCAACAATATTATTTATTTTACAAATAGCAGCTTTCGATGGCTTAGCCATCATCATCAGTTTTCTGCTGTCTGTGAGCCACAAACACGCAGTCCGTTTGTGGCTCACAGACAGCAGAAAACTGATGATGATGGCTAAGCCATCGAAAGCTGCTATTTGTAAAATAAATAATATTGTTGACAATGACAACGCCTACAATCATTCCAACTTTGAATAACAGTTTTCATTAAAGGAAAAACCTCTATCTTCAGTTATAGGAAGACAAAAATGTTTGACCTTTTGTAAATAAAACGTGTGCCTTTTTAATGTCATTTAAGCTATGAGAGGACAAAGTTTAATCAATAGATTTTAAGCAATTTTTGAGAAAAATGTTGAGGCTTCGTATATAATACCCCTAAAAATCAAGTTTTTCTATCGAAATTTTGCCCGTTTTGATAGCAGGCTTAAAATACTTTTCCTTCTTAGATAATAAGTCAAGAAAGTAAAAAGTGGAGCAGATTTCACTTTCGTTAAAATTTCTAAATTTTCTAAAATTGCAAAAGTTCAAAAATATGAAAACGCGTGTGTTGTTGTAGCACCACAGAATGGTATTTATGGAAAGTTCCCATTCTGTCATCAATACTATAAACTAAAATCTTTATTTCGTATGACGATAGAAGTACGTTCGCAATTCATTTGGAGAGAAAATTTGAGCAGTAATTTTGAAATGTCGCCAACCACGCTCCTTGGCAAGAGCACTATTTATTATTTCATTATGTCATGCAAAGAGGTGAGGTAGTGCTTCTAGAGTGTAAGAAAGCATGAGCAGAGTTTACGTTTTCCCTCATGCTTCATGCACAGTTTTGACTGTTTTGGACGATAAATTTAATTAAATAAATTGGTCGCCCGTGTAACCTCCGCGCGTTTTCATGTGTAACTTGTTGTCACGGAGGGGGAGGAGCGAAGGTCGCGACGTCCAAGGTCGATAGGTCACGCGGGGGCAGGCGGGGGCAGATTGCGGCGCAGACGCCGATGGCAGGTCGGGGCCGCGGCGCGGGCGTCGCCTCTCCCTGTAATTGGCTGAGTTTATCTCCGCACCCCCGCCCCACCCGCCCGCCACGGCTCGCCCTGCTGTCCCTGCACTCCTTCCCCACCCTACCCACCGGGAGTGGTGGCTGAGAGCATGAACTGATATCACTGCAGCGCCTCTAACCTGGAGGTCCTAGGTTCGAGTCCCGACGGCGGCAGGATTTTCGACACTAGCTTTTCACTTACGCCTACTTACAACACCCACACACATACATACTAACATGCACTACACTACCACACATGTTGGGAGACCGGTTGGGGACTTAGAACGTGTCCCGCTAGTGGGAGGTACCTAGTTGGGTAAAAGCCTGCTATTCGACGGAAGGTCGGCGCCGGATCTCGCCATCCAGTGGAGGAATATCAGCCACCTCCCGATGAAAAACAGGCACTGCATTTACGGGAGTAATGACCTCCTTAGTTGGCGCGCCCCGTATCACTAACAATCAATCAACCACCCTTCCCTGCTTCTGCCCGTCGCACCAAGTTGCGTTAATCGTTTTTTTATGTTTCCGAGCACATCAACTACTATGGTCATTGCTCCCGTTAGTGTGCTGTAGCGAAGTGGTGGTTGAATGGCGAGGTGGAGTGTTCCTCCCCCGTCGGCTTGCGGGGTTCTTCAGGTATCTCCGCCAGCGGAGCACGGAATAAAGTCACCTCTAGAAACGAGATGAGGAAGGGAGAGGCTTTGTGCTCTTGATAAATCGTACGTAGGTGAATTAGCTTGGAAGGAAATTCAGGTTAGACCAGAAAAAAATAAATTATTTCGGCCAAAGTGATCATACCCACAAAATTAGAACAAGGACACAAAATTTAGATCTTGGAAAATTTTCCTTTTGTTACAGAGCAATTAGAGATTGGAACAGTGTACCCGCAGCAACTTTCAAAGCCTTTTCTCTAAGTGTCCGAACTTTTAGAAATAAGTTAGAACAAGTTAGAGCGAGTAATAGATGTTAAATGAGTGACTAAGTGCGGTGAAGTGCTGGTCAGTGTAATTTAAAGCAAAACGCATAGAAACAGACAAAGTTCCACGGAGTGTCGCCAGGGATGTGGTAGCCAGTCTCGGCACTGTCCTGTCTCATTTTTCGGTACAAATTACATCCAGACTGCGCCGTGATTTTTCTGTACATAACAATAAGAATGAAACTAGTGGTACTTAACTTACGCTCGCCTTTTCGTATTATCCGTACCATCTACGCAATTCATGTCAGAGGTGTTTTTTCTTAATAGAATCTGTTCTTGACAGACATATCTTGAAATTAATATACATCATTTTTTCGAAAATATGAGTACTTCTCCCATAATTTTGGGAGAAATGTGGACAATTTTTAAGGAATCATTGTCTTCAGAAGGGTTCAGAGATTTTCCTTATATTTTTTTCTTTCTTTGTAGCAACAGACGATAAAATTTACAACAGCTTGTCTTGGTTGGGGCGGTACCTCGCTGGAGAGAGATACCTGGTTGAGAAAAAACCGGTAGGCGACGGAAGGTCGGCGCCGGATCTCGCAGTCCAGCGGGGAAGAACACAGCCATCTGCCGAGGAAAAAATGCACTACTCTTAATGACCCTAGTAGTTGACGCGCTTGGAATCACTAACCACCACTCGATCAAAGGAACCATGACCCAGTTGAGTCAAGCTCCGTGCTTCCGAGAGCCTTTCGACATTGTGATAATGTAGTATGAGTGTATGTAAGAGCAGAGTACAGGGACAGTAAGGAGAAGGAATGCTCTCGTTGTTGCACATGGCCCGTTCGTTAAGGAACCGCTCCACTCGTGTTAAAAAAATCCATCGTTGGGACTGGAACCGAAGGCCTTCCGATTAGAGTCATTGCAGAGACAACTAGCTCTGATGGAAGTTCACCTATCAGTGGTGGTTATGAGAGTGCGGATGGGCCCCCTTCCTCTCCGGCGACCGCCTTCGCCGTAATGGGGTTCCAAATGGCTGCGCTCCTCGACAGTGACGTGATTCCTGTCATTTGACAATGTCACCCGAGCACATGTGATGGGAATCGTAACAAATGGTGGCAGGTCCTGTATCAATAGACGACATCACGTTTATTTGTCAATATGACGGGCGTCGGGTGCTAGAGCGGGGTTGAGCGGGGCAGGGTCGGGTGCGTACGAGGGCACCTACGTAGATACAAGTCGCGCGGGAATAGAGATCACGCGTCTCTTCCATACCTCACCTGCTACACTGCTACACCTACGCACAGTGCCACACATACCCACATCATTACTTCACATATACTCGTGAAGTAACAAGTTGATGTTGCAAAAGATCTAGTGCTACACCTACTGGTGATCTCAGTACATATATTTTCTTGCATTATTTCTAACGGTTTCGCAATATTATATTACTATACAGGAGAGCCACACAACTTTAGCACCTCCTGTAATTTGTGAACAATTTAAGTTATTGCAATGCAGTTTGCTCGAAAATGCATGAAGGAATAGGGCTAATTAGCACCGAAACATTGAAGTAAATTCGCTCAAATCCTGTCTTTTTACTTTAGGAACATTTACCTCCGGAAAAAATGTAGTACGTTCTAATTATTTATTACACTAACTATATTTGTATACTTCAAATAAGACAGAAAATTACCATAAATATAGCCATTTAAATAAATATTATATATTCACTCTCAAAAGGTTAATTTCTATGGTAGTTTCTAAAGACAAGAATTCTTAATTAAAAATCCTATTAATAATCCAAGTATTGTCCCATTATTAATCCAATTAACCTATAAATTAGTCTCATAAATTATTCTAACTTGGTTGTCCCAACCTCACCCAACCTGATTGTCCCATCAGCACACAAATTTGTTTCCCAATCAACTGTTGTCAACCTCACCCAACCTGTTGTCCCACCACCAATTGTTGTCCCAACTCATCCAACCAGTTGTCTCAACCCTACCCAACCTGGTTGTCCCCACTCTCTCCCAACCTGGTTGTCCCAATCTCACCCAACCTGGTTGTCCAAACCTCACCGAACTTGATTGTCCCAACCCATAAATTATTGATAAATCTATTAATAATCCAAGTAATAATCCCATTAAAATCCAATTATCCCATAAATTAGTCTCATAAATTATTCCAACCTAGTTGTCCCAAGCGCACCCAACCTGGTTGTCCTAACCTCATCCAGGTAGTTGTCCCAACCTCATCCAACCTAGTTGTCCCAACCTCACCCAACCTAGTTGTCCCAACCTCATCCAACCTAGTTGTCCCAACCTCACCCAACCTGGTTGTCCCAACCTCACCCAACCTGGTTGTCCCAACCTCTCCCAACCTGGTTGTCCCAACCTCACCCAACTTGCTTGTCCCAACCCATAAATTATTGATAATCTATTAATAATGTAATTAATAATCCCATTCATAATCCAATAAAACTCATAAATCAGTTCCATAAAATATTCCAACTTGGTTGTCCCAACCTCACCCAACCCGGTTGTCTTAACCACACCCAACCTGGTTGTCATAACCTCACCCAACCTAGTTGTGCCAACCTCACCTAACCTGGTTGTCTTTACCTCACCCAACCAGGTGTCCCAACTCCAACCTCGTTTCCCAACCCATCCCAACCTATCCAACTCACCAAACCTCGTTTCAACCTCCCAATGTTGTCCCACCTCCCACCTGGTTGTCCCAACCTCACCCAACATGGTTGTCCCAACCTCACCCAACTTGGTTGTCCCAACCCATAAATTATTGATAATCATATTAATAATCCAAGTAATAATCCAAATCCTCATTTTTCCCCAACCTTCCACATGTTGTCCCAACCCAAACAATTTGCCGCAAGTTGAGGGTGGGGCAACCAAGTTGAGAATGGGTGGGGCAATCTAGTTGAGGGTGGGTGGGGCAACCAAGTAGAGTGAGTGTGGGGTTGCCCCACCCATCCTCAACTTGGTTGCCCCAACCTCTATCAATTTGGTTGCCCCAACCGGAGCTCCACCCACACTTAACTTGGTTGCCTCAACCCGCTGAACTTGATTGTCCCATCCACCCTCAACTCGGTTGCCCTACCCATCCTCAACTAGATTGCCCCACCCATTCTCAACTTGGTTGCCCTACCCTCACTCAACATGCTTGCCCCATTCTCACTCAACCTGGGTGCCCCACCCTCAACTTGGCTTCCCCACCCACCCTCAAATTGATTTGCCCACTCACCCTCAACTTTGAAGCCCCACCCCACCTCAACTGGTTGCCCCACCCTACTATTGCCCCACCACCCTCACTTGTTGCCCCAACCCCTCAACTTGGCCTCACCACACTCAACTTGTTTGCCCCAACAACATTCAACCTGGTTGTCCCAACCCATAAATTTTTTATATTCCTATTAATAATGCAAGTAATAATTCCATTCATCCAATTCCATCCAATTCACCCATAAATTAGTCCCATAAATTATTTCAACTTGGTTGTCCCAACCTCACCCAATCTATTTGTCCCAACCTTAACCAACCTCGTTGTCCTAACCTCACCCAACCTAGTTGTCCCAACCTCACCCAACCTGGTTGTCTTAACCTGGTTGTCCCAACCTGACCCAACCTGATTGTTCCAAACTGACCTAACTTGGTTGTCCCAACCCATAAATGATTAAAAATCCTATTAATAATCCAAGTAATAATCCCATTAATAATCTAATTAACCCATAAATTAGTCTCAAATTATTCCAACCTGGTCGCCCCAACCTCATCTAACCTGGTTGTCCCAACCTCACCCAACCTCTTGTCCCAACCTCACCCAACCTGGTTGTCCCAACCTCACCCAACCTGGTTGTCCCAACCTCACCCAACCTGGTTGTCCCAACCTCACCCAACTTGGTTGTCCAACCCATAAATTTTAATATTTCCATTAACCACCTCACCCTTTTCCAACCCATAAATTATTAAAAATCCCATTAATAACCCAAGTAAAAATCCTATTAATAACCCAATTAACCCATTAATTAGTCTCATAAACGTCGTCGTCGTCAGACGAGGTTCTCCTGTTGAGACGACGTCAGACGAGGTTGAACCCGTTCTCCTCCTCCTCTTCTTCTGCTGCGTCAGGCGTCTTGGCGGCCGCGGCGTGGTCCTGGCGGCGGCGTTCCCGCAGCGGCGGGCGCCGTATCAGGAAGCGGCAATGCGGCGGCGGGCTGTGCAGTGACCGATGTGGAGGGCCCTGCGCCCTCCTTCCCGCTCTGCGGTCTCCTCCTGTTGGCAGAAGTTTTCTTAGCGCAAATGCGCTCAGTGGATGAGAAACCGGCCCGTCGTTTGACGGTTTCTCGATCCGTCGTGCGCTCGCTGGTCCTTCCACGCGCACCATTCCCACCCGCAGACGGGGTGACGAACGGTGTCGATGCGGCAGAGCTCGCCGGCGACGACATGTCGCTTTATAAAAGCTCTAAGAGCTTTTATAACAATAGCCCTAAAACGGGCTGTGGAATAAACTAGAGCGCCCTTAGAAGAGCGAAGCTAGGCTTCTTGCTCTTTAGTCCTTAAAAGGCTGTTAACTCCCTCGGTGGGCGGAGCGCTCCTCGGGTGCGTCGGCTCTCCTCGGCGTCCGGCGACTGCCCTGACGTCGGGCCGGAGCCCTTTTATAGCCCGCTAGGGCTATTGGCCCGCCGACTAGCTGCGGAGTAGGGGCGGTGGCGACTCCCTACCCGATAGCTCGGGCGTGACGGCCGCACGCGGACCGGCCGGGCCAGTTCGCACCGGTTGCCTTCTTTTCTCGCAAGGGGCGGTAACGCCCCGCTCACTTCACTCGGCAGCGTCTCCTTTAAACGTGAGCGCCCTTTCACGACAAATTGTATTCACAATTTAATCAAAATTAATGTTCAATAATGAATGATTGTATATCAGGTTTTTGAGCTGATTTACATTAACAAAGGTTAAATTAAATATTTTAAAAATCAAGTAAAATAATTTTTGAGATCTGTGTACTTAAAAATTATAAAATTAACATGGATGAAATACGAATGTCCATCTCTCCTTAAGGAGGAAGCTGCAGCAAAATTCACTTTCTTCTCATCTAACTCCACATCTCATCAAAATTGCAGTTTTGATTTTCTCCGCAATTTTTAATAATACAGAATTTGGGGGAAACATTACAATTTATTAAGGCTTTTTGGGAAATTAGTTTAAAAATCACCCCTGTTTCACACAAAATTACGCGTAAACTGCACACATTTTCCAAACATTGTAAATGAACAATTTTTAAGCTCAGTCAGAAATAGAATCCATCAACAAATTTCTCCATCTTCATTGCTGTAGGTGTAGAATGACGCCGAAAAACGTTTCAACAATTATCAATAATGCAGGGATTACAACGAAAGTTAAGCCTGCGCCATTTTGTAAATATTTTTTATGCTATACAAGAAAAAAAATTATTCAAAACATTTGGCGCCAATCTTTAGAAAATATTGATGTGTTTAAAGTTTCATGTAATGTACCCCCAAATTCAAAATATTTATTTCAAACTCGCGGGTCTTCAGCTTGTTCAGATCGATCGAGTAAAGTCAATTGAATCGTTTATTTCAGAATCCCGTCAAACGCCAAAATCTAAAAAGCGCTTTAGCGGTAGAGTATTTTTTAGAGGGTAGACATATCGTTTAGTGCATATTTACCTAAAAATATTCATTTATTAACTGCTTTAATATTAAAAAATATTTTAAATTAAAAAACGTAGAACACTTTTTCTCAGTTTTCTCGTAATAAGAAAGTTGGTGTTTGACGGGTTTCTGAAATAAACGATTCGATTCTGGTGCTCTTGCTTAGGCGCTAGCGTTGGTCACGGACACACAAGAGACACGTTTCGTTGTCCATAAAATTGTCGGTATTAATGACCCACAACACATGGACTCGGACTACACGTGTTAAGGGAAGTATTTACTATATATATATATATATATATATATATATATATATATATATATATAGGAACAAGATTTATCCACTTTTCGATAACAAGGTCCCACAATATGTGTTTTTCTTACGTAACTTCTACAAAACCTTACAAAAGTGTAGTCTTGTCCAAGATTTTCGATTCAGTTCTTAGCGGCGAATAGTGATTAATCAGTAACTTGTGGTATTTCATATACTTTTTTCTATGTGATATGTGAAATCCAAATAGACGATCGCCCTCACGCATAGCTTGCTTAGATTGTGTCGTTTCTCGGGGAGTAAATGCAGTCAACAATGCATCTCCTACTCCCATTCCGTCTATTTCTCCTTTCAGGTTTAAATCACTCTTACGGAGAGATGACGGAAAGGGGATTTTAATGAAGCTGAAATGTTCACATTTTTCATTGACTTTTATAGCGGTGGAAGTGACTAATCACAATTGAGTGTCCCTATACGAGGCGTGCCTAGTCACACAGGCCAGCGATTTGTATTAGTCAACATATTGTGTAGTATTTTCGGTTAATTAAAACTCTCTGAAAGACTTTAAGCCGGTCAGAGTACTAGTTTTCTAAAAACAAGAGTCCCAAGAAAAAGCATGAAAATTATATTGTGAATGAACGAGGATGAGCTGGGCGAGTCAATGTGCGACGTAAATGTAAAAGGCCAAAATTGGAGTGGTGGGGATTCAGTGAAATTAAGAAACGTATTCAGAGAGGAAATAAAAAGGGATGAAAACAAGTACAGTGACGAAGTACGAATGCACGAAAAGAAATGTGTGCATTGAGAATTATGGAGACGGAGAGATATTATGTCAGCAAACGAAAACGCAGCAGGATGGTGTGGGTGACAGGACATGGAAAGGTGTAGACGTACGGCGAATGGGGCATTGATAGGGGCACGATGAAATGGTCGTGACAGGGAGATGTACAGCTTCGCACAAAAAGTTGTACTCTTGAAAATTAAGAAATAATACATTCCATTTCTTCGTGACGTCAGCCGAGATCTTGTGGTAATTCACATTCAATAGATGTATGATGGAGGTATTCAGACCGCAATGTAGGAGAGAAGTAATGTATTTAAGACATTATACCTTATAAAACCCTAACAAAACTAGTGTTGGTGATCTTTTCCCATCTTCAGGGATATAAGCAACACATTATAATGTACAACATATCTAAAACATTAACAAATGAAAAATTATTACAATGCATTTAACAAATTAATTATTAATTTCAATAAAGATCATACTTCCTCAGGTGGTCAAATTTACATAGAATAAGGTACCAGAATTAAACAACCATGTAATATGAAGAAGCCATTTCGTCTGTAGTTAGTCTGAGGTTAGGGGAGGGGACATTTCCAACAGTGATCACAGTAGTGTACTAACGTCCCCTGTGAGTGCCAGAGGCATTTTTCATCGTTTCCTCCCCTGCTCAGCGCGGCGCCGCAGTCGTCACTCACTGGGGGTGGGGGAGCGGCCTCCGCTGGCGCTTCCCCGCCACGCCACTCTCCCCAATTGGCCCCGTCGCGTCGCCCTCAATTGCGCAATTAGCTGCCACGGACGCTGCCCAGCTCCTCAGCTCCCCCAGCTGCCCGCCCCCCGGACCCGCCCCAGCCCCTGGGACCGTCCCCGGCCCCGTTGGTGGTCCCGTCCCCGCTTCCACTCCCTGGCCCCCACGCCACGACACGCCCGCCCGCCCCCGCGTGGCCCCGTCTTCTCTGTGCTTGCGTCTGCCCAGCCCCGCCCACAGGTTCAACCCACGGTCTGTGCCCCCGGCGCCGCCCTCCCCGCCCACCTCCATGGCCCCATCGGCCCGGCTCCGTCTCCGCGGTTCCACCAGACCCGCCCACCTGCCCCACCCAGGCCGGCCCCGCCCACCGACTGTCCCGCTGCGACCCCCCCCCCCACCGGTTCCGCTCACCGGTCCCTCTCAGCCTAGCCACGCCCACCGGCCCCGCCCACTGCGTACACCCCCAATCCCTTCGCCACCTACTGCATGCGTGAAGGCCACATAATTCGGGGCTCATTTTACAAGCGACATATTAAAATTTTGGAAACCAAGACCGGTCTTTGTTATATTCGATAGCAAGCGTAAAAACAATGTCTAAAAAACATTGTATTTCATTTGTTAGGAATTACAATCGGTCTAAGCTAACACAAACTGCAATTAAGAGCCAAAGACTCATCTCCCAAAATTTTAGAACCTAGAAAATACGAACACCTCTGTTACTCATCAGCTGCCATTCCCAACTTATTTATTTATATTTATTTATTTATCTTTATTTATTTATTTTAATTTATTTATTTGCATTTATTATACTTATTTTCATTTTTTTCTTTGTTATTATTATTTATTATAAAGATCCCCTAAAACAAATGACTTATGAGGGGTTACATTATAATTCTAACATAAAAATAATATTTTTGAAAGGTTTCTTAGTCCCCGTCCCACCACTCACACTCCTCTACAACCAACCTTGTTTTGTTTTAATTTTTTCGCTAACTTAACGCTATTTTATCTGACTGTAAAAGTACGATAAATTAGAAAATAATTTTTTGTTATTTCTTTCCAAAAACCTTTTTTTGTGTTTCTGACAGTATTTAAATTATTGTAGTATTACATTTATATTATTCTGAGAGTATTTAAATATAATTCTAATATACATATATATATATATATATATATATATATATATATATATGTATATATATATATGTATATATATATATATATATATATATAATATTATTTTTATGTTAGAATTATCATGTATACGTAATTTAGTTTAGGGGAATACCATCTTATGTTAAGGGAAATACCGTCGTATCCGGGGGTACCCGTTATAGCTGATTTACCCTTGAAAATTAATTTTATTATATCAGAGCGAATATTTTGTAACCAATTCTTACCAAAAACTCATTTCTTTCTGTATTCAAAATTCAAGTAGAATATGGCTTACGGTAGGAACCAGAGAATTATGAAAACGTGCACAGAATTTACTTCTTCCCACACCACGTCACAGTTTGTAACTGTTTTTGGCGTAAAGTAAAATAAATTTTAAAAAATAAAGAAAGAATCACTTGTTTAAAAAATGACTTTTCATTATCAAACTTGTTACTTTTAGGTGATAGTTAAAATAAAGCTCACGTATTGTAACCGCTCATAAGTCGGTTACATCGTTCAAACAGCGCGCGATAATGGTAAACGAAGACCCAAACCAGTAATAGTACCGCTGAACTCCAAGGAGGTGCGCCAGAAAGAAAAGACATTCTACATTCTGAATAAAAGTTCTGAACGCACTCAAGTAGCGGAAATTCAACATCCAATCAGGAACCGCTTTGAAGAATTTCGGTCGGCGCGATCAGCTCCGCAAGGAAAAATTCTCTCTCTGCTACGAACCTTCGAACGGTACAGACCAGTTTCTCTCTTTACCGCGAACCTTCGAACGGATCAGTTTCTTTTCTTTGCTATAAACCTGAGCACGCAACCAACCAGTACTGTCTTGCGTTGTATTTCGCTTGGACATTCTAAGTAGTGAGTGGCGTACATTTGTTGCCGTCGGACTGTGTTGCTTTGCGAGATCGGCAAGCAGCGAACCGACGAAGAAAAGTACTTCACGACGCGAAAGGTTAATTCGACCTTGGGTGCAGCCGGACCATCGCCGTCTTCTGGAGTGGCAAGAAAGTGTCTTCGCAGCGACGTCGTGAGTTAAAAAGACAAAATTTCAAAACTTTAGCAAAATACCTTTTGAAAGGACAGTTGGAAGGCGGATAAATCATGCATTAGAATATAGATTTCACCTCACGCCCAGACGGAGATAGTTAGACGTTTAAACCACAGCTATTAAGCTTTTTAAAAAATTTTAATTATAGTGAGATTAAATGATAAAGAGGTTAATAAATTGTGTGATAGTGTAACAGCTTCAGGGACCTCATTCATTGTATTAGTTTATGTAATAGGTATATGAAAATGGGTATATTGTACATTTTTTTTTGTGTTTGTGATGTGATTTTTTTTGTTTTTTGTGAATGGTATAAATGTTTTTCGTTGTATAAATGTAAAACTGTAAGATGATATTGGGTCATTGAAAGCATTTTTGTAAATAGAAAAGGTATATCTGCAGTCAATTAATATTTTAGGAATTTGCTGAGCCATACAGCAAGTTACTTGAATTTATAGGTAATACGTAGATTAGTAACGAAATTGTACCACAGAAATTTGATAGAATATATCTAAACGTTCTTAAAGTTAAAAGTTAACTTCCCTGTTTTATTTAACATCTTAAAAACAAGATAAAAGACGGACCCACTCCTGTAGGACTTCCTAAATTTTGGATATAACTTTAAGTTATTGGAGTGACCCGCTCATTTTTTTTATTCCATAGTAGAGAGCGGTCACACATCTGGTATAGTATCCTTGAAGAAAAATGTGAAAGGTTACAGTATAGCTACGCCCATTTCCCCTATACACAGACTCATACATAGTCTCTTTTTCTAGGCAACCGATTGCAAAAATTAAACACCACTAAAACACTCCACAATGACCAGTTCTCGACTGATCATCAGACATAAGTTCCGACAAATATCGAAATTTCAATGCTTCAAAAATCCAGCCAATAGCAGAAAACACATTAATTCCTTCCATTGTGCCCTTGTGTTCAAGACTGGCCCTGCTCACTGAAGACAATTTGGAACGAGAGGAATGACAACGGAGTGTTGTCTACAGTTGTCAACTTGCAGAAAAGAGCACACAAAATCCATAAAATGTGCAATTCTCCTAGTCAGTAAGTATAAATGTTTTTCGTGTTTCCAAGAATTTAGTGTCAGAAAATAATAAATGACCAAAACATCCGAATTTACCGTAATAAGATGATGACGGCTTTGCCACATTGAAGTTTTATTTTCGATGTTAGCAATGTACGCTTTATATGTGAGAGCGTCCGGAAATGAGTTACGCTTCGACCCCTAAGGGGAAATCGAAAGCCCATTTATACGCCTCGAAGGAAAGCTGCGCTCCATGGTGACTGACGAAGTTCACGTTATGCCGCATATCTGAAAAATACAGCTTATACGATTTATCAGTTTATTCTGAAGATCGAAAACATTACCTGATTTTGTCTCCAGCTCACTTCAGAAACACTGTGAGCTAACTTCCCAAAATATCAATTTTATCTGTAGTTGCAATCCACTGGCGAGTGCGGTACGATTCCACCCAAGGGTTATCCCTGGTTCGAGCCCAGCTCTCGTAGAGGCAACGCCTCTCCGAGCGCTCCGCACTTCTAAAACTTATCGCGTTTAGTAGTTGCAGTCTGTGCTACAGTTCCAGCTTATCAGAGGTAACCTCGAACGCACACAGTGATAAGCCGCACCACTTCTGGGCGGCCCACGGCCAAAAATGCTGCATTGCAGCATATAATGGCCAATTATTTAACGGTAAGTGTGATCATTTCTGTGTACCCTTTAGTGTAATCTGCGTCGACTGTGTGAAAGCGATCCATCTCTTGTGATGGAAAATGTCCGTGCTCACGGAGTGAACATAACAGAAACCGGCTCTCCGGTATCGTAAGCTCTCAATGAAACAATTTCTCGAGATATGGATGTCGAAGAACGAATCCAACAAATGCAGCAACAATACCGTCTGCAATAGCAATTACCACAACAGCAACAAAATATACGCCCTTACCCCCGCTTTCTCAGCCATCGCAACAACTTCCACAACCTGCAACTAAAGATGTAATCAACAATGAACCTAATAACCCAAACAACAGCTACATCACTAACAACAAGTATATCTACAATTACAACAGCATCAACAACTCATACTCCAATATCAACAATTGCAACAAACTACAAATGCAGCAATGACTCCTCTGCAACTCCAACGACAAACACTTGCAACTCAACCAGCATCTCCTGCTGCTTACAACGGTCAGCAACACAACTATAATAAAAACTATCACAAATAAAAGTATCCAAAGTTTTTTTATGACAATTATTTATTCAGTAATTTCACAACGTTTCGTAACTTGTTTTGTTACATCTTCAGGTGCTTAACTTAATGAGGGAACGCTATCCCATTGAATTACCACATCAGCAGGTAAACTCAATTCGGCTTCAAACCCAATCACTCAACAACCCACCCACTACTCAGACTTATAGAACACATGCAGCATACAATTGCAGCATTCCTTGACATTACTAAAGTCTTTGACAGCATATGGCACAATGGACTTCTATTCAAACTTCAGCAATTAGGTACGCCAGAATTCATCTATAAAATCATCTCCAGCTATCGAAGAAACCGAACTTTCCAAGTTAAAGTCAATCAGACCTTTTCAAATACTCATAATATAAATGCAGGCGTTCCTCGGGGCTCAGTTCTTGCTCCAACATTATTCAACATCTACACCTCAGACCATCCTACTATGCCTGATGCCTACATATCCCTATTCGCAGATGACACGATAATCTATTCTTCCCACAAAAACATACTTTTAGCCTAAATAAATGCCTTCGTAGTCTCCTTAACGCACACTGGTTCATTCCTAACAATCAAATTCATCCTGAACTTCAAATGCCTTACATCTCTGACTATTTAATAAGCTTATCCTCTAAATTTTATTCACTTTTTCCATCTTGCCCAAGCACTTCCTTCTCATCACCGCTCCCGCCACCATGGCCATCAACACGGTACGTGGAGAGGTGGCTCAGTGATGTCCCTGCAGTGCCTCTCAACGGGAGGTCCTAGGTTCGACTCCCGACAGTTGCAAGGTTTTCGACACTACCTTGTCAGCTAGGTTGAGTTCAGTCGCTGTCTGGAAAATAATTGTAGAGGCCGGCTGCTCTGATCAGTAGCTTTCCGAGGTTTCTCCGAATGCCGGAGCAGTGCCCTAACAAACGGACCACGGAACACGCACAATCTTTCTTACCTCTTCCTTGTTCTATCCTCTCCCCTTACACATACACTAACAATACACACATCAAATAACATATAAGCAACATGCACTACACTACCACATATGCCGGGCGACCGGTCGGGAGCTTAGAGCTTCTCCCGGCTGGGAAAAACTCCGCTAGCCGACGGTAGGTCGGCGCCTGATCTCGCCATCTAGTGGGGGAAGATCACCACCACCACCACCACCACCGCCCGAGGAAAAACATGCACTACACTTATGGAACTAGTGACCTCAATAATTGCGACTCCTGGAATAGCTAACAACCAGCCACCACCTTCGCTTCCACTACAGACGCATTAGCCACCGCCAAAATCACAAGCACAGGCAACCCGCCCCTGCCGACCCATCTGCATTATCAGCGTCTCCTCCGACGCCGTCACCGCCTCCTTGGCGGCGCAAACTAATTTGGGCGCGCTGTAATTGTTCGGAAAGCGTGCGGACGGAGCGGGTGGCGTCCGGTTGGCGCTCGCAGTGCGCCTGCCCGCGTTTCATTATAAACAAAGGCACTGGCGCCACCTGTTGCTCGCCGGCGGCCGCGCGCAGCGACTGCGCGGGTGGGTGCAAAGTGTCCGTTCCCGATCTGACGACCTCCGGAAGGACGGGGTGCCCCTACCGGTTGGTTAATTGGTAGTGATTCCGGGCAGCCAACTACTGTGGAAATGAGCCTCGTACGTGTAATGCGTGTTTGGTCTTCGGGACGTGGCGGTGATCTCCCCCCGCCTGATGACGAGATCTGGCGGCGACCTACCGTCAGCTAGCCGGGTTTCCTTCAACCAGGTATCTCCCACCATCGGGCACCGCCCAAGCCGGAATAAGCTCTAAGCTCCCGACCGGTCTCCCGGCATGTGTGGTAGTGTAGTGCTTGTTTGGGTAAGCGTATTGAAGAGGTGAGGATAGGACAAGGACGAGGAAGGAAAGATCACGCGCCGTACGTGGGGCAATTGTTAGGGGACTGCTAAGGTATTCATCTGGTGTTGATGGGAGAAATCACGGAAAACTACCGATCAGAGCAGCCGGCCAGGATTTTCCTCCTCCAAACAGCGACTGAATTCGACCTAACTGAAAAGCTAGTGTCGAAACTCTTGCCACTGCACACTACGACACAAGGGGGTCAAATTGGGAGAAAAATATAAAAATCAAGGCCTTTCCTAAAATATTAGAAGATGAATGGATGTGAGACATTCTAGGGCACATTGCATTGTTCTTTGTTTTTCTGTTCACATTTTATACGTGAATTGGCAGCAGTGAATGCAAGCATATGACTTCCATAGAAGCTGTACCGAAGATGCATGTTTGGAGTAAGTTTTTCTAACGCTGTTTTTCCTACGATTGTTAATTTTCTCGATTCTGACATTTTTAAGCTCGTTTCTTTCCTTTTTTCTCAAAATTGATTCAGACAATTAAGTAAATATTATGTAGGACAAACCTCGGCATCGTAACCAAACTACTGCAGACCAATTCGTCTCCTTTCCGCAAAGGAAACACCTGAATTTTTTAAGGATGAAGTGGCAATAATTCAGAAGCAAATTAATGCTCTTGTTCTGTAAACATTTTTACTTGAATGGAATTGTTATGAACATTCATTATGAATTACGAATGACAATGATAGACGGCGTGAATGTGTGAATAAAAATTAATTTTCTTTTGGATTATTACCCGTTGCACGCATGGATTCGTTGCTTGGAGTGCATTTTACTCGTTGAATATAGCTTGAATATAAAAAAATGGCATGCAAGAGGAAATGACAAAGAAATTTTCAAATCTCGAAAAGAGCATATTCAGAAAGTGTTGCAAAAGAAAATGGGTCTTGGTAGAAAATGGATGAGTAGATAGAGAAAACCCTGGCGGAAGTGGAAATCCCAATGATGGTAAGACTGCACATCGCTTTATTGGAGATCCAAAAATTGCTTCACTTATCGCAGGAGTAAATAATGAAATTATAAAAAAGATTTCATATTATCTTGCAATGGTCAATGTGGGAAACATTCAATCTCTATGCTCCCAACACACCAAGATTGAAAAGAATTATCCTTGGTTTTACCTTCCGACAAGTGTTCATGAATTTTTACTTCACGGTTCACAAATTATAAAATCTGCTTTCTTTCCAATTGTACTTCTTTCAAAAGAGGCACAGGAAGCGCGCCGCAAGAACATACGAGATTACAGAGAGATTTATACAGGGAAGAATTCTCGTGTGAAGACAATAATCGATGTGTTCCATCGTCTCCTAGTTACATCTGATCCACTTATTACAAGTGTGAGGAAACCTTATAGGAAAAAACAAGTAGAATTTAGGCCGAAAGCTCAGGATTTCTTGAAGTCGATCATTTACTTTCAAGATAATGATGATGATGATAATGTTCATGAAAACCAAGATTAAAATATCCCTAAATTCAGTGAAATTAGTAAAATTTCGTGTAATAATTATTTTTACGTCAATTAATAACTGATATGTTTTTAAACTTTAAAGTGTGTTCACTAACTCTTCTATCTCCTGTTAAGCTATAAGAGAAACATCTATGATCTATAAATAATTTTGTGGTTCAAAGAGCACTCCAAGGTTAGTATTAAACATTATCATTATTAAAATAAATGTTCGGAATGAATAGTGGGACCTTTTTCAACTGGAAATTTGTTTGTCTCATTTTGACACCCACATGTCCCAGTGTGCACTGTCGGGACTCAAACCTAGGACCTACCGGTCAGAGGCACTGCAGTGACATCAGTTGATGCCCTGAGCCACCTCTGCCGGTGGGATGCCCCTAAGCCGCGTACAGGCCAGCGAAACATGTGATCCTGAACTCTCGGCGGAAGGCATGCAACTTGCAATGAGCGTTTGCCTCATTATTCTTGCTTCAAAATGTGCATCGCTGTTATCACGAATAAATCGAACCTCATAACGGTCAATTTCATCAACAAATCTACCATTGAATCCATACTGCAGTGTTAGATTTAAAGATTTCTTTTATTTATTTAGCGTCAAAAATGTTGAAAACTGTGTGAAATACTGTAGGAAAACTGCAATCCGTGCATGTTTTCTTGAGAACTATTACATTGAGTTATGACTACAGGTAGGAAAGAGTTTAATTCCCAGAATTCATAAGACAAACGCTCCCATGTAATGAAAAAACTTTGCTATGGCAAAGTAGCGACTGATTTTGGTTTTTATCTCTTATCGTGCCTTACGTGAAGAAATCGGTTTACTGCAGGAGGGATATCCAGAACGATTATTTGCAGAACTATATTCTCCTCTGAACTCAACAAAACGTTCGCACATTTTGGTGGAATATGTTTAGTCTCGCCATATTACAATATTTTCAGTGAGATATTCGTATCCTCCTGAAAAGTCTCTGTTTCTACCACCTATATGTATCTACCACTGTTCATTCAGCCTCTTCAAATAAGTCTGAAAGACATTAGAAAGAATATCTCAAAACGATTTTTCGCGGCAGTGATAATCTGTGCAGAGTAATCATCAGACCAAACTTGTCCATATCATTTGGGTTTCTGATTCTTAAAGGGCTTTTCAATGACCCTTAGAGAGCAATCTACTTTGAAATGTTTGTGGAGATTTAACAAACGACACCCGGACGTATTTGCCGCGGCGGCCTCAGCGTTGCAGTCAGTTGGCGTCTTTAGTGGCTCCGTTGCGGAATCTCTTTACCGCTTCGGTGTTCCAAAAATTCCGCGAGGCACGGCAGATTTGGAAGGAGAAAGAGTGGACGCACGGGTTGTTGCGCGTGGGTGGACGAGATGGAATGGGACAAGTTTTGATTTAAAGTCAGTGGTGGTAGCTTTGGTGGTGGCAGTCTTTCATTTGATTTGATTTATTTTCGTGAAAAAACAACAGAAACTGCATGTGACGTATGGGGGAGAACTATAATCTGCGCAAATTTTTTCCGCACTATAATATCTTCCCCAACCTTCTAATATACACAGTTAAATGATGAATAAATGTTTGCCAACAAAACGAATGTACTGACATTTGAAAAATAAACATTTTCGCTTCCGACTTTTTCTAAACTTACTACTAGTAAAAGGCAAGCTGAGCTCACAGTGCAGCTACATTTATGTCCAGAAGCAAAACAAGTGGCCGCCATCTCGTAGTTGCTTCATGAATCAAGGACACTGGATGAAAATCCTGATGGAGACGGTGGTGATAAGAGGGGATGGAGGAAAAAGGATGGACTTCGTGGGAAGTCAGCGAAGGAGTGGAGTGCGGCGGGGCAGGGCGTGGGGTGGAAGAGCGGGGAGATGGGGGCGGTAGGGTAGGAGCCAGCGTGTGCGGGAGCTCAAGGCCAAGAAGTAGCGGATGGAAGGTGGAAGGCGGTTAGAGGGCGGGAAGGGCCAACTCAGAGGGCGGGAGCCACGGTGAGAGGATTGATTGACTAGTGGTGCCGGCCGCAGCGACTGCTAAGTTCATAAGTTTCATAAGTGTAGTGTTTGTTTTCATCGCGGGAGGTGGCGGCGATTTTCCCCCACTGGAAGTTGAGATCCGGCTGGAGTTTCCCTAACCGGGTGTCTCCCAGCACCGGAGCACCGCGCCAGTCGCGACAAGCTCTAAGCTCCCGACCAACCTCCCTTCATGTGTGGCAGTGGAGTGGGTTTAAGTATTGTATAAGTAAAGATTAGGCTATCCTCATTAGACAAGGAAGAGGAAGGGTAGATCACGTGTGATCCGTGGCCTGCATTTTAGGGTTAATGCCTTAGTTAATGCCTTACTTTACATGGCGAGACTGAGAGAGGGCAGAGGCCATCACGCTCTTCCGTCTGACCACGCAAATTTTGCTACGATCCTTCACCACCTAGCGGAGAAAGGGGGTATTATCTTAGGCGACAAAACAGGCGGATCTCAATTTTGCTCAGAGGCTTCTTTTAGGCTTGAGAATCTTTTACATGCAGTAAATCTACTACATGGGACAGCCGGCTTTACTTCCCCTCCGAAGGAAGGCGTACGAATGAGTTTTTCGCCCTTACAAATCCACGGATTCGATCGGGTTTGAACCCGCAAACTCGGGTACAACAGCCGGGTACGCTGACCGTTATACCACCGAATCCGCAAAACCGGGGGTACTGCTCCGGAATTCCCCTAATGTTGCTAGGAGCTACCAAAGCAGCCGTCCGCTAAAATTCTCCTGACAGCGGCTGACTTTGATCCGACGGCAGATCTCGAACCCTAGGACTTCCCGGTCAGAGGCACTGCAGTGTCATCAACTGATGCCCTGAGCCACAAGCCGGAAGCAGGGTCAAAAGGGCGAAAGGCGGGGCAGGAGGAAAGAAAGGCGGAGATGTAGGACGGGTGGCATGGCGGGGCGGTGGGGCGGGACGGAGCAGAGTGACAGGGCTTGGGTGGGAATGTGGGGGGAGTTGGCGGCAGAAGGTGCGGGCTGGCAGGGGGAGGGTCGTTGCTTCTCGGTCGACTTTTTCTCCGAAGAAGTGACGCAGTTGTTTCGCGGGTTTTCGAATTGTAGATGCCTCTAATGATCCGGCGCATTAAAGAGTGCACCCAGCGGGGCAACGGCTGATGGTAAGAGGCAAGGAGGGGGAGCGCAGCTGTTCCGCTTTGGGTGTGGCGCGGCGGCGGAAAAAAGTGAGCAAAACAGAACGAGAGACGTCTCTATTGTCGAAAGAAGAACAAGGAATGGGATGCCGTTAAGAAGTTGCGCGGCGTCTGTTCTGATGGGGAGAGAAGTCCAGGAAGCGTGCAATTGAATGCATTTCTCCGAAATTACCTTCTCCATCAGGAGCTTATATTTTGGAACAGTGCCGGTAATGCATAAAGAATGAATTAAGAATGTTCTCTTTTTTTAATTGCAATATTCAGTTTTAAAATTTGTGTGTAGCTTTAACGAAAATATATTGAGATCATTCTCAAATATTTTATTGTTTTTTGAGTGTATGCATTTACAATGGCCAACGATGGAAATAAATATTAGTTAATTTTAGTTAAGCTTTAAAATATTTACTTGTTTTCAGTGAATAGTTTCTCTGCAATTATCAGTCGTCCTAGTTCTATCAAGGGACACATTTGGATATCTGATGTCCAAAATTGCTGGACACCTTACCTAGAACATCGTCTAACGTGAAAACCGAGACCCGACTCACCTCCATGCCAAACGGAGCTGTTATTTTTTGTCCTAATACATGGTGGCATATTTTGCCTACACTGACAAATGTTCTAGTCGTTATTTGATGCGCGTCAGAATCCCTTAAAAGGCTTGGTTGGATTCAGTGTACAATGCATATTGTCATTGCGAGAATAAATTCGATAAATGTCAAGACCTATGGGAACAATAAATGACGTGGTAATACAGAAAAAAACGGTAGTTGAAAATCTGAAGGTCCGGATAAATGTAAAATAGTTTTATGCTGAGTAGAAATAAAGGGACAGCTAAGTATTTGCTGGCGGGTAATATAATCCACAGGTAACTAGTTGTAAATATCTGGGGGTGATAACCTCAATCTTTCAGATTCAGGTTCTCCAACAATTATATCAGCTGCTGGTGAGTAATACGTTAATGTTTGTTTTAAAATCAATGTTCACGATTGATATGTATCTACGTTTTGTTGGTCCTTCAAGGCACGTTCCCACCAATACCCCAATACGTTGCTGGAGAAATCTGACCTTACGTACATGACGTATGTATGTTGTGTTCATTAGGAATTTAATTTTATATCGATTATTTTATTATAAATTTCAATATCAATTTCAGCAAATTCCCAAAGAGAAAGAATTGTGGCGCAGCAAATGGCTGCTAGATAGTAATTCGCTGCACCTCATGAAAGAAATGTTGGAGCTACACAAGTACGTTGTAGGACGTAGTCAATTATGTTTTAACGAAATACTTCATATACCTAAACATTATTAAATGCCTCTTATATCTCATATTTACAAGTCCAGGTAAAAAATGGCAAAATTGAAAATTAACACAAAGAATTTTTAATTCTTCCACATTTAATTAATTGTAGATAATAAAGTGTATTATGATACAATTTGTTTTAGTAATAGTGAATTATGAGCATCATCTTCATTTATGTAAATGGCCATTTTGTAACATTCATGGAATCCTTCACTTTCAAATGCGTTGTTGTTTGTCTGTTTTTTTCAGAAGTTGAGTGAAGTAATAAAACTTCAAGCAGGCGCGGCTAAAGAAAGTGCAGCAGCTGACATAGAGAAAAACGCAATCAAAAAGGAAATGATGGCCATAAAAGAAAACAAACATGTTGCTCTAATGAGCATGGCATCCTCGTTGCAGGAATAAAATTAAAATGGAAAACAAATTGAAGAGTTGTTAAAATAAATTCAAATATCCCTTAATAAATGAAGTTTAAAGTAAATGGAGTTACTTTTTTTTGTGAAAACACCTTTCGCATGACATTACCCACAAGTATTAGCAATGAACCCGGCACACATATGTCTGTTCATGATTTTGGGCGCAATAATGTGGACCAATAGTGTTCTGATATACGTTGACTTAGCGCTCGCTTCTTCTGTCTCACTCAAGTTGCCTTCCATTTGGGGAACGCTAGCTCTTGCGTATTCTTGCACCTTATGTTGGTCTATTGGATTTGTCATTTAAAGATTGTGCTATTCTGTTAATGTGCAAGACAGCTCATGCATTAATTTTTTTCCTTAATTTATTTAAGTTTTTATTTCCTTGTTCGACATTATTATGTCTTTCAAGGGTTTGATGATACATAATATACAATTTTGTTGTAATTACATTTCGTCATGTATGAACAATGGTAGAAGACTGATATTTACAATAACACAATAACGGCTAAGGACACCCAGGAAGGGTCCTTCAGAAAAGAAATGCATACAATTTGAATTAAAACATAAGTATTTAATTTATAAATGTTGGAACCTGCTTTACAGCTAATTAAGGGGGATGTAGTAGGTCTTTAGAATATCTTGATTTTATTCGTGGAAAAAGATTGGCTGATTTACCTAGAGTGTTCAAAGGAGTGGCTGGGCAAGATGAAAGAGAAGAGTAGAAATTAGCAGAAAGTTTTAAAATCCACGTTTTCAGAGGTTCTATAGATAGTTCTTTTAAAATTTGATCATTTCTGATATATCATGGAGCTTTTAAAACATTTCTTAAAAATTTGTTTTGCAATACTTCCAGTTTTTGAAGGTTGCTTTTAGCGGCACCTCCCCAGATTGGGCAGGCGTAGGTCAGTGAAGGTCGTACAATGTTTTTAAATATTATTAATGCTGAGTCTATTGATAATTTTGATTTTCTATTTATGAATGGATACAATTTCAATATTTTTATGTGTGTGTTATTAGCTATTGATTTTATATGGTTTTTCCAGGTTAATTTGGTATCTATTTGAAGTCCAAGATCTTTAACAGGAGTGTCATTTGGAAGCCATTTAACTGCATGGTTATTAATTATTAAGGGATATGTGGGAAGAATCCGTTTTAAGGAGAAAATTTTTGCTTGAGATTTATGGTGATTTATTTTTATTTGCCAATAATTGAACCAAGACATGAGGGGATTTAGGTCATATTGGAGATTGTCTCTACATAAAAGAAGATCACTATGAGTGGTAAATATTGCAGTGTCGTCCGCAAATAAGGCAATATCTGAGTGTAGGAGATAAGGCATATCAGAAATAAAAACATTAAAAAGCATAGGTGATAAAGGGGATCCTTGGGGAAGTCCAGCTTGTATATTGTGGTCAGTTGAGAGAGTGTTATTTATTTGAACTTTGAATCGTCGATTAACTAAAAAGGATTTTATTATATTTTGTAAGTAATTTGGGAAACCAATTTTTCTCAATTTGAAAAGTAATCCATCATGCAAGATTTTATCAAATGCTCTTTCTACATCTAGAAATATAGCAAGAGTATGACGTGATTTTTGGAAATTGGTGGCCATATAGTCAGTTAAACGTAGCAATTGATGCGTAGTAGAATGGTTATGTCTGAAACCAATTTTTTTCCCCTGATATATTTGGCTTATACATGAGCTATCTTTCGCTGGACAGGCATCGAAACTCATCCTTCAGCATTCCAAATAGATTCAGCAATAGAACTAGCAGAACTTAGTTCGTTGTTTAATGGAGTCATCTGCCAAGGTTCTAACGAGTAACCTTCGTCGCCAATGATCCATGCGTTGCAGAGTCAGCTTTCGAAATTATTTTCCATTATTCTCCTCGCAGCACTATTTTCCACACAATTGTCATGGAATGCTCCGGGATACCTTACGCGAACATTTAAAATTCTTAAATTGGGGTCACAACACTTCACTGAACAATTAGAAAGTGATTTCTCCAATGATTCGCATATGTCTGTTCATGAGTTTGGGAGCAATAATGTAGACCAATAATGTGGACCAACACCACTTTCCAGTTCCTCTGTAAGATAGTCTGCTACATTCAACCGGAAGAGATTGACGAATTTTTCTGGGTGTTGCCTATGTGTTATAAGTAATGAATCAACCACATTTTTGATAGAATAATTGATCAGATTTACTCATTATCTTTTCTCAAGCTGTCTGATAACTATTCCAAAAATAACTGGTGAGCATATCAATAGGGATTCAATCTATTTGTTGATAAATTTTATTTTTGAATGAAAAAGGAATGATATTAAGAATTAATGCTCTAACTTTATTATTTCATATTTATGTATATTTATTAAAGGACTTTATTCATTTAGGTGTTACTAACGATTGTAAAATATGGTTGAATTAGGTTAGGTTAAGATAGTTCACATGATGAAGGCCTCAAAACGTTGTATCTCATTTTACAAATAGTCTAAAATAAACTTTAAATTATGATTTAACTTCAATCCATGTATGTTTTCATGACCTAGAAAATATGTCACCATCCACTACTACAAAACAGCCCACTAAAATTATACATGTAAAATACACCAATAAAACTTGATTGTTTTTTATCAGGACATGGTTGGAGAGAGACATCAAATTTTCATTCTAAATTTGCGTTGTTTTCATCTGATTGAAGATTTCAGTACAGCACAGATTCAGTACATTAAATACCTCATTGCAATAACATTTAAATAAAAACGCTTCCAAACTGTCACCTGTTATCAATCTCCTGGGAAGTCCACTACGTCGACACTCCTTCGCCTATTGTCCTTCGGGGGCTAGATTGGTCCTTCCGCGATCTTCATCACTGCTGCTAGTCCCACAACCTAATGCAACACTTATCTAGTGTTATAGATGATGATCAGTTAAACCGCAATGTTAGTATAGGACCTCGCGGACAGCGTCGCTGCACAGTCAGAAGCAATGCTGGCTCGGAGCTCACTTGCCGGTATCGCAGGTCCATTCGCCCTCGCACGCCCTGCCGCTGCCATTTCGCTCTCCCGCTCTCCCCCATCCCACCCCGACGCGGGGCCGCTCCGGCGAGTGGCCTCGGCCGGGTTCCGTTAATCCACTTCAATTAATTTCCTCGAGGAGCCGTACGTCTTCGTCGTGGGGAACGGCGAGTCGGGGGTGGGGAGGGGCTAGAGGGACGAGGTGGACGGGTGTGAGGGGCGTGGAGGCTACACACGCTTCCACTCCTTTTCTGCCTAATCCGAACCACCACTTTGACAGGTTTTTCAACTTACTCATTTCCTTGATCTTTTCTTTTCGTTCGACATCGCCTAGATCTTCTGCAACTCGTCATTTCTTGTCTGCCTTTCCTTCCATTCTGTCCTGTTATCACTTTCTACTACACCTGCACTTCCTTCAAAAATCGAGATGCCTTGGTGGCTAGATGGGTGACCGTCTGCGAACCCCGGATAGTAACTAAAAAATAAATATTCGGTAGATAAATACCCGATAAACTAAAAACTAAATATTCGTTCCGCTTAGACGAATTCCCGGATTCTTTGTTAAAGATCTGTGCGCCTGCCATTATACACCCGTACACTCACATATTTAATGCATCCTTATGAACCGCAACGCGTTTCCAGATATTTTCAAAACATCTAAAATCAAGCCGCCCTTCAAAGAAGGCAACAAAAATGAAATTCAAAATTATCGACCCATTTCTCTTCTATCAGCTTTTTCAAAAATATTAGACAGACCTTTTTACGTACGAATGGAAACCTTTCTCAGCAAACACGAGGCGCTTTCAGATTGCCAACATGAATGTAGAAAATCAAAATCAACGGAAACAGATATACTTTCTTTTCTTAAAGATGATGCTTCAAAATCGGATTCAGCCTAATACTGATCCCCCTGATTGGTTACATGCAAGACTTGTTGTATTTGTGTTCGTCACTTCCCACCTCATCATCACCATATGTTATCATTCAGTACACAGATACTTCTAACGTTAACTCAAAAGTGGTCGTTAATGACATTGTAGTTAATACGACCGTAAACAAACAAAAAACACAATATATTAAATGTTGATAAATAGAATTATTACCGACAGTGAACACTAGCTATACCAAACAAAAGTTGATATGTCTTTGCTTACGCGAGCGTGGGAAATAACGAAATAACGATATGCGCTAGTTATGTTTGGTAATGCAATTAGTTGCGTTTGTGCGTAGTAATGACCAATATACAGGCCGCATGCAGATTTACGATCGGATCCATGACAACGTGGCGATATCTTGGTGAGGAGATGTAAACCACTCACAACTTGTAATGTATTAGTAACGTTTTGATTTTAATAAACTAGTTAAATACCCCAGGAATGGATTTTTAACTCTTTGTGGCCTGCCACTTCCAACGAACGCTGCTTTATCGATTCCTTTACTATCGTTTATATAGGAGAAAACTGCAATTATTAGTGAAATAATATACAGAGAGATAATCGGAAACAAAAAATCAAAATATATACCCCATAAAGTTCAGAGAAATATGCAATATTGATTCTATTGAAATTATATTGATTTTCATTTCTGGAATATTTGAAAACCAATTTTCCGAAAATATTCAAAAATTCAAAATAAATTCTAGTGAAAAACATTCACAAATATGTCATCCTGATCACTTGAATTTGAAACCCATCCTGTACAGAGCATATGATACTTGACGAAGTGAGCCGCGATGTTATACAATTAAGTAAAAAAATCAGAAAAACAGTGTTATGCAGTTTAATACAATATTCTTACAGATGTGAAGAAAAAGTGTACAGAGTTATGCTGTTTTATACATTTTCTTCATTTACGCATTGATGCAGAATAATCCCGCAATTCGAAGATTCCGGGATTGGGGCACCAGAGATAGACCTAGACTTTAACAGGGAATATTAACTTCAGCTTTCAATGTTTACGTTTAGGTATGAGAAATATTTGCAAAAACATATTTCACATGGTTTGCTACAATATGGAATAAGAATATTTTGATAATTCGGTGATTACCCACCCCGAGAGATTTTGAGAGTAAATGTCGATAAAGACTTCTGTGCGCAACCTAGTGACCGGAGATGGTGGTAGATGACAAGTGTCAGATATTACACTTTTTCTTCTATTCCGTCCAATCATTTTATAAGCATTTTATATTATCATTTTACAGCGAAATGTGACCGTTTTACGCATTTTTGAGATCGAACGAGTTGTAATTCTCATAGAACTTATTCATACGTCAAATGAGTCGTACGTAATTGCCTTTTATACCTATCGACCATGGGTTCAATACCGTTATTTTTTTTATTTTACGTCAAAAAAACAGTTAAAACTGCGTATGACGTGCTATGAGGGAAAGTGAATTCTGTACACATCTTCAAAATTCTGTGATCCCTACACTAAATCATATACTACTTGAATTTTGAATTAAGAAAACAACGCTCTCATGTAATAAAATCTATATCCAAGGATAAATAAGCAATAACGTTTGGGCTCTTATCCATGGAACATCATGGAAACGATAATTTGAATAACTATATTTCCCACTGAATTCTAGAAGACGTGCACAGACAATGAAGTTACATTTATGTCCAGAAGAAAACCAGGAACCATCTAGGCGTTTGCTCAATGGATCAGGGAAACTGGACGAAAAACCTGATCGTGATGGGGGTCATTGACCCAGAAGCTGCGACATAGTACTTCTTACATGTTGTTTAGAATTATCAGTCCAATGGTAAATAATACGTTAAATATCACGGTTAAAATTACTGTTATTTTCCTTGTGATTCTCAGTATTGTCTCTAATTGTATAGAAACAGTTATGCAGCAGAAACGATTTCACTTGGGATTTAAACTTTTCTATTGAATTTAATCGTTTAATGTCATCTGGCAAAGTGTTGTAAAATAATGTACATGTATTGTATGTGAATGTTTTGTAATGAGCTGTTGATACTGTCACCTGGTGAATATGATTTCTACGTCGAGTGTTATAGAAATAGACTTCGGCATTTTCTGAAAAAATATTCCCGCCCCTAAGCAAGTCATTTTTTACAAAAACCACTGATTCGTAAATAAAAAGACACGGTAATGGTAGAATTCCTAGATTAATGAAGAGAGGCTTACATGAATCACGTGGGTGGGATTTGGTTATTATTATTCGTACAATTCGTTTTTGTAATCTAAAAGTCTGGGAGCTATAAGATGTATTTCCCCGGAATATTATGCCATATCTCAGGCGGGAATGAACATTCGCGAAGTATACACAACGAGCAGTATGAAGGCTGACTGAATTTGCAAGAATTCTGAACGCGTAGCATAATGAACTTAATTTTGTGTTCAATTCATTTATATGGACGTTCCATTTAAGGTTTGACTGAATTGAGAGACCTAAAAATTTTGTTGCCTTAACATCAGTCAATGGTACACTGTTCATTTTCAATGGAGCACAGAATTGTTTATTTGAAATGGAAAACTGCATTAAGACCGTTTTCTTTTCGTTTACTATTAATTTGTTATTTCGGAACCAATTTGAAACATCTGATATTGTACTATTTACGGTTTCTTTATTGCATAGGATGTTCGTATCATCCGAAAAGAGAACTGATTTCTGCTTCGAATCGTTGAGGGCATATGGTTTACGTAAAGTAGAAACAGAATAGGCCGTAAAATTGATCCTTGATGAACTCCACGTGCAATTGGGAAGGAAAGGTGCGTACGTAATGTTCCATCATTCCAGTAATGTTTTTCCACTCTCTAAGATCGTTGTATAAGGTACGAATATAACCAATCTAGAGCAATACCACGGATTCCATATGAAGATAATTTTGAAAGTAAAAAATCATGATCAAAGACGTCAAAAGCTTTTGATATATCTAAAAATAATCCAATGGGTGCTTCGTTTTGATCGAATGATAGGGCGACATCTTTAAGAAAAGAAATTATGGCTGTTTCCGTAGATTTTGATTTTCTAAATCCATGTCGGCAATATGAAAGGGCGTCGTGTTTACTGAGAAAGATTTCGTTTCGTATGTAAAAAAAGTCTCTCTAATATTTTTGAAAAAACTGACAGAAGAGAAATAGACCTATAATTTTGAATTTAATTTTTGTTGCCTTTTTTTGAAGAGCGGCTTTGTCTAGTCTGTTTTGAAAATGTGGGCAAAAGTTCTGGTGCACAAGGATTCATTAAATATGTGAGTTAACGAATGTATAATGGCAGGCGCACATGTCTTTAACAAACAATCCGGAAATTTTTCTAAACCGGTCGAATATTTAGTTTTTTTAGTTAGAATTTTTTAGTTTACAGATTATTTTGAGGATTCGAAGAAGTTTCGGTAAAGAACATAGTGTCTGAAATTTTTGGGGAAATGTCTGATATTGAATTTTGTTGCGGAAGTCCCTTTGTAATATCGGCAGCAATTCTCGAAAAGTATTTGCTAAAGTCAGTAGCCACTGTTGCCGGATCGTTCACATTCCTACCGTTATATTTTAAAACAATATTTTCTACAAGGTTTCTAGTTCATTTGGTCACATTTTTTATTAGATTTCGCATTGCTTTTGTTTTGTTGAGTTAAAATATCCTGATCGTGGTTCATGCCTTTAGACTGCCTTGTGACTTTTCTTAACAATGTTTTGTACTTTTTGAAGTAAAGGAGGAAAACTTGAGATACGTTATGATGCTTAGATACGAAAGAAAGAATTGGATTGTTTTTACATGATGTCCCTAACCTGTGTGTTATCCAAGAATTTGTTTCAGTGAAATATTTAATTTAATATTTCAAGATAAAAGCAAGTATTAATATGAAGGCGTTGAGAAAAAAAAAATTTATGGTTCGTATCAACATAACATGCGTATATCTAAACTGAAGGAATTAATAAAATAGAGAAACTGTTCCTTCTCGCAAAATTCGACCAGAAAATCAGTGCTAAAATCTCCGCATTCAACAATTGATTCCTGACTTTGTTTAGTGTTATATCCAGTTTTTCTAAGAACAAAATATAATCTGCAGCTCTCTTTGTTGGAGGCCTGTGGATGCAAAGTAATATGTTTTAGCGAAGGAAGATGTACAACAGAAATGTCAAAAAATGGATCGAAATAAATTCTGACCATTTCAGTGTCCATCACAGGTTGAGGTTTGTACGTGTAGTACGGGGCTTGATAATTACCAAACTTATGGTTGTTTGCAATTTTGGTGTATAATGGAAGCGATCTGGTTACGGCGCATTGTGTACTGTCTGTGCGAGGGTTGCACATCCTGAAATGATGTTTATTATTATTATTATTATTATTATTATTATTATTATTATTATTATTATTATTTTTAGTAGAAAGATGGATCTTTTTAATTCCTGATATCTTCATTGATTGATCCTATATGGTCCAATAGTTTAAAAAGATCCATCTTTCTACTATATAAAACAGGATCAACAGGAATAATTCAACCATTCTATTATTATTATTATTATTATTATTATTATTATTATTATTATTATTATTGCTGTTGTTGTTATTGTATAGGTACTACGGTTATATCATCATTATATTACGTTCAATAGCCATGATGAAACTACACTCAAATCGAGCTGAATGCCTACGGCGCCCACAGTTGATGCATTGAGGTATCGCCGCGCGTGATGTATACTTTCCTCCAAGACTCGCCCTCCGCACTCCCTCAGTGACTGGCAGAGCAGCGGGGAGGAGCTTCGCGTGGGCGGTGCGACATCGACTTCGCCCCGGCCGGAAGTGGCTCAAGTCGGCTCTCCCCCCCCCCCCGCGCCGGAAGAAACCACGCTTTCTGCCGCAGTGCGAATCCAAAGGTCCAGCGCCACAACGGAAGCAGCGCGGCACGCGCGCAATCAGCCACAAGGACGAGGCGGGGGTTACACGGTCGACTCGACTCCGGTTATAGCGAACTTCTGGGTTTCGATGTTTCGTTCGCTATATCCGAAGTTCACTATATCCGATGACGCCAAAATTAAATAGAATTTCTCCAGAATTATTAATTTTATTACTATAGAGGTACAACAAATTCATTAACAGCACGAACTGAAAATCTCAGTATCTTAATTTGTCCTAAAAAAATAATTGTTTTCAATTTTCCGGGAACCATCAAGGAGGATTCTTCGTGCAAGACCACATTGCCACTGAAGATGTCTGCTGTAGTTGCGGACGAAACGTCTGGAAATATGTTTTCCAATGGACCATGGCCCTACAGCCCGGAAGAAAACTTTGACTACAACTCCGGCCGTGAAATCCTACACTATTTTATTGTTTTCAATTGTTTGCTTCGTACATTTTTCATTTGTAATTTCTCTAGAACCTTCTCCAGATAGTGCGTGCTCTCATCATACTTGATTCTGCCTTGTCCTCTGTTTCTAAGTATCGTAATGCAGTCTTGATACCCTTCAATGCCTCTTCCACTGTTGCAACACTGTCCTACTCTCCGAAGGCCCTTTTATTCCGCTTGATAACATTCGAGATCCAATTAACTTCCAGTACGTTGTATTTCGTACATCACTATAGCCGAGGTTCGGTTCATTATAACCAAATCTTTTTATGCGTATTTGTAATGTAAGTGAAACGGAACCAGTGACTTAAGTTTACTTTATCCGAGCTATCCAAATTGGGACCATGTTACTGAGTAACAATGTATTTTAATAATTAAATTAGTTCAAAGAATTGGTCGCCCCGACCGGGATTCGAACCCGGGCCTTCTGGTTTACGCCCAGCTGCTCTAACCCCTAAGTTACCAAATAAAAATACATTGTCACTCAGTAACATGGTCACAATTTGGATAGCTGTACGTCTGCGGAACATATTCTCCGAGCGTAAGTGCATCCAACAACGTGACGGGCAAGGTGACAATTATAAAAAAATATGAAGCTGTCGCCACACCCCAAATGACCGGTCTAGTTACTGACTGACAATTTTACAAAGGAAGGGATTTCCAATATAAATATATTGTATTCTGGTTCAGATAATCATTTAGAATTTTTAATTAGTTTGTAATTTCAAAATTTTATTAATCTTAACAATGATCAATATGTTTTGTAGTGTTTTATGTGAGGTATCATGAATTACTTTTTATGTAGGTCTTGGTATTTGTATAAGAAAGAACGTGCTAAAACAATACATTTTCAAGGCATCCATACCTCTTTAAAGCTTTTATAGTCATATACATAGACAATCATGTACATATTGAAAACCAAACAATTAATACAAAACAGGATGTAGATTGAAATCCTATTGAAAGGTTCTGTTAATTTTTCAAATATTTTTCTTCTCTGAACATTTTGAGGAGCACTTTTCCTTTTCTTCAGGAGTCTAATTTGAATATAAACAGAAATCGTATGAACTAAATCATAATTTTCTAACTTTTAAGATTATGATAAAACAAATTGAAATATAATAAATACTAAGTACAAATGAACTCACCTTAATAAAGTCTCATTTTTTTAAAATCTGTTTTTAATTTATGTAAAATTACTGTATCTTACAAGGAAGCAAATCCTTAACAAGAACTTCCATTGTATCAGAGATCATACAGAGCAGAAGGGGAGATGGAACAAATTGGTAGCAGAAGAATGTTAAGAGGTGTTAAATTTTTTATTTTGAATAAGAAAGGGACATGTTTCTAAGATGGAAATTTGTATAGTTTGTTCCTAAAATTTCTGTTTTATATTTTATTTTATGTTGCAGATTGTCATAAATACTGAAAACTTGACTACCTGCAACTTTTGTATTCATTGTGTCATTTAACTTAATAAGTACATTTTCTGAAATCATTCAGGAATAAATTTATTAAAATCCTAAAATTAGGTTTTCAATATGTAAAGACTCTCTAAAATAAAATCTGGGCAAAAAACTCTTAATGCTAGTCAGAAGGTAGTGAAATATATTACTTTTGTACTGCTTCGAGGCCTACTAGAAAGAATTTGGCATGAATTTGTAATGGATACTGGAGTATAATATGATCATCCTCATTTGATTTATTTAGCAAGTTAATGAGAAGGTTCAATTGAAATTACTGCAGGATCAGGGTGTAGTTAATAGAATTGTAGTGACAATAACTAATAGTGGAAGAATTCAATATCATTATGCAAGTTTATATATTTTTAAAAAAAAAAGTTATGTTTTTCTCTATAACATGTATCACACCCTGTTTTAAGGACAAAAATACGTATAAAAAGAAAGTCTGTCACTGCTAAGAACAGGCAAGTTACTGAGGACTACTTATATTAATTATGAATTTCTTATTTTTTAAACAATTACTTACCTTTGAAAGATAATGAATAATTAGAGTGTTAAATAAAATTTATATTTTTCCACTAATATTAATATCATTGAACTGTTAAAAACAATTCATTAGGGCATATAAAAATTACCATGTCTATAAATGAGTAATCTTAAATAATTGTGGTATTTATTATTTTCAGTATAAATCATTATTAACAGGTGAAACCATGAATAAATTGATAATACTTCTATCTCAAAATCATTATTAACACAGAAGTCAGACTGTAGATAACTTTTAATTTTGTGTTTATCATTTGCTCTTGACGCACTTTAACATCATTCACGCACGCACTTGTTGATAATGACGACCCATTAACGTAGCTTAATTGTTCGCCGAGATAGTTTATAGATGAACATCTGGTTTAATTCTAACGAAAAGTGAGACATACATTATTGTAATATGAAGTCTTCAATCGCGCGAGAAGTGAATGACAACAAAGAAGCAAAAGCGTGAGAGTTGATCGGAATGATAATTTCATAAGTTGGCTATTCCGACGGGAAATTCATTTAGCAGGTATATTGCGAATCTAGTGCGGCCTAATAGACGGCCTGGACCATAGAGTTCGATTTCCGACGTGGTGCCAGATTTTCGGCAGTAGTTAAATAGATAGTTCGAATCCAGCCGCTGTCTGGAAAATTCCAGCGGCCGGCTACTCTGATGGTTAGTTTTCTGTGGTTTCTCCGATCAATATCAGGCTTATCCCGAAGCAGTACCCTAAGATAATGTCATTTCAGTGCGCAATTTTTCCTTCCTCTTCCCATTCTCACACATTTACACTTACATCCACTACTTACTTCGAGCTCGTTACGGCTGGGGCGGTTCCCCGCCCGTTGAGATACCAAGAGGGGCATCCCCAGCAAGACCACGTGTAGCCCGGCCGTGAAGATTACTATTTATCGGGAGAGGGACTTCGCCATTGCTCTGTATAATGCATTCACTACATTACGCGACTAATGATCATCGCAGTTAAAGTGTACGAAAACATCAAACAATCGAAAGGCAACCGAGTTGCCCGCAGTCACCCCACGGGTTCCTCCATTGTAATACAGTGTATCGTCATTGATGATAAATAAAAATAAATGTCTTTATTGGTGGGAAGGCTCAGGCCATTTAGCCTGCTCTTCCGCCTGACCACTTTCAGAATTTATATTAATTAATAAAGGAGTAAGTAAGTAATAAAGTACATAATAAAGAAAGTCATTCAATGAAACATACGCACGCAATTTGGATGAAGATTTTCACATGGATGACAGGAATGAAAGCGTGGGAGGACGAGTTTGATAGGAAATCGGGAAAGAATCGGGATGAATGGAACGGTAGAGAGAAAGGAAAGGAAAAAAGAAAGAAAAGCAGACAAAAATCAGAGAAATATTAATAATTTCTGCTAATTGGTTCATGGAGGTTTTGAAGAAGCTAAAATTGAGTACGTATTTTTTAATTACCTCTAGAAAAACTAGATAGGGAGGGAATCTCGTCAGCATACAAGAGAAGACACATCAAGTCAAGAGTTCAAGCCTTGAGAGAAACTGAAAACATTGCGAGATAATGGTAAATGATTTTGCGTATATTTCATAATATTAACAATAATAATTATTATTATATGATAACATGTAAAACTATTTGGTTCTTAAATAAAGTTAAAAAATTAAAAATGTGAATATAATCAATTTATATTTAGGAAATGTTAACAGTTGAAATATTCCACAAACTAGCAAATTGGAAAATTTTAAGAATTTAGGAAATTTTTACCGTTTAAAGTATTCCCAAGACCCGAAAACCCGACCCAACATCTCTCACCCGCAAGCCAACGATTTATTCTACCTTTATTATGTTGGATGATGGACAACCTATGCGACGGAATTGGCGAATACGTGTCAATGATTCAGAATATGCTTATCTGTGTTATCTCTCGTTGGATTTATCCGAAATAACAATTTCCTTTCTTTATATTCTAACACACCCACCTACTACTTTCCACACGTGGGGAGAGCGTGATAGCATGAATGCTCGTAAAGCGAGTTTAAATTCTTAAGAAGCAGGATCTTTTGGATATGAGAAAGGTCTGAACCCTTGACACAATTAAGCAGATAAAATACGAATAAAATGAGCAATGAAAAATTACAGCGGCACAATTATATAATAGGATTATGCACTTTAAATAGTTGATCTCTAAAAACAAACAAACAGAAAACAAGGCAAAACCAAAAATTGGCGTCACCTCGACTGCCTGAACACACTTTCACCAATTACAATTCACAATTTGAGAATTCCTCTTTCTGAATGGTTATATATCACATTATTTAACTCTTTCTACTCTCTAGTTTTTCCGTGCACGGCTTTTAAAATGAGTTTTACACTTGTTCTAAGGTATCTCGTTCACAGGTGCTAGCCTTGGGCTTCGCACTCACTATAACACTGTGAACTTAAAAAAAAAATTAAACGTAACATACACGTTACGTAAATCTGACCCCTTTACATACCACAGAAAGCAATTACTTTTAACACAATGCAATAAACTATGACTTTTCCAGATAACATCAACTGTACGTGTGAAAGTCATGAATTATTGAAGTAAAATTGTACAAGGTATGGCCTCTTTGAATGAATTCAATAATACGCGCAGTAAATGAACTTCAAACTGCCACTCACATCGTTCGGAATACTTCCCTCACGTATTCTGAACTTTTCACCCACTTTAACACGAATTGTCGTGTATTTACTGCTATTCTCTTTCCCCAACTGATCGCCGCATAAAAGTTGTCAGTTGTTTTACCTCAACAGCTCCGCATCGCTCGCCTGTAGGTAACCTTGGGGATTTTCTGCCGCTCGCAGCTTCACGTGGCCACCCGTCTTCGCTCGCTGTCCCACGATGTTACTAGTTTCTTTCCCCTCGAGAAATATTCTTATAACGAAACAATTGATAAATCCGGTTATTCTATATTTAAGAAATCATTTCCTCTAACACGTGATAAAGCCAGAATCCACATTTTGGGGGTCCTTGATAACTAAAAATGGAGTGACGGCAGAACGTCTGTCCCTCCGTCTGTTTGTCCATCTAGCAACGCAGGCGCCTGAACCGTTCAGTCAATTTTCTCCAATACAGATATTCTAATTTTAGGGGTAATTACTCTATGAAACATAATTTTCAAATTTCTTTCAAATATGGCTTCAATTTTTTTATTAAACTTTGTCATCGTATAGAGAAAAGGACGCTTTCTTGGGCGCAGGTCTCATTTTTGTCAGCTTATTTCAAGCAGAGGTCATCAAAAGTGCAGGTCTCATTTTGCTTAAAATCCGCTTTGCTTTGAAAATTGCAAGTGTTCAATTTTCTTCGGTTTCTTCCTACAACTACAATATTGAAAAAAGAGATTTTTCGAAAATGAAAATAATTCTAAATGAAATCTGTTGTTTAAAAAGAGATCTTGAAATGAACAATTTTTCGAAATTATGAGCAATTTTGTGTGAAATATAGTTTTAAATTTTTAAATAACTTTTTCACAAAACAGATCCAAATTTATCGTACAATTGTTGTTCCAGTTCAAATCTTTCTCACCTACGCTTTGCTCTTCCTGGGGTCGTCCTTGTTCTGCCGCGCCTTGTACAAGTTTGTTCGCGCTTCCAGCCTCGCATAATTAATGTTGCTGAAGTTATGCTTTAAATGCTCGACCTACCTACCACACTTTGGGCATGCGTGGTCTCAGCGTGCAATATGAGATGCTGGATTAAGTTAATGTCTTTCTGCGCGAATTTTACGAATTTGAAATTATTTCAAACAATTACTTCACTTGCTCTCTCATTATTGTTAAATGTTAATGCGAAGAATGTTCGTGCACTCCACTTCGCAATTACATCCCTTTCGTTGATACGCTTCTCAAGCTAACTTTTAACTACCAAGTTAAACTCTTATGCTATCAAGTTACAATCGCCTTCAGAACTCAGTCTAGTCGCCGTCGCTGCTGCAATCATAGAGAGCTCCTCCGAGGTTCGCCGCGATACTTATGGTACTCGCGCCTCGGGAAATGTTTGAAGGGGTGAATATTCTCCTCTTTTCGTGACCTCTCGGAAAAACATTATTCGCTAGTTCGGGCGTCAGGGTTCGAAAATCTGTGGGAAGATGGCGCGCTTACAAGCCATCGCTCCGCCGCGTACCCTACTCCTCTCTGTTCGTGGTCTTCTTTTCGTAGCTGATGGTGACGTTATGGGATTGTCTAATCCCATGACGTCGTAATATCTTACTTGTGTGTGCATGAATCACCTCGGTCCTATCCACCCCTTATATAAAATCGGCTGGTTCACGGAGAACATACCGCCAAGGAGCTTGGATACAAAGCTCCGTAATAAATTATTTATCAGCTTTGAAGTGCGCCAGTAAGCCATCCGTTGCAAAAAGGGGATTTTATGACGCGACTCCTTCAAACAAAAATATTTTGGGATATTGTTGTTCATGATGCCTATATCCTCGAGGTACATAGAACCGTTTATATGAGGGCAAAAAAATTAAATAATATAAGGGTGTTCACAAGAAGTCTTAGATTTTAAGAGTGTATTATTGCCGAAAAATCAGTTAGAAAATTTTAATATTGTACCTCAACCATCTAGATATCACGGAAAGATATATCCGAAAATATATTCAAATTTGAACGTGTCGTGTCATAAAATCCCCTTTTTGCATGGAATGACCCCTATGTGTACTTAAGATCCCGTTAACTCGCGTTGTTAAAAACCAACAGACGGACCAGTCGTGTTACGATCACGTCGCCATGTTTGATTTCGAATCGTGTTGACTGCCTGCATCTGCCGGGCAGCGCTGGACACGCTGGAAAGCAGTTTCGAAGCGTGTATTCTCGAGAGTTATTTTTCTCTTTTAGGAGTGAAATTAGCTGTTATTGCGGGAAGTTAAAACTTCAGAGCTGGAGTGCCACGGGCATGCGTCTTCAGGGAATAAGACCACTCGAAACATCGCCACTCCCTCATGCGACGTCACACCGGCAGCCGAGAGCCTTCACAAGACTAGCCGCGGATGCCTACATTTGTGTTATATGGACTTTTTCATGTTCATTGGCAAAAAGTGATAATCTTCGATTCCCTATGCCAGCGAGTTTAGTAATATTTCATCTAAGACATGTGTATTCTCGAAAATAGCAAACTTCAATTATTAGAGTGATTCGGTCAGCTAAATGAGAAAAATCATGAATAATAGGCATGTGGGGCACGTTTAAGCGATCCAGGATGTTAGACATCACTCTGATAGGTCCTTACATATTGAGTTATAGTAATAACATTAAATGTTTGAGTGCCGACAAAGTTTTTGCATTTACTGCTAATGAAAGACGCGCTATCTCCAAGCATATGATCATGATTAACCGTTCATTAATTAATATTGTAGCGGCACAGACCACCACGAGGTATTTCGGCCATAATCCCTTGCAGCCACAGGAAATCGAACAAAGGGACGGAAATGCCCAACGGCTTGTCAAACCCACGCCAAGGAAAACCCCTGACGTCATGGGAAGGGCGCGCCTCGTCTGGTGAAAGGGCGCGAAGGCCTACGTCACAGGGCGGTTAATAGATGAGACAAGTCACGTGACGCACAACCCGATGCGTGATTGGCGGAGAGCCACCGCGTCATCGTGACGGGAGAGGGAATGGCGCGTGCCATAAATAGGGAGAGAGGAGCTTCCACTTTCTTCTTATATGAAAATTCTTCGGTGAGCGAGCTTCTGCTATTTCTGAGTCGGAACTGGCTCGGCTCCTCTGGGTATCGCGTCGCCGTATGGCTGCCGAGTGCCGCTACCAGGGTCTCGCGCTGAGGCGTTAGCCGCCGAACGTGAACTGGTGCAAGCGTGGACGTTACCGCGTGTACGCACGCAATCGTTTCCGCCCCACATGTGCGGGCACCACCCGAAGAAACGGAAGACGGAAGGCGCCTTCCCTGAGGCATCGCTGTCACCACGCCGCCACTTCAGCGAGTTGCGAGGGAGACTGGAGCTGACTGAGCCTCGCTGCCACCGGAGACCACCACCTACCAGCGCCGATCACGGAGCTTTCGGGTGAGATTGCCAAATGGGGCAACCGCCCACGAACAGTTAAAAAGGTGGAGAGAAAGACGGTTAAGAGAGAGGAATAGATAGAGCGCAGTAGGCGTCACTTGTAATTTAGTACTAATATGATGTATGGGGCATAAGTGTTTATCTTGGGTGGGTATTAGTGTAATTAAAGCAATATTTATTATATAATCAGCTCGTTCAATGACTGAAAACCAGAATCCAGTCATGCATGTCTCCCGAATCCTCTGCCAGCGTCTATAAGTGGCTACGCAGGTGAGTTCTCACTACCACTGGCAGCCGGGCAAGCAGTCAGCCTACGTTGGACAGGGCAGAAGCTCACAATATTAATCATCATATCAAGAAACACATTTGTCCTAAAATTATTTGAGAACACCAGATAAATTTCTCCCAGTATTGCTTATAATACATTTTCAGCCGTAGTCATATTTATCATGGCATCGACGTTCAGTAGAATTTATGGCACATGTTTCAATGAAAGCCACTCAAGGTTTGTTACATTTTCCTGCAAATTGAAATTTGTGGTGAGCTGTAATTCAATAATTTGAGTAAAGCCCTGTATTCTCATATAAAGAGAACGTTTTGCGCTGGCGAGGACGAGCTTGAAGGTTTTGAAGAACCCATTTTGATGAAATTCCTTCAACATTAAATGTACAGAAACCGGCATCAGACTTCAGAAGCTCTCTTCACATTATTACTCAGTGAAATATGCAACACTTCAACGTTAACGTAATTCGTTTGGTCTGCCACATTCTACATTCTACTAATTTTCACACAAAACAAAGAAATAGGGAAAAACAAAAACACTCTTAATCAAGCATAAAATTGTTATTTTCAAATATGAAAAAAAATCGTCGAAATTGTGTTTATTCGATTTACTGTAAAGAGTGATCACTTCAATTCTGGAACAAACAAAATTTTTGGGGCAAACCAAAAGGAAATTGAGAGAAAGAATTTTAGAACATAAACGTAACATAAATATTCTTCTAGAATGAATTCTCTTACACAACACAGAATAAGCAAATAGTTCAATAAGTCACAACCATCCAAAAATTAATCATATTGAACAGAACTATAGTAGACTAGATATGGAAACTCCCAATACATTAACTCGTCACATAATCAAATCTACGGTAGAATGCAATAATTTTACTAATAAATATGACCTTACAGCATCACCATTTCATCGAGAAATTCATTTCCAATATCTCACTTTCCTTACCCAATCTTCCCTTTCCCGGCAAGTCTGAGCTCTCTCCGGCCTCGCCTTAAACCTGCATATTCACTTCATTACCATGCCCAACCTTATTATGACACATCGGATGAAAGTGTTCTTTTGAAAAATTTTACTTAATTATATTACAACAACTCAGCAACAATAATTGTTTTTCAATATTTACTAAGTGATTAAATTCAGAAAGAAACAATCAATTATGAAAATTTTCCAAAAGATTTCATCTTTCAAATCTCACCTTCTGAAATGTGTTATAAAATTAATTTAAAACACGAAGGTAATTAAATTTTCAAAAAAAATTCATCATAAATAATATCTATCAATTGTAATGTTCCCTGAAAATCCTTTCCCCTGTGTATTCTACATGGCAATACATTAAAATAAGTTCTTGGCCTTTACGTAAAGTTTTCTGACAACTTACTTCCAGCATCTTACTGTACATTTTTTCTTTGGTTTAAAACAAAAATTGACAACTGAAGAAGATATATGCTAATTTTTTGGATAGGTTGAATGAACCCTAATGTCTATTAACAAGTTGTTAAATTCATTTGAATGTGATTGTGTACGGCGGACGGCGGCGATGGTGTAGCGGTTAGCGTATCGGACTGCTATACCCAAGTTTGCGGGTTCAAACCCGATGGAAGCCGTGGATTTTTATGGGCGAAAAAATCCTTCGTACGCCTTCCTTCGGATGGGAAGTAAAGCCGGCTGTCTCATGTTAGTACATTTACTGCATGTAAAAGATCCTCAAGCCTAAATGACGCCTCTGAGCTAACTTCAAATCGCCTGTTTCGTCGTCCAAGTAATACCTTCTTTTTCCCATGATTGGTGAAAGGAGTGTAACGAAATTTGCGTCGTCAGACGGAAGAGCAGGCCTCATGGCCTGAGTCTCGCCTCGTAAAATAAGGCAAATTCAATTGTTTAATGTAGTGAATGCAACTGTCTTTATTATTGGGTTGCATATAAACTAAATGTACAGACAGATCCCAAAAAAATAAAAATTGTTGAGTGCCAACCAATACAGTCATATGCCGGTCTTCTTTGAGCCGAACTTCTTTGCCCGCGCTTCCGGCGAAACTCCAAAGCAAGAAACTCGTCCGCGCTCCGCGCCCTGCGGAGACAGCCCTGAGGTGAAGAGAGGAGCGCCGATCTCCTCAAATCGCGCCTCGCGCTGAGGAAACGAAGACGACGCCTTCGCAGCCACCCACGCGCTCCCTGGGGCTCGAGTATTTGCCTTCAATTATAACTAGTGTTCTGACACGCCTCCAAATTGGCAAGGCGGTTCAACACCGTGATGGTGTGGCAACATTTGTTCGCCAGGAGTCTGGAGAGAGGCCCCCGGGCGGGCGCACGGAGAGCCGGAGCCCAGGCCGCCTGGGAAAAGTCGGCTTCTGCCACAGGCAGCGCCACCGCTCTGCACCTGCCTCCGCCTCCGCCTCCGCCGCAGCTGCTGCCTCTCGTCGTTTCTTAGCCTCTGGATGGCCCATGTTCCATTCCCAGTCGAGGCAAAAATAGAGTTGCAGCTTTCCTTTATAATCGTCCCAGTCTCTGTAGCTGTGTGACGAAGAAAACCTCAAGCATGCGAATCTTGCTTTTTACGGTGCAGAGAATACGTCATGTTCGCCTCATGTCGCTCTTCCCCCAGGCATGGGGGACACCGGCAGCTGGTCGGCGAAGTCAGGCTACCTACCCAATAACGCCAAATACATTATTATTATTATTATTATTATTATTATTATTATTATTATTATTATTATTATTATTATTATTATTATTATTATTATTGGCTTCAGTCTCGGAAACCATCCGGATATCTCAGGTGGGTAGGCACAACATTTGCATCCCACATACTTGGTTACAGCTCATGATAAATTCAGCGCGGTGCGAATAATTCGCCGTGTTTCTGAGATGACAGATTTTTGAAATTTAAGGACTTATGTTGTACTGCAATGCATGTAAGTGTGTGTAAGGGGTGAGGAAGAAGAAAAAGTATAGGACAAGGAAAAGAAAAGAAAGATCGCGCGCTGTCCGTGGCCCGTTCATTAGGTTTCAGCTCCCGCATTCTCCTTGTTTTGATCGGAGAAAAAGCGGAATACTACCAAATCTTTTTTTTTTTGTTTTCGTTTTTTCTTTTGTTTTTTCAAGAATATTTCATTTGAACGATTGAGTTTTCCGTGTCGATGTCATATCCGTACACTCTTGTTTCTTCGCCACTCATGACCTAATTCACAAATTCTGGATCTTTGTTGGCGATATTCAGCATCTCCTGAAGAATGTTTATTCGACACCGCCTTTGGCCGAAATTTAGCAATTTCGAAACAAATTTTGGTGCTACACGTTTCATGCCGAAAACATGCAAAAAATGGAATAATGAAGCTCTCCTCAATTCCATAATCATTAGATCCCCATTTTACACTTGGAATGTGTCCTTCGTTATTGACACTGGTTTAGTTGTTCCTTTATGTAGGCGGTAAACCTGATTATTCTATTTACAATATTCGTTCTCGAATATTGTTTTATGTAATTTATAAGCTTACAGCGCATAATATACTTAAACCAAATATTTCTATATGATCCTGATCACATGAACTATTGATGAACATTTTTTGAACCCGTAGTAATCTCGGAACAAATAACTTCCGATACCCACAAATAACGTGTTTATAAAATGTGAAATGATTATTTCTTCTCCATATGCAAACACATGTTGTTGATAAATGTTGAACAAAAATAAAATTACTTCCGTGTATACAACATATTGAAAGTATCATTAATTTAATTAAATTAATGAAGGAAAGTAACATTAATTTTAACAGAGATATTTAATGTATTATTTACCACTTCGACTGTATAATTCTAAACACCCTATAACAAGTATTGTACCGCTGTCTCTGCTCAATGACCCCCATCTCGATCAGGTTTTTCGTCCAGTTTCACTGGTCCATTGAGCAAATGCTGAGATCGCCCCTTGTTTTGCTTCTGGACATAAATGTAACTTCATCATCTGTGCACGTCTTCTAGAATTCTGTGGGAAATACAATTATTCAAATTCTCGTTCTCCATGTTGTTTCGGTAGGAAGTATTCCTTAACGAAGGACATACTGAGGGATAAGAGCCCAAATTTATTGATTTATCATTTAAAAATAATTTTATTACATTGAAGCGAATATTTTGTGAACAATCCTTGCAAAAACTCCTCATTTACTTTCAGTGTTCAATATTCAAGCAGTATGGCTTAGAGCAGGGATCGCAGAATTTTGAAAACGTGCACAGAATTCACTTCTCTCCATAAGCACGTCACACTCGGTTTTTAATTGTATCTGACGTAAAAAAATAAATAAATAAAATGAAATGAATAAACATATCATAATATCCTTTTTGTCAGAGAGATATGTTCAAAAAATGGTATTGAAAAGAAAAACAAGATTTTCTAGAGCCTATAACTTTATAATGTTTAACTTTAAAAGCAAAATCGTATAGAACATTTGTGTAGGAAAGTTTATCTACTTTAATTTTCTATAAAGACCAGTTTCAGTAGGATTGATAGTTATGGAGATACTTAACTCTTCAAAAACGTACAAAATCCACCTTTAAACGGGCCTCCGACCTTACGCTCACCCCCACACTTCAGGATTTTTAGTACAATGTACGGTAGGTACCAACAAATACATCATGCCAAGTTTCAAAATTCCGTAATTTTTTCCCTTCAATGATCACATCAGTCATACAAACCGAAAATTACTAAACATTGACATTGGTCCTTCTTGCTTCAAGACATATGTATAATTTATTTTGATAATAAATAAAATATAAATACCGTCACATAGTATTTCTTTTCTACATCATTTCCCATATTCCTACGTATTGTAAATAGTAATATATGAACCTGAAGAGCTGTACTCAAGCTTTGAAATGTAGCATTACTTAAAACTCCCTAATTTAATTCTAAAACTTTAATTTTAAAAATTGTTTTCAAATGATTCAAAGTGAACATAAAATATTAGTTAAAATTAAAATTGGAAATGTTTGAAACATCTTTCGTTTTACAATTAATAAGCAAAATGGTTAGATGACAACAGGAATACAACACTTCAGATGGTGATCTGCATTTATTCCAATATATGCTTCAGGGAACGCAGTGTCCATCTCATGAAATTCATCAATGGAGTTAAAATGAATGTATTGCAGATATGAATGTATTGCAGATATGTTATGCATGTATGTCCTCTGTGACGATCAGCTGATTATAGTGATCTCCATAAATTGCTGATATTTAATTCAATTTATTCTAAATATTTTTGCTTTCTGCAAGATATAAAGCAAACAGTATAGGTAAGCAACAGTCAGGAATGCGGAGTAGCTTATATATTTTAAGAAGTTAGCACATTTTGTAATGTGTAGTTCTTTGAGATAAATCCAGATCCGGGTCATCAGAACATTACTGAAGTTTGCGAGCATTAGGAAAAGAATGGCTATCAAGGTGGGGTTAAGATGTAAGAGTTTTGTTATTATTCCTTCACTCATATCCTCATTTACTGAAGACATTAAACGCCTGAACTTTCTTAATGCGATTTTAAAATGCAATGTGACTCCATGTGTATCAAATGGTGCATAAACAGTATTCTTACGTAATAATCTGATTCTAATGGTCGAAGACGAAGAAGGCGATGGCGAATGAAGAACTGCGATCTCACTTGTGCTGTGTTATCATTTACAATGAAAAATAAAGAGAAATTCGTTTATGATATCGATAGCAAAATAAACCTTTATTGTCATTCATATATATCTTATACATAAGACCCTTTAAAATAAAACGTATGTACTCGATGTTTCCTATCTCTGATTAAAAAAATAAATAAAGCGGAATCAGGTTTTTTTCGCAAAACAAAAAAAAGCGGAAGCCAATGCAAATAATGCGAAAATAAATATCTTTACCTATTAAAGAGAAAGGCGAGCAGGAACGTACGTTCGTTAACTCAAAGAAACCTCCTTTTAAATGTCTGGGCACAGTACGCCAACTGCGGGACTTTTGTTCAAGTGCAGCTGTGTGCAAAAATGCTAACCATTTTCAAGTATGGTGGCCGCCGCCGGCGCGTCCAAACATGACGTTGGCGTCGACTTTCTGCGCACTTGTTCTTTCACGTCGCTCCACAGAAAGAAACGCAGCCGTGTGTTAAATCTGGAGATCACTTGAGCCGGTGAAGGTGAAGCGCGTTTCGCTTCTTTCTTAGCCCGCAGCAGTGCACTCTGACGTATGCGGGCGAAAGCTCAAGTACACTTTCGTAGGTTCGTGGGCAGACCTTCGAGTCTTCAAACTGTCTGTTAGCTCAGATACAGCGTTGTCGCTCTCTCTGCTGTGTCTCTGGCGCCAGTTCCTAGGGTTCGTGTCCCCATGGTAGCGTATTTTCACCACTAGCTAGGTACTAGGTTGTGATTGATCTAGGTAGGTTCCTATTGATAGCTAGCTAGAAAGTATTTAGACGTTGTCTGGAGAATTCTGGCGGCTGCCTACTCTGACCAGTAGTTTTCTGTGGTTCGTTCGATCCATATCAGTAGGAGTATTACCCTAATCAATGGGCCACGTGCCGCGCGGTATCTTTTCTTCCTCTTCATTGTCCGTACTGACACACACTCACACTTACATGCACGACCATGCTACACATGCTGCAAGAGCAGTCAGGATCTTCCAGCTTATCCCGACTGGCGGGGTGCTCCGCTAAGGGGGGCACTTAGAGAAGAAAACCCTCATAAGCCAACGTCAACTCCGGATCTCACCATCCAGCTTCAGAGGGAATGCAGCCATTTTGGGGGATAAAACACTCAGTACACTAACGTGACTAATGACCGTAGCAGTTGAGATGCCGGAAAATATCAATATTTCGTGTCTTCAACGTTCACACAAAGTTTTACTCGTGTCGCTCCACCGCAAGAAAATATTAAGCGAATGCAGGTTCAAAAATCAATTATAGATGAATTGGAATCACAAAGGCTGAAATGGTTCAGTCACGTGGAAAGGTTTGATTGTGGAAGATGGCCCAAAAAGGTTTACAAGTGGTTTCCATTAGACAGAAGAACAAGAGGTAGCCAGTGAGGAATGGCAGAACCAATTTTTTTAAGATCTGCAAAGATCAGGTCTAGAAGAAAATGACTGAAATGGTAGAGGGGTATGGTGATTGGAATGCGAGAAACGACCACAAGAGATGTGAAATATTCGCAAGAGGAAGAAAGAAAGACTCCACAACATCTATTTACTAAAAGCACACTTCTAGTGTCTGCGGGAAATATTGTACCTGACTAGTAAAGATTACGTATTCATCCCGGAAAAGAAGTTTATTTTTCAATACAATTACATTTTAAATTCGCAATTACATCTCGAGACCAATGCATGGAGGTATGAAGATGGATTATGAACTCGCATATTACATGTGAAATAGTAGTAAGTGAACATTTACTTCCGAACTATCGAGTGTTGGTTCGTGAAGTCTGTTCTAAAAGATATCTTCTGAGAGCGAGTATATTTTTGGCAAGCAGGTGAAGCATGTGGATTCATGAAACATGTGTTGAATTTGTTGTTTACATATCGATCTCGTGAAAAGATATTTACTTCAACCTTCTTCTTTTTATCTTCTTCTTTAAGCACTGGACTTTTCGAAATCTGTGGACTTTCCAATTTGCGAATGGCCAATCCATCAAGTTTCTTGGTAATCCAATAGACCGATTCCGTTTAGTGTATTTTTGCGTCTTCTTAGTGTGTTATCTACGTGCTTTAACAATACTTTCCTCCATGCTCTTATTTTAACTTTAATTAAATATATCTCGTTGATTTCTTATTTTGGTTTTTGGTTGAAAAGCCCAAGATTGACGTAAGGCACAGAGACACAGATATTTTATAAAATTTTAGGAGGGTGGATTTCTTATTCCTGAAACTGAAAATATAACGATGAAGCAGAAAACATTAAATATATTATTAAATTTACCATAACACAGTAACTGTAACATTCCGTAATTCTGTTTCTAATATTTTCGGACAAATGATAATCAATAGTAGATGAACTATAAATCCTGATGATATGCTTATATATCATTAATGTGATTTGATGTTTTGTAAAAAGTTAATTGTGGATTGAAAACTTTTGTGAACATCTCCGCGACAGAAAGGTACCATTTTGCGTAGAAAACTGACAACACTTTGGGTCGTCGTGTCTGTAGGCAAACAATGATTTCGTCTGATTGAGGTCGTTTCTATCAAAAGTGGAGCTCTCTAAAACAACTAGTAAATACTTTTGAAGCTAAAATATGTGTATGTAATGTGATGAACCCAACCTGCCGCCACGGCAACACACGCATGCGCGCAATGCGCGTAGCTCGCGGTCTGGTCACCTCACAAAGGGGGGGGGGGAAATACCGTCACACCGAAGTGCGTCGGTAATCAGCTGACAGGTGTGCGCGTTAAATTTATCAATGAAGGGCGCCAAACGGGCACTTACCTATCAGCTGGCACCGGCATTTCGAGAACCTCAGGGGCAGGCACTCTTGAATGAGGGCATGCACGGGGTTTGCTATTACTACCACTACTTTACAATAATCACAAAGTTTTGTAACTTTAAGTGTCAATCACCTGAATGGCGAGAACACATTTATTGCATTTGTTTCAATAATACAATTTGGGTAAGGATTCCCCTTAAACTAAATTATATGTTATTTACATTAAATGACACCTTTCCTATTTTTTACTGTCTTTGGAATGATTACAAAATGAAAGTCTTTCGTTCACCTCTTTCGATGATTGCACAATCCGTAGTCGTCCTCGAAGCAGTCGCTGTCGCGAGCCGCACCACGGCAGGGCGCAGCCAACCGGAAGCAGCAGTGCGTGCGGTGCTAGTGCTCCTGGCTCCGATCGGTGATTATTGGCGGAAGTCGTCTGCCGCCACCCACTCTCACCAGGCCAGCCTCAATGACTCGGCTGCACAATCATTCCTTCCGGAGGCGCCGGCCCGTTGAAATCGGAATAAATTCCTGATTGTCTTTTTATACTGGGCGGCCTGCACTATGTTGGTCGATCCCCAAGTCACTGCTCCCACTACCTCTCATCAACACTGCCGTCTCAATTCTGTGTCGTTCTCTCGCCTTCTATCCGTCTTCTGCCAAAAATCCGCTGCTCTCGAGCTTCCTGCGTCGCATCCCCACCCTTTTTCCAAGTTTCGCCCATCGCTCCTTCACGTGATTGGAATTTTGAATATTATTGGCCGAAATCTTAGTTTCCGAAATATTCGACGCGAGTCGGAAGCCGATAGGGTATTTTCAAATTAACCTCATTTTCTGGGCGCCTGATTGGTGGTCTTTGTTGTGCGTGTGTGTACACCGGAGATGAACAAAGCAGTCCTTTCTGCTGTCTTCGTGACGCTTATATGGGTCCTACGGGATAACTTCAACAGTAGCCGGGATCTCTATAATTTGCTTGTTCCGGTGCCTAGCCGTGCACGTGGACTGGCCGCCGGTTGCCTGAAGGGCTGTCCCCGGAGACAATTGCACCCTAATCGTAAATCTTTTGAGTCTCCTGGCACGCGTTCGCGCGTCTTGCGCCGAGCCGTGTCAAATCAGGGACCTTCCTAATCGGCGTGACAGAGGGGGAAGTTTTGGGTCCGGCGACTAGCAATGACCTCATTGCAGTAATGATTTGACTTCTTGTTCTAAAACTGTACGTTGTCAGGACTAATACATAAAGTCATGTACTTTTGTAAAGTATTTCCAACTAGAGCAAGAGTGAAAAATACTTGCCAAATAAGACATTTTACAAAGTAACTTATTCTGGATTTTTCTTCGCATGTTGGAACTGTTTATAACTGACAATAAATCCAAACGTTTTACTTCACAAGTCTCCATATGTAATTTTCAATGTCTGATTTGGGCTTCAAGAAGAAACGTTGTTGTAATCCGAAGCTTTATTTTCTTTGATCTTCGTACAACATTCACTGTTTTTGAGTGAAGTATTGCAAATGTATTCCTTCCTCAACCAAGCACAAAACATATGCGTCTAGTACAAAACTTCCCTGCTATACCATTGCTATGAATTGTTTGATAAAATACAAAAAATTGATTCATTCCCGATTTTGCCAATGCGATTTTACATTCAGAGCACTACCATAATTCGTGAAACGCTTTCTAAAGGGGAAGAAGTGCACCGTCGACTTCCTTGGCTCCTAGATAGCATCAAATAACCTGCGTTTCTAATTTTGACTTTAATTGCGATTCCAGGCGCTTCCAGGAGCAGTTCTCCTTATGAACCTCCCACTCGCTTCGGAACAGTGACTGTTGTCTCTTCATCCAGGCTTAAGGCATCCGCCTTTTCTCTTTGCTTCCGTTTCTTCAGCGCCTCTACCGGGAGAGGTAGTTCAGTGAATCAACTGATATCACTACAGTGCCTCTAACTGGGAGGTCCTACGTTCGAGTCCCTATGGCGGCCAAATGTTCGACACTACCTTGTCAGCTAGGTCGAATCCAGTCGCTGTCTGGAGAACAATTTTAGCGGCCGGCTGCTCTGATCGGTAGTTTCCCGTGGTTTCTCGGATCACCAGGCGAATGCCGGAGCAGTGCCCTATCAAACGAGCCACGGACATCGCGCGATCTGTCCTTCCTCTTCCTTGTCCTATCCTCACTCCCCCCTCCACACACACATTTACTACACTACCACACATGACGGGAGACCGGTCGGGGACAGAGCTCGTCGCGGCTGGAGCTGTGCGCCGCTGAGGGATATATCTGGTTGAAAACACACTGCTAATCGACGGTAGGTCGGGGCAGGATCTCGCCTTCCAGCGTGGGAAGACCACCGCCTCCTCCCGAGTGAAAACACCCACTACACATTCGGGACTACTGACCTCGGTAGTTGACGCGCCCGGAATCACTAACAATGAAGCAGTTTTAGCGCCTCTCACTTTGCCTGTTCCTTTGCTTTCAGCTTTGCTTCTTCCCCTCCCCTGTTCCGGGCTCCACCCTCCCCTGCGCCCGCCCGAATATTAAGTCGGCTCCCGGTGTTTGCCCCTGGGCCAACAGGAATTACAAGTTCTCAAGGGCGGCGTAGGCGGCGGCTGTCGTCGCCGTGACAGCGTGTGGATCTTGGGGAAGTCCCTCGTGCTGACACCTGCGGCGCACCCCTCCCCCCCTCCGACGCCTCCTTCGCTGACTTGACGCTCGCATCTCTCTTCTCGTTTGTTGGAAAGTGGGTCGCCGTCAAGGAGATGATATGGAATCGTTGGTGAAGGGGAAAAATAAAGACAAGAAAAGTTTCAAATGTTTCATGTCGTTCATAAGCTGCAGTACTTACAGAACTCGGAAAATTACGTTTTCTTATAAATTTATTTAGCATTTTCGATTATTTGAAATTTAGAATACACACGCTAGATCAATAATGAATTTAGAGGCAAGCATTACTAATGGGGTCCAGAGGAATTCTGGTAAATTTACACAGATTTACAAAAAACTTTTTTGACGGAATTTCAAATACAATATTTGTTTTTGATATATTGATCGTACATTTTTAATTTTTTTCTTAAAAATCTCCAAACATCCTTTAACATCAAAATAAAAAAAGTGATCAAATACAATTTCAATTGTAATGTTTATGTCACATACAATACATGTACATTATTTTACAACACTTTGCCAGATGACATTAAACGATTAAATTCAATAGAAAAGTTTAAATCCCAAGTGAAATCGTTTCTGCTGCATAACTGTTTCTATACAATTAGAGACTATACTGAGCATAACAAGAAAAGTAACATTAATTTTAACAATGATACATAATGCATTATTTACCATTTGGACTGTATAAATGAGTATAAACAACCTGTAACAACTATTGTACTACAGCTTCCGGGTCAATGACCCCCATCTCGATCAGGTTTTTCGTCCAGTTTCCTGATCCATTGAGCAAATGCTGAGATGGCCCCTTGTTTTGCTTCTGGACATAAATGTAACTTCATTTTCTGTGCACGTCTTCTAGAATTCAGTGGGAAATACAATTATTCAAATTATCGTTTCCATGTTGTCGCGGCAGGAAGTAATAAGGCCAAAATTTCGGCAGGAAGTAATAAGAGCCAAAATTTATAGATTTTATTACATGGGAGTTTTTTGTTTTTTTTCTCCCTTTCAAAATTCAAAATTTATTGCTTATTTATCTTTGAAAATAGATTTTATTACATGGGAGTTTTTTGTTTTTTCTCCTTTCAAAATTTCAAAATTCAAAATTTATTGCTTGTTTATCCTTGAACATAGATTTTATTGCATGGGAGTTTTGTTTTTTCTCCCTTTCAAAATTCAAAATTTAAGTAGTATATGAGTAAGTGTAGGGATCACAGAATTTTGAAAATGTGCACACAATTCACTTTTCCCCATAGCACGTCATACGCAGTTTTTAACTGTTTTTCTGACGTAAAATAAATAAATAAAAATAAATAAATAAATATTTATAGCAGAAAGTTGATAGTAAATATTGCAAAAAAAAGAAAAATGCATAAATATCATCGATTGCGTTCATAGTATGATGAGTCAATAGAACAGTTCTCCCGTAGGTAAGAACTTGAAAATGAACTGATTAAAAGTATCATTATTGAAACATCTGATTAAAAGTATCAAGTAATCATCAATCACTGATTAAAAGTAGTTCTATGTTTTTCTTTTGATGTCTGTAAATTGTAAAATATGTTTCTTGGAGCTGGCACATTGTTTTCCTTGAGCCATAAATCTGAAACTTCACAAGCACTCTTTGATATATTTGAATATCTGACCACATCATTTATTTCATTTTGTGTCAAAAGTTTGGGTTTGAGTTCAGTGCTTGTCCAATCAGATAATTTACGTGAGTCGATTGCCTTGAACTTCAATCAGAATGCAATACTTCGAGGTTCGCAGGTGTTCCTCATATGAGAGTCAGTGTCGTGGTTCGGATATTGTATTAGACTACAAATCAGCATAAAACATTCTTTATTTTTTCTTTGTAATTAATATTTTTACTTTGAAAATACACAAATAACCATCGCTCAGATGATTATTTGGCTCAAACCATACTATAGGAACTCCAAAACTCAATACATTCCTTTCCCCCTTTCACCACCCATCCACCTTTCACTGAGGGACCTACGATTTATCCTTATTCCCCAACTTCATTACAAAATAAACATATCGACATTTGACATTAACAAATGAAATTATGTTCCAGCTGTTTAGAAATTATAAAACGCCCATGAATATATAGCAAAATATATTTACGAAAAATAAACTCTGACTACAAATTGGTATTAGTCTAACATGGGCTAGGTTTACACCAGTTTATGAGACAGAGAAGACAGGTAGTGCTCCTTGCATTTTTGTGTTTTTTGTATTTTAACAATTTGAATTTACTTCGTTGTGTCTTTATTCCTTGACGCGGGCTAACTGGAAATACATTTTCTAGGGATTTTTGATGCTATGATTTAGTGCTGCTTAAACAGCACGTACTTTTTCGCTCGAAATTTCACGAAAAACTACTCGAAAATTACTCAAATTTTACTCGAATTACTCGAATTACGCGAAAACTACTCAAATTTTCAAAAAATTGTACATGACATTATTTCAAAGTCTACCTTTAAGGAACAGATTTCAGGAAGACCAAGCCCCAAAAAATTGAATTTTTGCAATTTTCGAAAAATCAGGGTTTTAAACGAAAATGAGATCAGCACCTTTATCTTAAATATCCTTTACACTATGCAGCAATACAATTTAATAAAATACTATGGAGCCATTTTTTGGAAAATTTGAAAATCTCCCAGGGGCTTCTCGTAAAGAACCCCCCCCGCAATGACAATATGACTTTCAAATTCAAAGGTCCGTGACATCAGCCAGATCGATTGAGGAGATCTATTTTGGAGAATATCGGCTGCACGGTTTAGCCACTAGATTTGTTCACAGACGGACGTTTTGCCGTGATTTGATTTTTCGATTTCTGGCTACACCACGTGTTAGTGATTTTTTCTAAATTTAGCAACTGGATTTATCCACTTTTTCGTTACCAGGGCCTGTAATAAGAGTTTTCTGCCGAAAATTTGTCGTTTTCTCACGCAGCTTTACATAAACTAAGCGGTAGCGAGAAAGTAAAAAAGCCGAAGCAAATTACGAATTTTAGAAGTTATTAAAATTTCGACGTTGTATGAATTTAACGTTAGTATTTTTGTCAAAAAATATCAATAGCTTGGTTGATTTTCGGCATTAAATAGCAGTGTTCATTTAATTACTGAAACAGTATTTTGTGCACTAAATAGTTTTGAGTTTGTGTTTCAAGTTTTGTTCTATATCTTCAAGACAACTTCAGTTAATCATGTGATCCTTTTACGGGCCAGTTTAGTCTCCTTATTGTATTATAGTTTCAGTTTAATAGTGTGCAATCTACGAACATTATCGCATTACCGAATTTCGTATGCAATATTTCCTTTTATTTGATTCTGTAGATAGTGTACTTTTGCCAACACATATCAACCCGTACTTTTTAATTTCTTGAATACGCACAAATTCTATAGTTTCCACTATTAAATTAGGTATTTGTTGCTCTTGTCTGTGTCCGGTTATATTCATTTCCAATTTTGTCACGTATATTAAAAGGCATGGTATAGTAGCTCCTGCTCTTTATACACTTCTTCATACACACTCAAAGACGACATTTTTAAAAAATTCACACATATTAGAGTATCACATCCAGTGACAACTCGAAACATATTTAGTGTACATATATTATGAAACAGAATTTCTCGCCTAATTGATCTTCAAACCCCTCTTCTATCATCGACAAATTTACGCACAAGCCAACACAAACAGGCCAGAAAGCGCGTCAAAACAAAAACACAAAGCTGCACATACTAGACCATCTGATATCAAAGACATTCCAACTGAATCTAAAAACAGGTACTAATTTTTGCAGATGATCATGGTCTCCATAGTCATTTCAACCATTGTGGTCACATTTCTTCCATTCTGAGTAGGACGTTACCCTGCAGCTACTTTAGTTAAAATATACTGTAACGGGACAGTCGCCCACGTATGGCATCGACGAATTGTGGATTTAAATTATATTTTCAAGCGCATGTTAAAATGCGTGGTGAAATCGCTTGTCGCAGGGCAGCAGGAAAGGGGACTTTTCCCGTTACCTGTGCGTCGCCGATGCGGGCGAGCAGGCTCTACTTTGTTAACCAGCCCTGTGAAGGGGGCGCGCCCGTGACGTCAATGGAATTTCCGGCCGCCGCCGACCAGCGCCGGCGATTTCGGCGAAATTCTGACGTAGAACAAATCCCATTGAAGACGCTACTTCATAGCGTCAACTGCCACGTCGATATAGCCACGATTGGCCACCCCGTGTCGCGTGATGTCGCAGGCCAATGGGCGTGAACATCGCGTGGACGCGATCATGTCACCCCATGGAGCCACGAAGCTCCGGGTAACGAGAACTTGAGTTCTTCTGGTTTGAACAGCAGTAGAGAGCAGACTTTCCTCTGGTTTCGGGCTTCGGTCACGCGTAAGTTAACGCATATTAGAACTTTGCCTCGTATGAGCGAGTATGCTTTACCGGGCCACGATAGTTCGCGGGCACATATACACAGTGAAGACCGCCACCACTTCCACCGCGAAGTCGGGCCACGCTTTTCAAGGCCACGCGTCGTGCATCGCGGAAGTTCAGCCGATCCTCCGCTCAGGCCCGGACGGGCGACAACCCAAGGACACGAGCCGCCGGACACCGCGCGGAGAGCCGGCGTTGCTATCGCCACGGCCGCCACCACCCCGGCGTCCATTCAGGCGCCTGGCCATCGCGCCGGTCGTGAGCTTTCCGACCGCCAGCGACGGCGCCATCCCCTGCGCCGCCGCCGCTTCGGGTGGCCCGGGTTACCTGGCGGGCGAGACAGAGGCGCCGCTCGTCCCCCGCCAGCGCCGGTACAACGAACCCGCACCCGCCCTGGACTGTCGCTGAGGCGAGTGATGGGTGAATGACCGCTCCGCAGTGTAATCTAGATGTAAGTTAGGTTTAAGTCTCTTCTTATGTATTCGGCTTCACCGGAATTTTTGATCATCATCATCACTTTTGGCGAATTAAATTTAAGTTAAGAAATAAAATTCTTTTAATTGCGCGTTGCATGCCAATGCCCACGCCACGCTCCCGCCAAATATTTGAGGATCATCAGTAGGGGTAGCCGGGCAAAACATTAACCTTCAGCTGGCGCCGTGAAAAAGATAAGTCGAGATCAACCCTGGGAGCACCTCCACTTGGGGCTGTTATAGTTACGGCGTCAAGGTGGGGTGTTACAATACTATTTTCTAATATAGATTATCTTAAGAACAATCTTGATGAAAATTTTACTAGCAAAACTGTACAATTTTCTAATCATATTTATTGGCACATATGCGACTAAATTAATTAAAATTTGGCCCCGCGCATGAACTACAATCAATTATATCCACTCTTTGGGTCGAGTTGGCAGCAAAGGATACACTTTCAAACGTCCCGCGTTCGACTTTTCGTTTATTTTCCGCTCAAAACCGCCGACTAGCTTGAAAAGAGAAAAAGAAATTAATTTCATGTGTTTCATGTATTTTCAACTGCTTTCCAAGATGGTCGTGAGAACGGATCACAGACCAGACATCAAGAACGGCCAGAATAGACATTGAATACTGTCGCAATTTCGTGGAACCTAACTATCTCCGCATAAAACGCGATGGAATCACATTGTTTGAAAATCAGGGAAGGCGAGCAGTTTCGTAGCGACTACCCTCGCTCGTGTAAAAGCTAGTAATGTATGCGTATGTATCTCACAGTCAATTCAATTACGTAAGGTTAGTGTCGCGATTGAGATCCCATCAGAATAGTTGGCGAGTAAACATAGCTCATACGCACGAATCTCGAGAGAAAAGCCAGCAGTAAAACGATTTCCTTTACGCCCAGGTGGGTAACACTGACCACTTTTAATACTTGATGATTCTTACGCCGAGGAATGTTAATAGTCTGGATTTTCGTCATTTCAAAATCTGCCCTCACGACAAGAGTGAAGGGAAAAACGATAAGAAGTTTCCTTGGTACAATCTCGTCAAAAAGCTTTCCCAATATTTCACAGCAACAATATTTTTCTGTTAATTAAAAAAGCCTACTTTTTAGGTGTGTCATTTTCTTCTGTCCCGCTCATTTGTCACCACGAGAGCCAATGCTGTAAGGGCCTCTGATACGCATCCCCAACCAGCGCGCGCTGCCCCATACTTGGATGTGAAAAGGATGCGAGTGGGCGTGGCCCCATTCCACGGCAGGGAAATTCAGGTTTCCGATGCCGCGCGTCGACGTTCACGCATTTTCTAACGCGCCCTTGCAGGACCTCCGGGCGCATTGAGCTCGCTCGGATGAACAGGTTCTCACTCCCCGTTCGCTAAATGAAGGTGGAATGGATTTATGCAATTCCCACGCTCCCGACATCATTTCGGTGACCTTCAGCTATCGAACATTTCGTTCCTCTTCACTTTCTACTCATTCAATATAACGTAGTGCTCTGGATTTGTTTACATGCATGTCATGCAGTGCTGCATAAAAAAGTTCTTTAATTTTACACCAAAAAGCACATTTTCTGGGTCCCTAAAACTTTTCATACGTATTACTTCTCTTCCACTAGTCATTCTGTTCATTTGTTTTTCCGTCCATTGTTTTTCTGTCCATTTGTTTGTCCAAATAAATGTCACTTTCTCGCACGCGTTGTGTAGTTAAAATATTAATATTTTCTGAGAATCAGAGAAGTAGTTTTTTTAACGTCCGCTTGTGATCAACACACTAGCATTGTTCTAAACCTTACACAATAATTTCGCCAAAATTCATATTCCTCGATCGTTTGGCGGATGTCACGGTCCCTAGACTTTGAAAGGGATCACTGGATTATGGGGGGTTCTTTATAGGAACCCCCTAGAGCATTTTTGAAAGTTTCTGAAAAATGAGTTCAAATGCTTCTTGAAAAGTTTTGCTCAAGTAGAACAAAAATAGCGAACATTCGATTTTCAGCGACTTCACGACCTCAGAACCCCAATGATCTAACAACCCCAAGGCTTAAGAATCCCACGATGTATTAATTCCCTGGTACAAAAATTCCAAGGCCTAACAATCTGTCGGTTTAACAAGAGGCCCTTACCTGTCCAGGTCCTAATGGCGCCAGAGCCTAACGGTGTCAAGGCCTAATGGTCCAACGGTCAAACAGTGAAATGGCCTAATAGGTTTTCGGCCTAAAGACTCTCCCCGCGGCCTCACGGAAGGCTCCTCTGCTCCACTGCCATAAGCCCTGGACGAGAGCACATGGTGGCGCCGCGGGGCGGGGGCGGGGGCGGGGGAATCAATTTCCAATGAGGCAGACGGCGCCGCCTCCGCCTCGGCGTGCACCGCGGTGGCAAGGGCAGGGAATCAGATAACCAATAATGGAAATATTGGGACGGCCAAGTAGCGGATACATAACGCAGCGCGTCGCAGCTGCCGCCGCCCCCGCCGCCGGCGGAATGGACTAAAAAATAACTGGACGCCTCCGCCACGCACACGATGATAAACGTTTTTCAATAACAGGATACACTCCAATAAAATTTACATATGATGTTCCGCCAAAGGCCTTCTATATAGGCCTCTCTGATATCGGAACATGCGTAATAATATATATCAATTAATCCTAACAATATTAATAAACGATACAATTTCCATATTGAATGGATGCGTTTATTGTTTTCTTGTGACTAGAACAGTGTTAATAAAAGACAATACATTAGACATGGTTTTTTTATTACTTGTCTCGTTGCGTTGTATTTGAGCTGAATTGTTTATTGAGAATACGCTTTGCGTAAATGTTATCGTAATTAATTAATTTGACGAGTATCAGAAAAGAGGTTTAGTGATCTTTTTTATTAGATTCGTGGGACGTGAAAAACACATTTTTTTAAATACTGAAACAAAAGGGAATAGTGTCAAATCTGTGTATACGAAATTCATCAGCTTGATACAGGGCACAAAACTTGTTTCATCTCGGTGCTATTTCATCTAAGAGCGAATTAGTTCTGCAGGAGCTTAAAGATTTGTTCTAGTTCGCAAAACCGACATGTGCGTTCCTTCAAATGTTACTCTACAGCACATTTTGCTGTTTTTACCTTCCTGGTATTCCAGTAGGTGTCTAAGTTGTACAGCGAATGGAACATGGGTGAGTTCCTGCGGTGCGGAGAGCAAAAAATTGCAACGCGCTTCTTCATGCCGGGGTTTGGACACATACACGAGCGTCCAACGTGGACTTTACGAAGCAGCTCGGGTCTCGCGCATCGATTCGCAGTGAGATGCAGGCGAAATATCGGAATCCTCCCGCCTGTCCGTTGAGAGATTGGCATTACGTCCCAAGAGGAAGAGGGGATGTAGGAACACCAAGGAAAATAGAGAGAAACTGTGAGGACAGAACAGGCAGTAAACTAAGTGGTGAAGGAAGAAGGAGAAAAAGGAGATAAAGAAGGAGAAGAAAAAATATTGACTAGTAGGCTCGGTTTACATTCGAGTTAATACATTTTAAAAAAAGAATGAAATAAATAAATATAAGAGTTCAATAGGAAAATTATTTATCTCGGAATTAAAGAAAAGAAAGTATGAGAATGGATTCGTACTAAAAGAAAGAAGAGAGAAAGAAGAGAGAAAGAGAAAGAGAAAGAGAAAGAGAAAGAGAAAGAGAAAGAGAAAGAGAAAGAGAAAGAGAAAGAGAAAGAGAAAGAGAAAGAGAAAGAGAAAGAGAAAGAGAAAGAGAAAGAGAAAGAGAAAGAGAAAGAGAAAGAGAAAGAGAAAGAGAAAGAGAAAGAGAAAGAGAAAGAGAAAGAGAAAGAGAAAGAGAAAGAGAAAGAGAAAGAGAAAGAGAAAGAGAAAGAGAAAGAGAAAGAGAAAGAGAAAGAGAAAGAGAAAGAGAAAGAGAAAGAGAAAGAGAAAGAGAAAGAGAAAGAGAAAGAGAAAGAGAAAGAGAAAGAGAAAGAGAAAGAGAAAGAGAAAGAGAAAGAGAAAGAGAAAGAGAAAGAGAAAGAGAAAGAGAAAGAGAAAGAGAAAGAGAAAGAGAAAGAGAAAGAGAAAGAGAAAGAGAAAGAGTAAGAGAAAGAGAAAGAGAAAGAGAAAGAGAAAGAGAAAGAGAAAGAGAAAGAGAAAGAGAAAGAGAAAGAGAAAGAGAAAGAGAAAGAGAAAGAGAAAGAGAAAGAGAAAGAGAAAGAGAAAGAGAAAGAGAAAGAGAAGAGAAAGAGAAAGAGAAAGGAAGAGAAAGAGAAAGAGAAAGAGAAAGAGAAAGAGAAAGAGAAAGAGAAAGAGAAAGAGAAAGAGAAGAGAAAGAGAGTTCGCCAATTCGAATGAGGCGCGTGGAAGAGGCCGCAAATCGGTCTACGTGAGGAACGATTCCGGCAAAGGCCAAGAACGAGTCACGGCCGGTGGCAGTCAGTCAGAAGAGATGAGGGAATGATGGCGGGTGATGTGGACGTGCTGTGTAACGCTGGTAAAGTGAGATAGTGAAATCGAGTAGCATCAATGATTAGAGGGGTGTGGATATACTATTACATGCATAGACGAACGCCCGGAATATCGGACAATAATACAAGATTGGACGTTATTGTGTTCAGAACGCCAATGGACGGAAATTGTAAGGTAAAGGGAAAGCACGTGGTGTGGTGATGCATGCGGACCATAAGTAGTACCGTGTGGATAAAATAACGATCCCGAACGAGTGCATCGCCATGAGAAGAGAGAATTCGTGTCCATATTACGTAAGTGAATGATCAAGGAGCAGGACACTGGATAAAGCAGGGCGGCAGCGAGGGGGAAAAGGCGGCCACGACGGCGACGAGCGACCACCCCGGACCGGTGGCTTCAAGGACATTTGCAGTCACGGCGCTGTTCCCACGGCGGGAGTGAAAGAATAACAGGTAAGTAACGAAGTTCGTAATACATGTGAGAGGAACTGAACTATTGGAGCCATACACGCGTTAACTTGCGTGTAATAGGAAGAGGGGGTAATGATAACTGATTATAGAGGTTCAATGAGAGGCGAGTGTATTGTCATTGCTTAGTGTAGGGCAAACGTATTACTGAGAATAAAACAGAAGAGATACTGATGTATTATTAATGTATAAGAACATGGGAGCTCCCGAATAACGATGTGTATATTCCAAGTAGCATTAATCAATAGTAATGTTAGTTATATTATTATTATTATTATTATTATTATTATTATTCGATCATGTAATGAAGGTCTTTCTATTAGGTTCGGTTATATTCAAAATATCCATTAAGAACTGGTCGCAAAAGAATCAAAATTTCTCAAAAAAATCCTTATTTAACATATGACATTAGGTATAACATTGGATTCGTCTTTTTACTCTCTTTATGCTAGACTGAAAAAATATGTATAGTTCCATTAAAAAAAACAAAGTTACCTCAAATATCTCGTAAAATACAAGTGATAAAATAGAAATAAATACACGTATCAGTTAGCCCTATTTTCTCATGCGCTTCCCTGAAAACTGCATTTCAATATCTTCAACCGTTCAAAAGTTATAGGAGGTGCTAAAGTTACGTGACTCACCCTGTGTGTGTGTATATATATATATATATATATATATATATATATATATATATATATATATATATATATATATATATATGCCGTATTTCAGGAAGATTGCATAATGATTGGAGGTTGCACTCTTTGATCAGTTTTGTAAAATACGATTTTTCAACGTCAAATTACTTTTGTTGTGAAAACTAAAAATCGCAAACTTGAAATAAATGTATGCACTAAGATTAATAGAAGTATGTAAGTAGTATGACGCAGTAGTATGACAGGCAAAACATGTATTTTATTACTGAACGTAGCTCAAATCTGTCCACTTCCCGAATATATGCTTCAGCCCGCCAATGCCTTTCAGGGCAACAGGTACGCCAAGCAAATCTGTAAAATCTTTGACAGTCACTAGAACTGCAACTCTATCTTCCAAAGTTTTGAATCGCCCATGGGCATCTGGGGGTAACAGTTCATTGTCAATTACCTTTAATACTAAATGAGGATTTTCAAAGAATGACTCTGCAATTTTCTTCGCCATTTTACTTCTATTAATCTTTGATTCATTGGTGAGTTGTAGTTGACATTTACATAATTGAAATGATTGAAGGCGTTGTCATTGTCAAAAATAGTATTTATTTCAATAATAGCAGTTTTCGATGGCTTAGCCATCATCATCAGTTTTCTGCTGTCTGGGAGGCACAAAAACGACTACAAACGACTACAGGTAGTCGTTTTTGTGACTCCCAGACAGCAGAAAACTGATGATGATGACTAAGCCATCGAAAGCTGCTATTTGTGAAATAAAACTATTGTTGACAATGACAACGCCTTCAATCATTTCAATTCTATTAATCCACCGATCTCAGGAAACGGTAGATGAGGATAAGAAACCATTTGAAACGAGGCCATGGCTCCTTGCAGTTGCTATAAATGAAGTACTTGCTTGTGGAATAGAGATCAGTTCTCCATTCCAAGTAGATGTTAATGTCTGATCAAGAGGTTTTAATCAAGGACTAGGACGTGAAAATTTGTTTCGTTGCTGAAAGGGAAAACTCATACTCTTCATTACTACGTGCTGAGGATGATGGAGATAAATATTCCAGTACAACGGGAATTTATTTCCACAATTATTGATTTTCATGATAGATTTGTAATGTTTATTCTTTTATGATATTTTTTTTTCTTTTGTACACTTAGTTCTTAACTTCTAAGCGAGAACTTAGCGTACTCCACACATTCTCTTCTCTTTGTGAGCTTAGACATTCGTCATCTTCGTGTGATACGTCAGTAAACTGGTGGTTTTGCAAATATTTGAAAGGTTTTCTTTCATTTATTTATGACGGTAAATAAAAACTAAGAGTCCTTATTCCTCTGAAGGGAGCCGACCTCCTACAAAACAAAACACTCGGATGCCTCTCGGAACACTCTAGAAGCCAAATACCTCTGTCGGTTCCCATTTGTAGTTCAATTACGTGCAAATGTGAAAGAACTGCTTAAGAAGCCCATTAGTACAAAGAACTTCAATACTAGAAATTTAACTAGTTTGAGATAAAAGTTTTCAAAGTGTACACACCGTAAATATTATCAAATTTTATTGAAATTTGACATGAATTTAATAAGAAGCTAATGATATCATGTCATGTCATGTGAAATCAGCAGAACAAGAGGCATATTTTGATTACCAATGTGAGTTCTAATATATTGAATACACATGGTATAAGGGATACACATGAAATACATTTTTACAACTAAACATGTTATAAATTTCAATTTATTTTACTCGTTAAATTTCAAATTCATTGCACGACAGGGGAAATATGTTAGAATGATTGAAGATATACGTTCGTATTTATTCTTATGATGGAGAATAGATTCCAATGGGTCACTAAGGAAACTGTCACTAAGCTGATCTGTAACTGTTTGGAGAGCTATAAAGTAGGTTCTACGAATACAATGAATTTAATATGGAAAATAATCAATGAACAATTTGTTCAGTTGTATTTGTGTTGTACTTGTGAAGAGAAATATAGTACGATAGTAGAGCAACAACAATTCTTTCTCAAGATCCTCTCTTCTATCCCTTCGTAAAAATTTCAACACCTGACGCACAGTGCACATGTTCCTCACTATCTACTGTCAACTTCTGTGCACCAAAGCACAATGAAAATTGTATTTCTTCAATTTCCAACATTTTTATGGAATTTCTTCAGCATACTTAGTCATAGAAATGCAATATTTCAAATTTAAAGAAGCCCCTCCCTCACTTTTTCGCTCCACGCCTTCCCCGTCCCGGCGTTTGGTTTCCCGTTCCGCTAAGCGAGTTGTTCCAATTCCCGCTAATGTATTACGAAAAACACGGTGTGCATTATTAAATGTTTTCGTTGGCATAACGCAGTTAGCCTCGAGCGAGGGGCGAGGGGGCGGATTCCCCGGGGGCGGGGGGCGTGGCGGGGGCGTGGCGGGGGCGGGGCACTTAGCATCGGTGCAGGGCGGCGCGTCTTCCCTCGCGCGGGCGGCGGCGGCGCCTTAAGTGCAGCGCCGCGTCTAAGTGCAAGGCCAAGACCTCGCGGAAACGGCGACGGCGACGGCGAACGGGGAGGAGGAAGCGAAGGAGGCGGAGGAGGAGTCAGTGTAGGCGAAATACGGGGAGACGGGAGAAAGCGTGCGAATAGATGGACACCAGGAGAAAAAAAGGAGGAAAGACGAGCTGCGAAGATGATGAAAGCAAACAAAAAAGACGGAGGAGCTGGCTAGGACAAAAAAGTAGAGAATTGATACAGTAGGTAGAAAAAAAGGTTTGGTTCAGGAAGAGGAGGCGCGGGACAAATGGATGAATAAGAAATGTTAGATGAAGCAGAGATGGAAGAGGCCGATAGGAGAATAAATAGGCCAAGAAAAGGAGCAGTAGGTGTAAGAGAAGAAGGAAGCAGAGGAAGAGACAAAAGACGCAGATGACGAGGAAGCGAATGGAAGGAAAGACAAAGATCATGCCGAGAGCAGGACGCTTTGAAGGAGCAGGCAGAAAAAAAACCGACGAAGGAAGAGGGTGATATTCAGTCAAATAATCATGGACGAGTTGGAGAAAAGGAATTTAGATAGAATTACCACAGACTAGAGAACGATCGAAGACTTAAGGCCAGAGAAATCTCAGTGGATCAAGATTCTTGGAGCTGCACGTAGTCCTCTAAGTCTGATTAAGTGGCGAAAATGATAATGATAATATAGATGCTGTTAAATGTGGGCAGGATATGCATGTTTTCTTTTCTCTGATTGTTTTTATCGCATTTCATTTACTCCCATTCTGTTCATCACATCTGCTTCCGTTTCTGTGTTTCTATTGTATTTTGTAGATGGAGGAAACCTATCGGTACAGTAACATTCTAAAGAGTTTAAGTCGATATGTTAAGTCGGTTGATGTGACACAGGACATCTGGGACTGAAGTCCCTGCAGTCTTTCGACTAGGAGATCCTAGGTTTCCAGACCCGATAACGGCAGGATTTTCCAACTAGCTAGAAACAGGTTGAATTCAGCCGATGTTGGAAGAATTCTAATAACTGCCTGCTCTGCTCCGTAATTTTCCAACTTTTCTGATAAATAACAGACGAAAGCCGGGACAGTACCCTATCAAACGGAACGCGCGCGATCTTCCCTTCCTCTTCCTCTACTGGTAAATTACAGACATGCACTTACGTGTCTTACTTACTCACGCACTTATAACCACATGTCAGGAGACCAGTCGGGAGTTTAGAGATTAAATAAATAAATAAATAAATAAATAAACAAATAAACAAACAAATTAATAAACTAATTAATAAACAAACAAACAAACAAACAAACAAACAAACAAACAAACAAACAAACAAACAAATAAACAAACAAATAAACAAACAAACACACAATGCTGTCGGAAAACTTATCCACGAGCAAGGCAGGGGCCGAGCGATTGCGACAGGCACCATATGACCCCACGACGGTGGAGGCGGCGGAGTGGGCGTCGGACGGGCGACAAGCGGTCCGCGCCTCACCGCCCGCCCGCCACGCACGGCCGCTTGCCAGCGCCCTCCACGCATCCTTCCTCTCCTGCTGCTCCCGCGAGGATCGTTGGCCGCTCCCCCTCCCCGCCTTCCGATTCCAGGCTCCACGCTCAATTACTTTGCTTTGAAGTCGGCTTCGCCTTTCGAATTTGATGAAACGTTCGGAAAATTAAAGCAACCTCATACCTAGCCAGCGGCTCGTGGGCGGAAGGGTTGCGGCGGAGGGCGCCTGGTTGAAGGGCGCTGCGCGCGGGTGGGGTGGGGCAGGGAGGGGGGCGTCGGCATCGCAGAGGCGGAGGCGTGGCGAGAGGGGGCAGAATATCGGAGAGGAGTGAAGGAAGTGGCACTGAAGGCACGTGTGTCGGGGGGAGAAGGGGGAGTGAAGGAGGTGGGATTGGTGGTCGGCTTGGAGGCGAGGATGGAGCTGCGGATCGGGCGGGATTGAAGGTGAGGATGTTCATGAAAATAGGTGTGGGGATGGAAGCGGGAATGGGAATGGAAATAGAGTAAAGATGGAGATTTATGAAATACCGTAGTATGAGACTGGATTTGAATGGTTTGATACCAGTCTTGTGACTCGACGTGTGACTAAAAATAATATACATTTCTGTGTGAGGCGCATGACGCGTAATTTACTGGACGGCTGGTTGTTAAATTATGCAGTTTGGTTTCTTGTTTAAAATAACACACACATGGGACATGGGTTTGACGTAGCAAAGCGGGGTAATGGTATTGTGAAAATATTGATGTTGCAATTAAATCCTATCAATTTTTTAAAATTCTTCGATTTTGAAGTAATACTGTTGGTGACAACTGGCGGCAGTGGTAAGACTTCTGTGCATAACGGCAGGGGAGGTGGCAGTTGGACGTAAGTGGAGACGCAAAAGCTGTTGAAGATACGGATTGTGGTGCAAATGGATGGGCGGGTGAATGTGAGGATGAAGGGGAAGATGAAGGTGGAGAGGGATTGGAGATTGAAGCACCAACGGAGGCAGGAACAGAGACACGTTGATTTGATAACAGTTTTATTTTCATATGACAGCGTAACTTCTTCATTGATTAAGTGTACAACATCTAGACCATCAGGTACTGTCGTCATCAACAAAATACCCCCGTTTTAGAGGGGATGTAATAAAGTTACGGATGTCGAAGACATGGATGAATCGTTCATTAAGACCATACAGTCGAAATCGAAGAGAGAATGAGAAGGCTATATTAACGTATATAATGTACATTAGAAGGTTAATGATATTCCTAACTTATAACTAGACTTTCAAAAAAATCTAATCTGGCAGTCAGCCCAGTTTGTTCTGATTTCTTGAAATTTGACCTTTCTTTAATCATAATAACCATTGATATTATGAGGTTTAGATAAAAAATCAAAACCAGACAAAGTTTGAAATTTTCTCTAAAAGAAGAAATATTTGGATGTCAAAAATAAACCTATGTACAATATAGAAGTGGTATTTTAAAACACAATAACGGCAATCTCTTCAATAAAGATAAAGAGGTGTAGGCACAACGATTAGAAGCTATTGTTCCCGGATTTAGAAAATGCAGAAAAGTATTATAGGGGAATTCCTACAGATTTTAAAATGATTGGGCATACAGCCAAATCCTGTAAAGTTAAAGAAATTGTATTTGTTGTAAGGATCTTTAAACAAGAGCAAATGTATTTCGTAAACGCCACAATGTTCCAATTTGTAAAGAAATACTAAAATATATTGATTCAACACGTCCAGAATATAAAAGTTGATAAGTATACAAAACCAGAATTTTACCTGTTTGATATTCCACGCAAAGCCCTTGTCACTATTAACATCAAATATATGTATGTATATATATATATATATATATATATATATATATATATATATATATATATATATACATACACAAAAGGAAATGAAAGGAAATATGGATGTGTATTATTTAGAAGGGTAGTGCACCTTGAACTTCCTTGCCGCAGTCACAACTGAGACATGGAAAGCCCAGAAAACACGACACAGACCCGTAATGACGAGTGAAATCCCGCAGAGAATCCGAGATCTGTTTTCTATTGAAAAAGAAGCCAGGGCTAGAGAAATCCCTATTCCCCAGATGAAGAAAGCCTCTTTAAAACTGTTTAGCGGCATGGACTCTGGAAGATTATCTAAAGTCTCTATTTTATCAGATGAACAATACCTTAATTTGCTGCCACCGGCCAACATCGTCTGTGCACAAGTTTTTTCTCTATACATTTTTAACAAACCTACTTCTACTGATCTTTGAATTAACTTCTCGAATGATCTTGCATGAGGCCAATTTTTCCGTACGGGAAAAGATACATAACAGGGAGAGAAAAGACACACAGGCTTTTGGATCGCACCCAGTAACTCTACCGAAAATTCCCTATACACCGGTATATGTGATTCATAGCTCAGAATAATATCTTCCTTGGTATTAAACGGTTCGTTGGCAGTTTAATCTGAAATTTGAAATCAACGATTCATAAATATTACTTTGCGATTTCAGCCATTCTAAATATTGTGGTTCCAAGGTCGGCGGTGCGTAAATGCGCTTAAACGCCGCGTCCACCTCTTCCAGCGTGCGGAACCCTTTCACTCGCTCCGGAAACACGATGGAGCCCGTGAGAGAGCCACCGATGAAGTTCCACAGGAAGAAGCTGAGCAGGCTGACCCAGAGGCAGAGGCGGTGCAGCGACGCGTGGGAGGCGCCGGTGATGAGGCAGCCCAGCACGGCGAACGCAGCGTCGGCCCACCCCACCCCGAAGCCAAGGCCCGCTGCGGCGACGACGCCCAGCACGCAGGCGGCCGTGGCCAGCCAGATGCTCGGCGACACCGTCAGCAGCAGGCTGAGCTGCGTGGGCCGCGGCGTTTTTACCAGGAAGCATAGGTCGTCCTTGTCGTGTGGGTACAGTATACTCATGTTGTCCATCTGCGTCAGCCCCACGTACACGGGTTCAGTAAGAATGTCCAGTTCACCGGTGGTCAGTTGCTTGAAGCCTAGATCAACATCGAAGAATTTAACATCGAAACCTGTGTGCGCACATCCTAACTTCAATCTTCCTTTCACCGTACGGAGTAATTTCAGGGAATGCTGCACGAAGAAGTTGTTATGTATAGAATTGTTGCACCAGTGATGTGTCTTAAGAGTGTAGGATATAACACCGTATTTGACAATCGCTTCTCTTTCTGGTGCAACGACATGGGCTTTTGTGTAGTATTTGTAGAGTATTTTGTTTCTTCTACCAGTTTTCTTCCTATGTTTTGAATGAAGTGTCGTTTCCATAAAATTCTTGAATTTGTGTGCATGCCATGTAGAATTAATAAAATTAAAAGGAATATTAATTTGATCATGTCTCTTCTAACAATGTGAGGGCCCTGATATTGTCAGAAATCAGCGGAATTCTGTGTCTGATGCAGTGATATCTGGAAACAAATAACACTCGAATGAGTAGAAAGATGTATATGTCGTGCACAGGGTGTAATTATTATCTAGTACATATAATGCTGCAAGAGTTACTTTGGATGGAAATAGGAGGACAGTAAAGAACGAGTTATTGCAGCTGTGAGATTTTTGACGTATAGTGGAATTGAAGGAAAGTAGAGAGCTTAATAGTGTTAATACAAAATTACTCCAAATGTTTTGATTTTTTTTCAATACGCTCACAGCCAGTTTGAAGCGATGTGAGCAGCTGAAATATGCGAATGCATATTGTGTAACTATGATTAATGTTTTAAAGAAAATATAAGAAAACAATAATATTGGAAGCACAAAATCATCATTACTTAAAATTCCATGTGTCATTAAACCATTTTATCCTCAAATAGGAAGAGGTGTTTATAAAAATTAAAATCAAATTAAATTATATCAACGATACACTCAATGTAACACAAAACGTGAGTTAATCAGAAGCGAAATTTAAGTAATGAAGACGTTAACATCGGCAGTCTTTAGAAAATCGTTCGTTAATTTTATTCATAAAAGGTCTGAACAAATTCTAGCCAAATCCGAGATATAGTTCAAGTCTGACATCGATCTCTTTTTGCCACCAATATTAAAAAAAAATTTGACTCCTCCCTGTAAAAATATGTTTATAGAAATACATGATCATTTTATAACTTATATATTTTTTAATAAACACAATTTGTGAATATTTACTTCGGTAATTAAAAAATAAAATACAATATTTTAATGTTTATTACTTACATTTGGTTGACCTTTTTCTATCTCGCATATCAACAAATTTTTATCACGAATAAAACAGTAAGAAGCATTACTGTTTCCTGTTCCTTGCATACTGTCTGTTGCGGTGAACAACTATTGTGACGACCAGAAAGGTGTAGAAATTATCAATATTTCGAATGTTTCTTAATATGCATTTTCGACTGTTTCTTTTATATGCATAAAATCGTTATAATACTTTACTCATGTTGGCAAACAAATTTTACCAAAAACATTCTTACCGCATTTTGAGGTATAAAATTTAGAGTTCCATGGCATTGGATTGCATTATTCAGTGGATATGAAAATTTATATTCTTCTTTTTTTACATTTTGAGCATAATGAAAGGCCGAAAAACGTCAAACTCTGAAAAGCTAATGGCTGCCTTAATCTTGTTTAACAAAGTATCTTGCTTCGAAATACTTCCATACCCAGCACGCATCAAGATGTAATCGGAGGATTGTTCTCTTCGATTTAATGACTCAGTTCCTGTGTTTAATAGCTTCCTTCATAATGATCCACGCAACGCCCTTTTTCTATGTCGCAATGTAAAGCCAACAACACTATGCTTAAATATCACCAGAACGCATGTTTTGTAACGTAGGTTTAAACAGTAATTAAGGATGTATTTCAAAACATTTCTTGAAACAAAAACTAGATCTTTCACTATTTAACTAGAGATAAGGACTAAAAATAGGTTTCTCGTATAAAAAGTTTATTCGGAAAATATTCATTGATACATAATAGTTTCTACATTGTGGAAAACACGTATCCTTCCTTCGTACGTACGTATATATAGTAAATAACATCCTTTAACTCCTTGTGAAATCAGAACTCATGTTCTGTGAGTCATTGATACGGAAAAAATAGATTACCAACAAAACGTCTGTCTGTCCGTTCGTCTGTTGTTCGTCCGTTCGTTCAGCGGTTTTTCTCCAATTTTAATATTTTGCGAACAATGTAAACTCTTTCGAACGAAACTACTTTCAGGGTGGCAAATGGACATTCTGATGGTACTTAACATGAAGCCAAGAAAACATTTTCAAATTTTTTTCTCAAAAAATTATACCAAATTCTTGGATTAAACTTTGTCCTCGGATAGTGTAAAGAAGGCTTAAGGGAAAGACCCAGGTCTTGTTTTCATTAAAATCCTTAAAATTTTGGAAAATTGTAGAAGTACAATTTTTTCGCTTTTCTTCAACTCCTTCAAATTTGAAGATTGAGATTTTTCTTTAATGAAATATGTAATTTAAAGACAGGTTTCTGAAAATGGTTTATGGTAATTTAAAGACAGGTTTTTTGGGTAATTTTGAGTGAAATACAGGCAATCTTTAAAAAAGAAATTCTAAAATAAATCTCAAATTTTTTTCTTTAAATTTTATCTTTGTATGGTTTTTATCAAAGAATGGTAAAATAGTGTTGTTGATCCCGTATACGGCAAAATGTATTTCCGAAAATTGCAAAACGTTGACATTTTAAAACTACAACATAAAGATAGAAATGTTAGCCTTATCCAAAATGTGTTCTAAATTCTGATGCTACAGAATAATACAGACTTTCTCGTAGTAAAGTTTTCTAATTTCCTTGGTGAGGACTATCTTTACGGTCTTATCCCATTTTCTTTCCAGCTGCTGTCTATCGCAGTCCAAAGAACATTTTTTTATTCTCTTAAGTTTTCGGTTTCATAATAGTATAACAAAAAAACACTGTAAGAATATTGAAGAAAAGTAAAATCTTGTCCTAAATGGCAATTTTCATTGAAAAATTTAAAACAGTTTTTATGCCAGGCGGGCTCGCAGTAATCTGTGAGATCCAAGCCACGGTAATTTTTTTCCTTGAGTTATTGCGGTGCATCAATCGTCTGATATTTCATGTATTCCTTCATTGTATTTTTCTGAGATCGCCTGTACTTTTATGTTTATCCTTTCGCTGAATCATTTCCCCTGAGCATGTTCTAACTTGATCGCTGCGCTGCGCCACATCTATCATATACGTTTGGTACTATAGCGCTAGTTCAATGTGAGCTCTGTGAGCTCTCGGCATGAGCGGTACATAACATGACATTATTTTTACTCGTGTCTTTGACAAGTGCCTATTCAAAAAAATAAATGGTTTGCCTTATCTACAATCGACTGTCACAACTTCTTACCAAAGAGAAAGAAGATATGCAGGGGACGTCTATAGGTAAATGAAAAATGGGAACCTTGCAAAATAGAAAAAAGATAAATATTTTTTGATTATTGTCATGGTTCCTATTATCCTTATCCCCTATCACAATAGCAATATTTCCATCAATTTCACCCAGGATTGTGGATACCAATATCCTGTTTTACTAGCTCGTCGTAATAATACGAAGCCACATCAACGAATTTATAACCAGAACGGGCTCATAAGGAAAAAACCATAAAAAACAATCTTATTGTTGTAGGGACTAATTCTTATTAATTAAAAATAAAAATCTGAAATTCGTTTCAATAGTTGAATAATGACAACTGCGTCTATTTCCCTGTTATTATTAAATGATTACTTTAGCCAAAGAAAAACACAACAATCACAAATATTTTTCTAAGTTAATGACACTGCTAATTAATACTAAATATTTTGATTTATTTTCATTAATTTATTATTAGTGCACCTTACGAAATTTACTATACTATTGCTCGTTATTGGATCCATTTAGCGTTGCTCCCAACCACAATTTCACAATTTTTGTACTACAATTTATTTTAAATTTGGTCTTGCTACACAAACAAAAATATGTCAAAAAGTTTTATCACTTCCTTTTTTGAGTAGCTGCTGCTGTACACTTACGGCCCCATTAATTTCCACAAACCTTCTTGCGACCACACATTCCAATTCCATCCATTTTCTTCACGAATAACTTAGCACTATGCCTCTGACAAAACTGCATATTAGAATTCACCGCGCCTACCACGCGTCTCCGCCCGTGCCCTACGACGGCTAATCATCCTCTGATCACCCTCGAAGTTTTTCGAAGCGCTTCCTTTCAAAAAAAACAGTCGACGGTTCTCCTTACGCGGTTTATTCTTTCCATTTTCAATTCTCCTCTACTAATTAAACACAACTAAATGTTTTAAAAATTCGTATATTTTCCGAAATGTCCATATTTTTATGTTTTTTTTACCCGTACACAAATATTCTATAAATTTCTAAAAGATATTTCTCGCCGCTCGTCATGCTTCAAAAACACTTGACGGCGCTCTCCTCCCATAGCACCAACACTAAAAATATTTACAATTTTTAATATAAATATTAAAATATAATTTTTTTGAATGACGGGATCATTACAATATATATATATATATATATATATATATATATATATATATATATATATATATTGTAATGGGACAGTCGCCCATGTATGGCAGCGACGAATTAAAATTAATATGAAATTATATTTTCAAACGCCTGTTGAAGCGCGTAGCGGACGCTCGCCGCAAGAGCGGCAGGAACAGGTACATTTTCTCGTTACTAGGCGTCGCCGACGCAGGCAACCGGAGCTCTGCTTTGTCTCGGAGTCTGGTGAAGGGGCCCGCACGTGACGTCGGTGGGATTTCCACCCTCCGCGCAGAGCGTTGGCGAATTCGGCGAATTCGTGACGTGAAACGAATTCCGTTAAAGATTCTATTTCGAAACTCCAAACTGCCAAGTCGGTGCCACCACGATTGGCCGCTCCGTGTCGCGTGATGTCGCAGGCCAATGAATGCGAACGTCGCGTGGACGCGGTCATGTGACCTCATGGAGCTAGAGAGCTCCGAAAACGGGAAGTGAAGTTCTTCTGTTGAGAGCAGCGGTAGCGAACAGACGTCTTCTGTATCGAACGGAGCGAACAGACATCTTCTGTGTAGAGCAGTGGTAGCGGCAGACGTCTTCTGTCCTCAACAGCGTAGGCGAGCAGTCGAGAGAACTGCCTCGGGTAAGCGCATAGGCCTCACCGACTAGGGCCGTTGTAAGTCGAGGCTCCTATAGGTGGTAGAAACCGAGCCGCCTTCATCGCGCCGCTGTATGCCGCTAAGCTAGGCCAAGTTTTTGGGCCACGCGTCGCATATCTCGAGCATTCAACTGATCCGCCGCTCAGCCACGGACGGGCGACGACCGAAGGACAGGCAACGGCCGTGACCAGACCGGGCCGCCGCTCGCACCGCCGCCGCCGCCGACATCGCCTGGCGCCTGTTCAGACGCCACCACCCCGCGCCGATCGGTGACCAGACCGAACCGCCGCTCTCTTCAGCGCCACCCCGCGCTGTCGCTTCGGGTGGACGGCCCGAGGCGCCGCCTGAACTGCCGGCATCACTCCGTTCCGGCCTACCTGGAGAGAACCCGGCCGAGCCGCCGAGCGCCACCTCGGCCGGCACTGGCTGTAGGGGGGGGAGGGCCGAGCCCGCGTGAGCCCCGTTTAGTCTTTCAGGGTCTTTTATGGGTGTAGCCGGGCAAGCTTTATCCATCTGCAGCGCCAGGAGAAGGTAAATTGAGGTCACTCTGAGAGCACCCACGGTGGCAGGTGTTATTATATATATATATATATATATATATATATATATATATATATATATATATATCAAATATTTTAGAACATTCGAAATACACACACACACACACACACATATATATATATATATATATATATATATATATATATATATGTGTGTGTGTGTGTTATTTGAGATGTTCTAAATATTGAATATCATATATATTCAAATATTTTAGAACATCTCGAAATAATTTGTGGAAATTGTACTTAATATTATTAAATAGGATAATGTGAGCTTTAATGATTTTTCGTGTACTCTGTCAATTTTTACTTTTCTCATCATAACTATTCAGACATGAATTCTGCAGTTTAAGATTCATCAACAAGTCAATTGAGTGACATATACAAACTGTGTAAAATATGTTGCGGGCACACCGGAATTAAGAAAGCAAGCATTACTGTAAATTCGAAATTTGAAGCTCTTCTTCAAAGGTATACATTAGGTTTTCACTTGATTGATCGATTGATTGTTAGTGATTCTGGACGCGTCAACTACTATGGTCATGTGTTCCGTAAGTATAGTGCGTGTTTTTGCTTGGGAGGTGCTGGTGATCGTCTCCCGTTGAATGGCCAAATCCGGCCGCGACCTACCATCGGCTAACCGGGTTTTCCCTTACAAGGTATCTCCCACCACCGGGGCACCACCCCTGTCGCGACAAGTTCTAAGTCCTCCAGTAGTCTCCTGGCATGTGTGGTAGTGTAGTGCATGTTAGTGTAAATGTGTGAGTAAAGGGTGATAATAGGAACACGAAAAGGAAGGAAAGATCACGCGTGGTCCGTGGCCCGTTTGTTGGCGTACTGCGTCATTCGTCTGGTGTAGATCGGAGATACCTCGGAAAACTACGATCAGAGCAGCCGGCCGCTAGAATTCTTCTCATGACAGCGACTGAATTCGACCTAGCTGTAGAGCTAGTGTCGAAAGTCCTGTCGCAGTCGAGGCTCGAACCTAGAACCTCCCGGTCAGATGCGCTGCAGTAACATCAGCAGATGCACGGAGCCACCGCTTCTGGTTGTCATTTGATGAACGTCCACAAACAAAAGTAATAATATATTCACATCGATGAAAATGTGCATATTAACGGCGTGAGAGATATTACAAAAAAATTAGATTTGTTTAATTTTTCAAACTAGTCGTGCTGGCAAAGCACATACTTTCTCGTATTTGTTGTAAATTCCCGCAATTTTACACTATACAAAACCAGCAAACGTGATCCTAACCGCCAATTTGTTTTCCGCTTCAAGACCAGATCTCAGTTCTTGAGAGTTAACTTGTGGGCACTCGTACCATCTCTCCACACAAGAGTTCTCTGAATTGGTCTCGCGCAGAGGCATCAAAAATTAAATGCTTGTTTCGTAAAAAAAAAACATTTACAATCAATATAGTTATAACTCCCAAAGCAGTAAAGTCCGTTCTGCTCAAGTAGTAAATATAAATTTTTGAGAAAATCGGCTCAATGGTTTACGAGATACAGTTGCTCACAGACAGACTGACAGCTGTTAGGTTTATTGATAGTGATTCCGGGCGGGCCAACGCCTAAGCTCATTAGACATATAGTACATGTTACTCATTGAACATATAGTACATGTTACTCATTGAACATATAGTACATGTTTTTGCACGGGAGGTAGCTGTGATTTTTACGTCCTGAATGATTAAATAAAACGCCGACTTACCTTTGGCTTGCGGGTTGTTCCCCAAACAGGTCCCTCCCACAAGAGGGTATGCTCTCAAACGAGACAAACTGCAAGCTCCCGACCGGTCTCCGAGCATGATGTGATTGTGTGGTGCATGTAAGTGAGTGCAAATAAACGGTAGATAAGACAAAGCATGGGAAGAAAAGATCGCACGCGGTCCGTTTGCTAGGGTTCTCCCCCGGGATTCGTCAGGTGTTGATCCGAAAATAACACAGAAAGTAACGAATCAAAGCAGCCGGCAGGTAGAATTCTTTTCCCCACAGCAACTGGGCTTTGCCTAGCTATCAGACTAGTGTCGAATATACTGCCAACGTCATGAGCCGAACATAGCACCTTCTAGTCAGTGACATTTGAATGACATTATTTGATACCTTGGGCCATCTCTCCCGGTCAGCTGTTGAGGATTTATAAATCGGTCCCATGGGTAGTGTATATATTGTATTTCAATTGCATGTTGATAGATTTATTAGTTTATTTAAATTGGTACCTACAGATGTACAGAAAGACAATTAATTTGATGTGACATACAATAAAGTTTCTCAAATTCTCAATTATTGTTACAGCAACATTTAATTGTGACAAAATATAATCCCCAAACGGATGGGCGAACCAGCGAATCTTGCTTCCGAAGACATGACTCCGTACATGCCAATTACCCACCACGGCCATCTCGGTAGGCCATCTATAATAATAATAATAAATAATAATAATAATAATAATAATAATAATGATGATGATGATGATAATAAAATTATATTAATAATAAGTAAATGGGGGTAGCATTTCGCTGCCAAAAAATTAGGCAAAAAGAGAAAATGTACTTTGGGGGGCAAAAGTGAGGGGTGAGATAAGGCATAGTCCAAAAGCTACTTGAGACTAAGGATTTTAGATACCTAACAAGTGCGAGAAAGTCAGTGCCATTCAATTGCACTAGTAATCGTTTCTAAATTTAAAAAACAGAATTTATTCACTTTTTCGTTACCAGAGCCTAGCTATAAGAGTTTCTAGCGAAAATTCCCCGTTTTCCGCCGCACGATTACATAATTTTCCCTTCTTACTAAAAATTCGTAAAGCGAGGAAGTAAAACGTAATAATAGGAATAAGAATAATAATTTAAATTAGGAATAATAGGAATAAGAATAATAATTAGAATTGCTTCAAATGTTTTTCAATAAAGTTTCTGGAATTCTCAATCGGTTTATGTGGCATCAGATAATTGTGACAAATAATTATCCGTAAGAGGGAGTCAAACCAGCAGCTTATCCCTCTGAAACGCAGAGTTCGTACCCGACTTCTAGCTAGGTCGGCCACTAGGGACACACAGGCAATTGGCACTTCTGCATAATCGCATAGTTGTTTCAGTTCACACATAATCGCATAGTGTTTGACTTCAGCATTAGGCACGGAAAAATTGAGAAAATGTGAAATAATGTCATTCCGGCGCAACGGATGTCCGCTGGAAAGAAATCAAGATCATCCAGAAGTTGGTCAATATTAAAGAGATTCGAAAAATAACAACCGCCAGAAAATCTGTGTCATTCTGCAGCACTACTAGTAATAAACTAGTAAATAATATTACCATATTGTTTACCGTCCCTTCTTACATATGCGGAGAAAATTTAAAGAAAAATATTGGTTCTTGTTTTGAGAAAAACATTTCCATATATTTCACACGCATATTACGCACAAACTACTCATTTTTTTGAAAAAATCGTACATGACCTTTTCATAAAGATCTAATTTTGTACAAGAGACTTTGTCTGAGGCAAAAATCTCTATCTATCTGAAATTATTTTCTCAGGAAAAAACCACTTTGTAATTTGGAATTTGTTTTTTGCACACTTCGAAAAACCGGGGATATCAGCGAAAATGGTTTCTTCCTTATTTTGTTCAACATCCTTTGCACTATTCAACAACAAAATTTAATCAAAAAATTTAGAGCCATTTTTTTGAAAATTTTCGATGTAATCAACCGACTTCGTATCAGTATTCCCAGAATTAAAATATCGGTTTCAAATTCCAGGAGCCGTGACAACAGCAAGAACGGTTATGGAATATTAATTTTGAAGAAGAAAATCTACTGAGCTGTTTAGGAGCTAGCTTTGACAAGAGACAGACAGACACACGAAGCAACAAACCATGGATTTTGACTAAAACACGAGTTAGAGAATTTTTTTCTGAATTTAAGAACAGGGTTTACCCACATTTTACCAGAGCCCAGCTATTAAAGTTTTTTGGCAAAAAGTTGCCGTTTTGCGCCGCACGATTACATTGCTTTCTCTTCTTACGAAGAATTTGTAAGAAGAGGAAGTAAAAAAGAAGTGAATTATATAAAGCGACCCATCATTTTAAAAAAATGAGATAAAATATATATTCAACTAAAAAATTGAAGTTAAGCATCAGGATATCATTTATTCCTTCACGTCGTACATTCAATATAATAAAAATCACAAGATATATGTGGTCTAGATATAAAATAAATAACTCTGAATCTGTGAGAGATTATACTGTTCATGGTAAAATATTACATAAAGTAAGTGCTGGTTGTTCAGATGATGGTGCAGTAAATGTTAAACAATGATAAGGAATTCACGATTTCTATCCATTGAAAAGACGATGCCCTATATATTCAACTACCATAAAATATTTAACTTGTAAATATGACAGTAGATTTGATCTTAAATATATTTATACTGTCATAGATGAATCAGTATGAAAAAACATATGAATTATATTGAATAATAGGATAAAATGTATTTGCGTATTAATAAAATCTGTTCAAGGAAAAATTGATATCAACCTTGAAAAACAAGAATATTTTTAGTTAACAAGTACATACTGCACCCCCCCTACCACCGACGTTGCATTGTTTATGAAAACAGAAAGATATTTCTTAAATAAGTTACACATACTTCATACCTGGCCTGACAATATACATTTAATAATACAGACTAAGATATAGAATCTACGTTTAATTAGAATTTGTATTATTACATGGGACTTTATTACTTGGGAGTTTTTGTTTTTTTCTCCCTTTCAAAAATTCAAAATTTAAGTAGTATATGACTTAGTGTAGGGATCACAGAATTTTGAAAATGTGCACACAATTCACTTTTCCCCATAGCACGTCATACACAGTTTTTAACTGTTTTTTGACGTAAAATAAATAAATAAAATAAATAAATAAAAGTATTATTTTTATGTGATCTGCAATAAACAGTTTTTTTAATTCGTAAATTATTCGATGATATCTCCCATTTTCTCCAGTGCTGTAAATAAAATGCAAATAATTATGCAATAGCAAAGAAATATTTTTCGTTGATATAATAGCCTTGCAACGCAACCCTGCAAATACTGAGAGACACTGAGAGACAAAAAGACACAGAGAGAAAAGTGACAGTTTTGCAACACTGCTTCTGGGACAGCTCCTTCCACTGCATTTCAGCGACACCATTCTAAATCGTCAAAATCGACATCTCAGTCTATGCCGAACAAGAGTATCATATTTCAGTTAGTGAAATGCTATCGCGAGACAGGCGGTGTGATTCATCCATTGGATTAATAAAAGATTGGAGTAAGGTGTGCCATTTATCGTCGCAGATTAATTGTTCTGTTGCTGTTCAATGAAGCAGTAAAGGCCGATACGTATCAAACTAAATTGAGAAATTAATTTTTACTGTATTAATTAGTTCATTAATGTTATAGAAGCATTTTCAATAATAGTAGTAATAATAATAATAATAATAATAATAATAATTGATTGTTGAGATTTGTTTACAATTCGTCAAGGTTTTGTTTCTGTGTAATAATTGCATGGTGTTTGGTTGTACTGAAGTAGTGAAGTTGTTCACAGGTTATGTCGAATTTTGAATCGTTGCCCATGGGCCCCAAAAGACGCAAACGTACATTAACTGGACGTAGGAAAAAAGAAATTCAGCGTAAGTGTCGTGTTAGTGTGGTCATTTCGTTTTCTGCTGGATCGTTGACTATGAAATGTCAGTTTTGTTCTGCTTTGTACTTCGCGTGTGAGAGAAATTCTGCAAACGAGTTTACTCTGTCGCTTAAATGGGAAAATAAGTATATCTTCGAGCAATACACCAGAAGAAATCAAAGTTGTTTATAGGAGATCATGACACATCAAAAAACTTTAGAAATAACATCCGCCAGTATAATTGTGCTCTTTCTTTTGTATCATTGGACGCCGATATCGCATTGCCACCTGGTCATGGGCCAATACGTGTTTAAAATGTTGGGAACTTCACATACGCTGGAGATAGCGGCGGTTCGGTCTGGTCCCGACCGGCGCGAGCTGCTGGCGTCTGAATGGACGCCGGGCGACGTCGGCGACGGCGGCGTGAGCGGTGGCCCGGTCTGGTCACGGCCGTTGCCTGTCCTTAGGTCATCGCCCGTCCGTGGTTGAGCGGCGGATCAGCCGAACGCTCGCGATGTGCGACGCGTGGCCCAAAAGCTTGGCCTAACTTAGCGGCATAAAGCGGCGCGGTCTTTACCGTCTATAGGAGCCTTCGACTGACTCGGCCTAGTCGGTGAGGCATATGCGCTTATCGAGGAATTTCACGCTGCAGCTGCTCAGAGAGAAGACATCTGTCACGCTACACTGCTCCGAAACAGAAGACCTTAACTTCCCGTTATCGGAGCTCTCTGGCTCCATGGGTCACATGATCGCGTCGACGCGACGTTCGCACTCATTGGCCTGGGACATCACGCGACACGGAGCGGCCAATCGTGATGGTACCGACTTGGCAGTTTGATGTTTTGAAGTAGCGTCTTCATCGGTTTTTGTTTCACGTCACGACTTCGCAAAACTCGCCAACGCTCCGCGCGGAGGGTGGAAATCCCATCGACGTCACGGGCGCGCCCCTTCACAGAACTCCGAAACAAGGGATGGTCCGGTCGCCGGCGTCGACGACGCTAAGTAACCGGAAAATGTACCTCTTCCTGCCGCCCTTGCGGCGAGCCTCCGCTAACCGCTTCAACAGGTGTTTGAAAATATAATTTTACATTTATTCTAATTCGTCGCTGCCATACATGGGCGACTGTTCCATTACAGTATGTTGTTTCTTAGTAGTTCTGTAGAGGTTGGCCCAGGCGCGAACGTGAGGTATCCCGTCTCAGGTCCGTATGGAATAAGCACGCGATTCACGCCTAGGTAAGATAGAATAATTATAGTGAGCTAAGCCGAGTACAGGCGACTGGTAAAACAAGTGCAAGGTAAATGGTGGATATAAGATAAATCGGTTGCATTGTGCCCAGATGTTTAAGAGAAAGGGTACTAGGTGTGTGGCGACATTACATTGTGGGTCCAACGTGAGGGCACGAGCAAGTTAGGCAGGTTGGATAGAAGAACGGTTACAATATATATATATATATATATATATATATATATATATATATATATATATATCTGGAGCATATGTTCTGAAGCTTACGTATCTTGTTATGAAACAAAAACAAGCAAAGTTTACTGATAAATTGACATCTATGTATACTTTACATGGCAAATTTCTTTCAGTTTTAATCAATATACGAAGGAATCGTCGTTCTTGACAATTCAATTTTCTTTCCACGCCAAACAAGCAGGCGCGTGGTTTTCTCTCTGAACTTGTCACCCGCTCTCCTCCTGAGGGTGGAGTTAGTGGGAGAGGGGATTGAACGTACTTCCCGTCAGTTTAACTGCTTAAAACCACCAGCCGCTAGCCGATCCACTCAAACATGGTTGCCAGTGCATTTCGCTCTGCCTGCTGTGGGTTGTGTTTTATACTGATCACCTGATATGACAATAGAAAGACGCGTTTCAAAATTTATAATGAGTCTTTTATAAAATCTACTTAATTTAAATGATGTTGAATTTTTTAATTTAAGTCGTTGTCATTGTCAACAATATTTATTTCAATACGAGCAGCTTTCGATGGCTTAGCTATCATAATGAGTTTTCTGATACAAAAAAAAAATATAAAAAAACAGAATTAACAGATTTACATAGTTCTTTAAAAAATTAAATTATTTAACTCTGTAAATTCTAATTTATATACATATATATATATATATATATATATATATATATATATATATATATTGAGACGAAACGGACGCAGTCCATTCCTCTCATGTGTTAATCGAGAGATGGCCACATCCCGTGAGTAGCCATCGTGAGATTTGGAGAACGCGCGCAGTTGACGTCAGAGGGTGACGCGCAGCGGGTTAGGTCAAACCGGTGACATCATGATATCAGCCAATTAGGCAGCCTAAGACCCGAGGCCGCTTGGTCGGAATCAGTCACGAGGTGTCTGAAATCGGACATCCCAGGTGTTCGCGGAAGCGAACATTTCCATTCTGAAATTTCATGGAAGTCGGACAGTTTTTCGTTAGAGGGGTGCGAGAATAAAAAGGAATGGGACGAGTGTAGGCAGTCAGTGCTCTAATATTCGCGAGTGGCGGAAACTATTGCTTTTCGCAAAGGTAATTAGTCGCCACGAGAACCGTGCAGTTGAATGTTGTTAGTGCATAACGACAATTTGGCCCGTACTTGCAGCACGAAGGCTGATTCGAGCAGTGAAGATTATATTCATGAATCGGCTCGAGCGGTGAGAGAACTCCAACGCTAAATATCGTGAAATTGCGGAAAGTGTAGGTGATAATAAAAATGTTAGACCACTGTTACAAACCGCACGCCGCCCGGAAAGCCGTCTGCGAAGAATTTCTACCAGAAGGGAAAATCAAAGTCACAAATTATCACGGACTATCCGAACGTGAGTGAAACTCGACTCGGTGCACATCCGAGAAGGTGGTACAAGACGTTGGAAGCGGGCAGGCGCGGCCGACCCGTCCCGACGTCGACTCCGAATCTGCGAGCACGTTACCCAAAGGAATCCCGAGGTACACGCTGTCGAGACACTGATGACGAGTAGTACCCGTGAAAGTTATAAAGATTGTCGGAAAGCTGAATGTTAAATTAGAATCAAAGGAAAATTTATTTTGTTTTAGAATCCATTGTAAAATTGTTTTTTAATTTGAATTTGGGCAGGAAGGCATTTCTAGCCTCCCATAAGCTGTACTTAAGTTTAGGTGGTTCAATTTATGAAAGCGTAGCATAGAAATTAAAGAGATCAATATTGCAGTAATAGTGAGCAAAATTAGACTCAAGGAAATAAAACGTATATATTTCAATTCCGCGCCAGCTGGTAGCGTAAGTTTATGATGAGAATTATTTCATGGATATTCAAATGTTGGTAGCGTAAGTTTATGATGAGTATTATTTCATAAATATTCACATGTTTAAAATCATGAGATTAGTGGTAATTTAAGTACTTTAGGAAAGAAAAATTGCTTGTTGCAATTTTAACACCGATGCAAGGCAGAGGCTTGCACATTGTATTTTTGTGTAAAATTTGATTTGAATCTTTCGACTAATAAATTATTTTACAAAGCAAATCAATGGCTTATCATTAAATGTGGCGAGTTTCTAAGTCACGTACCAAAGGGTTACCTGGGAGAGTAAAACAATTTATAAAAAGAATAAACAACTGGTAGGGCTTGGCGACGGAGCGGCGGAGAGGACGTCGCATGTTACTGGTGATACCCACGCTAGAAATCTTCCTCGTGGGATAAAAGCGCCCTGACCCTTCAAAGTTGCATTGTGTGCGGCACGTCGGAGGCAGGTCCACGCCGTGTGTTCCGTCACATATATATATATATATATATATATATATATATATATATATATCAGAAACCTCATTAGCACCATATTTTTCAGCGTCACTAGTTACTTACACAGAAAATTTAAAGAGAGAAAATGTCGATTTAAAGAAAAATAAATTGCTTTTCCATCGCGCAAAATTACACGAAAGCTTCTCGTATATTCGAAAAACTGAACATGACATTATTCTAAGATCTGCCTTTAGGAAACAGATTTCATTAAGAAAAAATCTCTATTTTCTACGGAAAGATGACAAAAAAATTTACTTTACAATTTTGAAAAACCAAAGATTTCGAGGAATATAAGACCTACACAATTCACTTACGTGCCCTTTACGCTATTCGAGGATAATCCAGATAATTAATACAGTAAAATGGTGATCTGAGATATAGATAACCACTAGATGGATTCGTATGATCAGGGTGTTTATCGGTGTGAAAAAATTTGCTATTCCTGCCATTGTAATCAGTTTTGCATTTTCGTAATTCTTAAAGTTATTTACAAAAAAATAATTAAAACAATAACACAACGTCCTGCGCAAAATATGAGTTGGGAAACCTGCGGCATATCTATATTATAACGCCATGTCTCCGAGCGCATGGCCAAATATAAACAAATTGAACAATGAAAGTTGTGAATGTAAAAAAAGTTTACAGAGTTACAGACTGACAACAAAGTGTAATAAGGTATTCACAAAAAAATAACTGTTACAAGAACTCAACGTTCTTCGCAAAATTTAAGTAGGCGAACCTGTAACTGCTGAAAGCGAATTTTGAAAGCGCGTACGCGTGCACCAATACATTTGGTATTCGCGTGCGGTTCGGTGCGGTTGAACAGCGAATTTAGTTACAGAGAAGTGGCAGCGAATTTGGCTAACAGCGAAGGTTAGTATATTGTATCCGATTACATCACACGGAGAGATAAATTCTATGCAATTTTTATATTAGTGTCTTATATTTGATATTTTGAATTGGTAGGTACAAGATTTTTTTAAGAGCACATGGCTTAATTCTGCATCCATCTTGGTGCAGCAGAATAGCATAGTTTCATGTGCGTGCAGTGCCAGTTTACCAGTGGTTAAAGGTTAGTAATAGTCAATTGCATTCTGCCAACATACTCCAAAATGTGCAGTAGATTACATTGTTTGTATGGCTCACTTTTATCTTTTTTTACACTAAAGAGTGCCACAGTCGTTTGTATCTTGGCCCATAAGAATTTCGAAACTCCTGTTATTTGCATGTATTAAGATTTTAAGTATTACATTTTAGTTCCAGTAACATTAAATCCTCAATGTTCATGAATGTCTTTTTATTTATTTTTTAGGACTAAAAGTTCTTTTTGTAATGTTAAATAATCTCTTAAAATTTTTTTTTTAAGATTCTATTTCTTTTAAAAGTTTCTTTTTCTCTTCAAATTCTTTCTAATATATTTGTATTTGTTATTCTTCAGACCTAAATTAAACTGTTTTCCTCTATTTTGCAGCATTTTTTCTTTTTTTCCTTTTTTTTAAATTTTATATTATTTTGATTTAATAAATTCTATAAGTCTTGGTGCAGATAAATAGCGCAGAGGGACTTGAAATAAAGGTTATTTTATAGATATATGTTCTGATTATTAAATAAATTCAAGAAAAAATTCTGCAAATTGTATAGCACTATGTATTATAGATTTTAAGAATTACATTTTAGTTCCATTAACATTAAATCCTCAATGTTCATATTTATTTTTTATTTAAGACAAATATGCTACGTAAAAGACCTCTTACACTGGAAGAGAGAGAAGAAAACAGGAAAGGCAGCTCTGTCAAATGAACATGCAAGTTCAAGCAGATGAAACACATGGCATCCGTCGCAATAGAAGTGCAAGTAGAGACCTTCCACTTAGTTATGATGCTGCCAGAATATAGAAATCTGACAGTGAAGTTCCATTGTTCAGTGTTGGTGGAATGGACTAGATAGTCATTGTTCTGAAAACTTTTCGAGGTGGAGCAGAATACTTCTATATGTTGCCATAAGGGAAAATAAAATTACACCAATTGCCGTGCCTCAGCAGAATAATCAAGCAAATGATTCGACAACAAGAAATAATCTTGAAAACATCGGCAGTATAATAATGCTCTGGCTTTTGCATCTGTTCAGTTAAATGCTGTTCATTACGAGGTCAGGACCTTATTGTCTAAAAATTCATGGACAGACATAATGCTCGTTGGGCCTTTGATTCAGAAAATGACATTCAAGCCATCATATGCAGGTTTATTCATTTTAGATGCAAGTGAAGCTCTAAATAAACCTATAGATAGGCATGAAAATCGTTTTTGTGATAGTAATATTATGCAGAATTTAAGGAAATTATTCTCCATATAAATCTCAGCATTTTCAATACATGAAGGACATTAGGATCTGATCAAAATATGGAGCTAAAATTCTCCTTGGAAAATTCATTTGATAAGCGTCGGTACAATATTCCAGTATCGGAGGAAATATGCTACCTTTATGTTTTGATGAGGGAGAAACCAGGAAAATTTGACTTCGTAGTAAGATCAAAATTCTCAGAGAGAATTTCATTATATCGAACATGAATCTCATGTTGACCTATGAGTATCCTCTGACCTGTGTGATTCAGGATGGCAGCCAGGCATGCAAACATGTAAGATATATATAGAACTGCGTTAGGAATTCTTTCATACAACTGCAGTACTATTGCTATCGTTGGCAGTTCGTGACAATTTCAGTTTACTTTATTCCTCCGTAACTTTTTCAGCAGTATATTGTAGATGCTTATGTGAAAGTGGAAAGCTCAAGATTAGCTTATGTAAAAACACACCAACAAGAATTAAGAACAGAAAGATATAAACGGTTGAGAGACTTTTTTAATCATGAAGAACGACTAAATAATATTAATGCTGGCCTACCAGTTATTTTGCCTTCAACATTTATTGGAAGTCCTCGCAATATGGTTCAAAATTATGCAGATGCAATGACCATAGTCGCAAGATACGGTAAGCCAGACGTATTTATTACCTTCACTGCTAACTAAATGAAAGAGATAACGTGCAATTTGCAACCATATGATAAATTTGAAAATCGTCCTGATTTGGTAACTAGAGTTGCCCATTTAAAATTGAGAGAGCTCATAGAGGACCTATATAAGAAATTCATATTTGGTGTTGTGGTTGCTAATGTTCATATAATTGAATTCCAGAAAAGGGGGCTACCTCATTGTCACATGTTGGTGATTTTATGTACGGAAGATAAGATAAGAGATGCGAGTGATGTAGATGTCGTATCATGTGCAGAAATACCAAACAAGTCAGAGAATCCCCGTTTATTTGATATCGTTCAGCGCTGTATGGTCCATGTGGAACTTTAAATCCCATAGCACGTTGTATGGAAAATAGTATTTGCACAAAGGATTTCCCTAAGGAGTTTACAGAAGAGACTCAGTTAAATGCTAATGGTTACCCGATTTATCGCAGAAGAAATAATGGACAAAAGGTAAATAATGGACTGGACAACAGATGGGTCGTGCCATATAATCCTTACCTGTATCTGAAATTTGAAGCGCATATTAACGTAGAAGTATGTTCATCAAATAAATCTGTAAAGTATTTGTACAAGTATATTTACAAAGGGACATGATTGCGCTCTAAACCAGTGAGAGAAAACGAAGCTAACTCTAACAATGAAGTTCTACATACTTGAATCTGAGATATGTAAGTGCACCTGAAGCAATGTGGAGAATTCATGAAAGACCGCTACAAGACCGATCACACAAGATTGAGAGATTACCTGTGCATCTACCAGAAGAGCAACAAGTGTATTTTCAACCTGGAGAGGAGGAAAGTGCTCTGCAGAGAACAGCTACTACAGATACACAATTAAAGGCTACTTCAAATGTGTCTTCTGATGAACAAGCTAAGGAGTTTCTTTATGTTCAAATACCTGAGCATTATTCTTGGAGTAAAAATGAATGGAAGAAGAGACAAAGGTCATCAAAAACAATTGGACGAATGTATACAGTAAATCCAGTTGACCGAGAACTCTATTGTCTTAGAGTTCGATTTACAAACTGTTAACAATGTTCTCTTTCCATCATGTTCAGCAGCTGCTGAAAAACTGAACTTGATTGATACCCATGAAGCATGGTCACGGTGTCTTGAAGAGGCATCATTATTTCAAATGCCCATGCAACTGAGAGAAATGTTCGCATTTATTTGCATTTTTTGCCTTCCAAAAAATACCCAAGAGTTATGGCTATCCTACAGAAACTTTTTAAGTGAAGATTTTCAAAGAACTAATGAGATGAACGCATCCTATGATTTAGCATTGCAAGAAATCAACAAAATTCTTAAGGCAAATGGAACAAACTGTGGCAAGGTTGGCTTGCCAATTCCACGAGATATTCCTGTAGACAAAATTACATTTGACCATCAAGAAGAGAAACTAAAAGGAATTTCTGCATATGCTCTCTTGAAGAGTGAACAACGTACCATTGTAGATGAGGTTCTTTGTTCTGTAAGAAATGAAAGCTGCAAGGTTTTTTTTTTATCGATGGACCAGGCGGTACAGTGAAATTCTTTCTTTATAAAACTTTATGCCATATTTTGAGAGGAGAAAACCGAGCTGTACTTCCAGTTGCCTGGACAGGAATCGCTGCTCAGATCCTGGAGGGTGGTATGACTGCGCATTCGCTTTTAAATTACCAGTTTTTATTCTATGAATCATCTGTGACCAAAATCAGAGAAGATTCCGTGGAAGCAAAGGTTTTACAAAAAGCATCACTAATTATTTGGGATGAAATATCAATGGTTCCCAAAAATGCTCTAATTGTCTGTAATAAATTATTACAGAATATCATGAAATGTGATTCATTGTTTGGTGGGAAAGTTATTCTGTTTGGAGATTTTAGACAGACCCTTCCAGTTATTGGACGTGGTACCCGTTTATCCATTGTTGAAAACTGTGTAAAAAATTGTTTATTTTGGAAGTTCATTAAAAAAAGAAAACTTACAGAAAATATTAGAGCAGCTGCTGATCAAGAATTTAGTGAGTGGTTATTAAAATTAGGAAATGGAACATTGTCATCTCACCACTTACAAGATGAATTGGTGAAATCCCTTCAAGTGTATATGCAATTACGATGCTTAAAAAATTTTTGAAAATTAGAAATTAATAAAGACATTGTTGACAATTTGGTGAAAGGTCCTTCTAAAACATATTATAGTATTGACTGTGTTGAAAGTGAAGATCACTCCTCTGCCCAGTTATATCCTCTAGAATTCTTGAATAGTTTAACTCCATCAGGTCTCCCACCTCATATTCTTACACTGAAAATTAACACAATTGTGATGTTAATAAGAAATTTAAATGTTAGAGAAGGTTTGGTAAATGGAACGCGCATGATTGTGAAGGCATTGCATGACCTGTGTATTTCTGCAGTAGTTATTGATTCAGGGAAGACCGTTTTAATACCCAGAATTCAGTTATGTCCTTCTGATTTAAGCCTTCCATTTATGTTGTGCAGAAAACAATTCCCGCTAAGAATTGCCTTCGCTATGATTATTAACAAGTCACAAGGACAGACACTTGAGCGAGTTGGTATTTATTTACCTACGCCTGTTTTCTCACACAGCCAGCTATATGTAGCATTCTCACGAGCAAGGTCGTTTAGAAATGTGTTCATTTCTGTTCTTGAAGGTTCTTGAAGGACCAATTCAAAGTAAATGGCACTCAAAATATTATATTCAGGGAAGTGACCTGAAATTTTATTTGTTTGTTAAATTTAATGATGTTAATTTTATAGTGTGTACATTTTGTAGTGTATAAATTTTATTCTTATTTGTGTATTAAATTTTCTTTATTTCCTTCTCAAATTAGTATTTATTTACCTATGCCTGTTCCACATTCACTTAGCATTTTCACAAGCAAGGTTATTAATAAATGTGTTCATATCCATTCTTGAAGGGAAGGACCAATTCAATGAAAGTGGTAAGTTATATTCACTCCCGAGCAAGAAACGCTTTATTTATTTATTGTGGCAATATTTTTCTTTGTTGGTTTTTATAGTTTATTTTTAGTGATGGTTTTGAACATGGATTGTAATTTTCAATAATAAAGGTTATTGATATTTTGTCCTGTTATTGATCGTGTTGGTCATTATTATAATGAATGATATTGATATTTTGAATTTATTTATTTTTAAATTATTGTATTTGGGAAGAATTAATTATATCAAGCCCCATTATTCATACATTTTGATTTGTCAGTGTCCTACAGAGAATCTGAGTTAAAGAAAATTAGTACATTCTGCTGTGATAAAACTCTTAAATTACAATGTTGAATTAGATGCAGTGGCTAAAAATTTTATACATAAAAAAATGAACTCCCAGTATATATAAAAGAAAATTGTAATTAAGGGAATTTTAAAAACATTGAACTCCGTGCGAATTAATCGCACGGGCACTACTAGTACATAAAAACGTATCTTGAAGAAAGTAATTAAAGGCGAAACTGTAAATGAATGGTCAACCCACTGCAAACATCATAAGAAGTTTCTGTGTTTTTCGGTCCACATTCAAGATATCCTCTTTAGTCCAATCCATGAGACCTAAACTGTATTGAAGTACAGGAACTGCCAATGAACCTATTGCTAAGATTCTTTTCTTTGCGCTGAGTTCTGTTTCCAGGATCATTCTTACCTATAACATTCCTTTGATTTTTCCTCATTAATTGGTTTTTCCGAAATAGCAAGTATACCCCTAACTATATTTGCTTTCGCATATTTGGCAAGGCCAAACTGCATGCAGATGTCATTACTGAAGACTTTTACAATAGTTAACATTTCAAAGAGAGCTTTCTCATTCTTGGCAAAGTTTTAGATCGTCCATGTAAAAGAGGTGACTAATTGGTTTTTCCCTTTTGTCCAGTTTATAGGCAAAAGAGAAGTGATTAAGCTGCCTACTAAATGGGATCAAAACAAACAAAATAGCAGGTGTGACAGGGAGTCCCTTGAAATATGCAATTCTTTATCTGTCTAATTCTTGACTATACCTGTTTTTGACCATTTTTCAGAAATAACGTAGTACTCCATTGTTTCATACTGCATTTGCAGAACTATTAGTTTCGGGTGTATTTTGTATATTTCCAGGGACCTCACTATCCAGTCATGGGGGTCAGTCATAGGCTTTTTGCTAATCTATCCATGCAACGCTTAAATGCCTCTTGCTCTGTTGAGCACTCTTCAAGATTTTCTTGTTGAGCAGCAGTAGCTCCTTGCACCCATACGAGCACTTACGGCATCCATTCTGCTCAATGGGTAGCAGATCATTTAGTTGTGTTTGTATATTTTACCAGCTATTGCTGCTGTGATTATCTTATACATGGTTGGCAGGCAGGAAATTGGTCTGTAGTTTTTAGGTAGTTTCCATCTCCTCCCTTAGGCAACAGTAAATAATATCACCACGGATCATCCATACAGGCTTCTCTTCATTCTTGTTCAGCATATTGTTTACTGTCATTTTCAGGTATGGATGCAGGACGTACATTTTTTAATCCAAAAACCTTGGAATGTCTACCCCTGCTCCTTTCCCGTTTGCAGTGCCTCTGATGACTTGTTGCAAATCATCTTGTGTTATCTCTCCCATGAGTTCAGATGGCACTGATACATTGTTAGCTGCGTCACATTCTTCTTCAAGCCCCATGGAGCCCTTATTGAAATGTTTGGGATGTTACCATATACCAGCCCAGAATGATTCTATCTCGTCAACCGGTGGTAACCGAGGTTCACTGAGTTCCTTATGATTTATGTTTCGGTAGAATACCTTGTCATTTCTTTCAAACAGCTGATTCTGACATCGAAAGGCAACACGCTTCTTATATCTTTTAATTCTTTGTGTAAAAAATTGGTATTTTTTTATTCAACTTCTCGGCTACAATTTCTCTTGAAACTCCATCTTCTATTCTGCGTTTCCTTTCGATTGCTGTAATTTTATTTTACGCACTTTTCGCGTGTGGTGGTTGCACCTCATCGTCTCGCTCAGTAGCGAAAGATCTTGGCGTGAACTTGCAATGCGTCGTTCTATCCTCTTGATCCATTTTAGCAGCACAAACCACCACGAGGTATTTCGCCCATAATCCCTTTCAGCCACAGGAAGTCGAACAATGGGACGGAAATGCCCAACGGCGTGTCAAACCCACGCCAAGGAAAACCCCTGACGTCATGGGAAGGGCGCGCCTCGTCTTGTGAAAGGGCGCGAAGGTCTACGTCACAGGGCGGTTAATAGATTAGGCAGATGGCGCTACTTGACGGTTCGTACGCCAAGATGAGACAAGTCACGTGAAGCACAACCCGATTCGTGATTGGCGTGGAACCACCGCGTCATCGTGACGGGAGAGGGAATGGCGCGTGCCATAAATAGGAAGAGATGAGCTTCCACAGTCTTCTTATATGAAAATTCTTCGGTGAGCGAGCTTCTGCTATTTCTGAGTCGGAACTGGCTCGGCTCCTCTGGGTATCGCGTCGCCGTATGGCTGCCGAGTGCCGCGATCAGTGTCTCGCGCTGAGGCGTTAGCCGCCGAACGTGAACTGGTACAAGCGTGGACGTTACCGCGTGTACGCACGCAAGCGTGTCCGCCCCACATGTGCGGGCACCACCCGAAGCAACGGAAGACGGAAGGCGCCTTCCCTGAGGCAACGCTCTCACCACTTCAGCGAGTTGCGAGGGAGACCCAGCGTCGACTGGAGCTGACTGATCCTCGCTGTCACCGGAGACCACCACCTACCAGCGCCGATCACGGAGCATTCGGGTGAGATCGCCAAGTGGGGCATTTTCATTTTGCCCAAGACCATATCAGAAACCACAGAACTATCAGCATAAAAGAAGCAATTTATTTCTGTAAGATTTGGTGGAGATTCTCTCTTTCACCACTTCACTGAGGGCACGGTTAGCATTTTCTTCATTGTGTTGTCATCAAAAACCTTTCGCAAAGGCCACCTCATTTCCATTGGGGCCTAACATTTTTAATTTCTTGGCGCAAAGTGGTCTCAATCATATGATCCACATTTTAGAATCTGCGAGATATGTGTTACTGTTAAGGGAACTACACTGAGTGATACATTGAACATCTAACATGCATATTTCGGGTGCGTCTTGTTACTGTGTCATGTTATAAACTATCAGATTGTTCAGCGTCATTCCTAATTCCTCCAAGGTTGTGGAGGATATTCCGCTGCGAAGAATATACCTTCTTTCTGAAGCCAACTTTTTGAAATCAAAATTTGGTCTTAAATCCGGGTTGTGTTCTCTCCATATTTTGTATACCTCTGCCTCCGAGCTAGCGCCATTTGCTTTGGCGTAGTAGAAGCACCAGATCACATCTTTCATTTCGTCTTCTGTACACCTAATACGATTACTCCGAGCCTCAGCCTGATCTGGGTTCCTTTCACTTACGTCTGTAGAATGGTCAGATTCAAAAAGGGTGTTATTTGTTCGGCCAGGGAGCAATGTTGGGACACTGTAGAGCACGGCACGTTGTAAGTCTTTCCGTTTTTAGTGTTCTAACTATATTGCTCGATTATTAACATAGTGTGAGTTATGCACTATAGATGGAATTAGCGTTGGTTGCAGATCGCACTGAACACAAGCTATTTCCGACCACCCGTTTCTGCGACTCATGGTGGCCCCGGGACAACCCCCACAAAACCCAGCAAGGTGTCCCTCCGGTCGACAATCGGCATTACTAGGTGCGGCAAGATTTTCAATAACTGCTGGAGGGAGCCTCCTTTGTTGGCGGGCCTCCACTCTTGCCATTGGCCCGGTGTGCCACCCCAGTTTCTATCGTGTACCCTCTCTGAGCCGGTGACCCGGAGGCTCATGGCCATGCTCCTCATAAACACTGCGATTCCATCCGTTCAGCTTTACCCCTGATCTGGGGTCAGACGCCATTTGGAGGATCCTCTTCTGGTGTTGTTGAGGTTCTCTTCTGGAGTACTTCTTCGTCTGACCCCTCTCCAACGACCTATCCGGCAAGGGAGGCCCTAACAGTAGCTACCATACCGCCGGCATGCCTCTCAGGATCACAGGGGCACACAAGCTCCACCACCAACGTTAAGGTCATGTACCCCATGGCGGAGTTGTTGTTATTCTTGTTATTGTTATTATTATTGATATTATTAATCATACGTACTTCTGCCTGCTTGTTACAACGTCAATAATTACACCGCAGTCAGTAGAATAAGCTACTGCACTCACGAAATCACACGTACTTCCCGCGATCTTCTGTCTGCTTCCTGCTTATGAAACAACTGAGAATACGAAAAAGAAAGCAGCTCTCGAAATAAATTTAAGTAAATTTTGATTTAGGTCATGTTTATGAATACGACCCTTAGTGTTTAGAGCAACTAGGCGTAAAACAGGAAGCCCGAGTTCAAATCCCAGTCAAGGTTACCGATTCTTTGAATAAATTTAATTATTAAAATACGTTTATTACTCCGCAACATTGTCACAACTTGGATTTCTTTACTGTTACGGAAGATATTTCCGAGCGTAATTGCGTCAAAAATGGTGACAGGGTAGTGACAATTGTATACAAAAAGTGTTCACCATTTTCTCGGTATTGTTACGAATATCCAACTGCTAATGGTTGTGAGTGATGTTAAAGCTGAGAATAAAATTTATTGGTTCTTTACATTTCAACAACATTCTATTCGATATGTTAAGAAAGGTATGTAAATAACGACTGATCAGTTTTCGTGTATATTTGCCGCTTGGCCGACCATTTCATTACGTGGCTCGCATGCATCCATAGGTTGCCGGCCCAAGGGTGGAGCAGGGGCCGCGGCCCGGTGGCCGGCTGGGCCTCTTCCGCAGGCGACGGGGTACATTACTGCGCTCAGCGATGCGGCTCGCGGGTGTGCGGGCGGGGCGGGCGGGGCGGGGCGGGGCGGGGCGGGGCGGGGCGGGGCGGGGCGGGCGGGCGGGCGGGGCGGGCGGGGCGGGGCGGGGCGGGGCGGGGCGGGGCGGGCGGGGCGGGGCGGGGCGGGGCGGGGCGGCCGACGCATCTCGGGGCGATTAGCCGCCGCTGGACGCGCGAGATAAGAGGGACTGCCGCCCCCGCCTTCGCCGCGGGCCACCAGCGCCGCCCGCAGCGCCGACCAAACGGTTATCGCTTTATTTACTCCCGAGATCGCCGCGCCGCGCCGCCCGGAATTTCATCCTGGCCAGTGGAGCGGCAAATTTAAGCGTGAGAAGCCGGTTTTTGGCTGGCGGCGGGCGCCGGCCGCTCGCTGCCGGGGCTGCGGGCGGGGGTGGGGGGGGCGGACGCGGGCGGGGGTGGGGGGGGGGCGGACGCGGGCGAGGGCGCAGACGGCGCACGGTGGTTTCAAAGGCGAAAAAAGCGGACAAAAATCAAGTTTTCAAAATTGTCTGATTTGCTTCATTTAAGCACGTATGTATTATACTATATTTTGATATTTTCTTGTCCATTATTGTGTACAACACGCGCAAAAACGAGAGATTAATAAGAACCCGGACGGTCATAAATTCATCCCATTTTGGAATGCACATTCCTCAGTTCCTATTACAGTTATGAAATTCGTTTTTTTTTCATAGTTACTCTTCAATACTTTATAAGCACATTTCTTGCAAAAACCATATTTTTCACTTCCACATTAGTTGTAAATAAATTATTAAAATTATACCTGCTAGAAGCAACATTACATTTGAGTTTCTTGACTTACAAAACAATGTACGCGTATGTTTGTCATAAAACTTGCAGTAATAATACAAGAAACATCAGGGAACCCGTTCGTGTAGGTTTCATCTGCAACTCTTTGTAACTCTAGAAACGAGAAGAAAGAGAACGTTCTTCTGCGCGGCCGCGGCAGCGCGCTGTGACTAGAAACAGGAGCCGGAGGGCGAGGGCTGCTTTGACACGTTCGACCTAGGGCCACACTCGGATATTACGGAACCAGGGGGCTCTTGTAGTGGTTAGAATGTAACGTTATAATCTAAACATCACCACGTGCTCGAATGAGGGGGCGATTGGGTGTCTGGCGTGGGCAAGAGCGTAGGTCGCCGCGCTTCACGGGTTCCACTGAAACAAGCACTCGATAGATAGAAAACGATGAACATTATGTCAGGGAAAGGTATAGAACAGGAACTCTTTCACCTATCCGATTGCTTGTACCCATGTATGTGCCACCAAGGCATGTACTCGCTAGCTGTTAGTATCAATTTAAGGTCAGTGGGACTAATCTGGTCGAGTGTTGTATGTGCAGTATGAGAAGTGAAAAATGAATTTTTCAGTGAATCGCAGTAAGCTTTTTCAAAAAAATAAAGAAAATAAATAAGATTGTGGCGCAAAATAAGAATGGTTTGTGCTAGCACATTTCATGAACAAATTGGACTTCATTCTAGAAAAACGAAGGGAACACTCAAGGAGCCCACCACTTTCATATAAACTTTCAGTTCACTTGATTCATGTGCCCTATATTATCGAGAATTAATGTAATTGTTGAGGCAGTTTCACTCTTCATTTTCCATAACAATGACAGAAGATTTATTTTCTTTCTTCATACAGAAAGCTGCCTCAACAGTTACGTTAATTCTCAATAATGTAGAGCACATGAATCTTTTTTAAATCTGCATTTTTCTAGTGCGGGTTTGGTATCCCCTCCGTAAAAGACCGTAGTTTTCCCTTGTGCTTTTAGTGGGTGTATTTTATTTTCTCCTTTCGTGTATGTAGGAACATTTTGTGTTATGCTTTTTTGCCCTGGCTATGTTGTCAACTTTCGTACATTTGTAGTATACACGTCCCTGAACAGAATTGTCGGTGGGAGTAAGACTATTTTTCAGTCGTTTATTCACTCAAGATGTCAGAAAGGTTGGCTGAATCGGAAATAGAAAAATTACTGAAGGCTTGGTCATTGCATGAAAAGAGTGAAGGTGAAGATATTTTATAAGTATTTGCAGGGGAAGAGGATACAGAATACAATCAATTTACGGTGAATAGTACAGTAAATAATTCTTTCACTGAAATGATTGCTAAATTCGGAAGAAAATCTCTACCAGTTCCGCTGAGGCACTCCTGAAACACACATTGCCAATATTGTTAAAGTTTCTTCTGAGGTTACTCCTGGGTGTAAAACTCATAATGTGCAAGAAGCGTTCAAAAAGTTTGCTTTTTAATCAAGAATTCAGATAATTGTGACACATACAAATGAAGAAGCTGCGCGAAGGAATATTGGAAGGACGAATGAAACCGAAGTTTATGTCTTTATTAATGTAGTACTACTTATGGGTGTATATCAAGACAACAATGTTTAAGTGCGGTATTTGTGGTCAGATTTGCATGGGAAAGCAATGCGCAGAGCCACTATTGTTAGAGATAGATTTTTAGTCTGATTTTTAGATTGATGAACATAACACGACAGCCGACCATTGAAAAGATCACAACTTGGCACCGTATTGGAATATGTTCTAAGCGCTTCACTTCCCAGGTACTTCACCCCTAAATTTCACAATAATAGGAGTGAATAATAGGAATGAAATGAAGTTTTCATGAAGTTTTCATGAAAATATAACCGAAGAAAAATGAGGAGACGAAACTGCAGAGGAACAGGAAGACAACGCTGAAGAAGCCGACACTACTGACACTGAAGATGCATAACATTTCGCAGTAAGAAGCGTGAGCCCCTTTAAAAGCAAATGAATATCAAATAAACATTGAAAATAGAGTTCTAGGTTAAAATGATTTCATTTTATTGAATAAAACTATTTTTGCCCGCTTTTTTGCCAGTCCGGACCATAGTGCGGCGGCGAGAAGCGGCGCGTGCCGCTCGCCCACAAAATTGCTTTTCTGCCGCATTCCATAACGCTGTCATTTGGCGGCTGCAATCAGTTGCTTAATGGTACTCATTACGATACAAGTTCATGACCTATCACAGAATAGTTAACTAATCAAGTATTGACACTTAATTAATCATTAAGAATCGTTCTAGTAAATGTTTCTTGATTGCGTGTATTAAAATAACTTTAGATATTATATTATGCTTGTCCGTTTTAATTGCTTTTATTAGTAGTAGTTTTTCTTTGAATATTTTTGAAAATAAATTGGATCGTAATTTCAATTTGATCCTATTTGACTAGCCCAGTACCCCCTCGCAGGCGGACAGCCACCTCCGGCAGCATGCGAGGGTAGGGTAGGGATCTGTCCGGCAGGTGGCCTTGACTGAATCCTACATGTGAACTGACACGATCAATCCAAAACACAAGCTTAACTTATAAAAGTCGTAGAAAACGAATCGTATAAAACTCGATGTAATGGGTATTCATACACTCGTGTGAAGTTCACAGTACTCGCTCGTTCCTCGTTCGTATCGTAATATCACACTCGTGTATTAATACCATCATTACATCATCGTTTCATATTGTACTATGATGTTATTGTATGGTTTGGTGGTGGTGGTGGCGGCGATGGTCATGGTTGTTGTAGTGGTGATAGAGGTGGAACTGGTGTTATTGGTAGTGATGTTATGATGTTGTTTTAGTGGCGGTGGTGTTATGGTGGAAGTTATTATTGTGTAAATGATGACTGTGATTTTGATTGTTATTGGTGATGATAGTGATGAAAAGCTGGTTATTAGCGATGGTTCATTGATTGATTAACAATTTTGTTTCCAACAACGTTAGCTGCTATGGTCACTAGTCCGTTATTGTAGTGCATGTTGTATCTGCCAGCGAGGCACCGTTTCGGCGTCAAAAAACAGTAAGCTCCTGGCGGACAGTCAGTGTAGGTCATGCAGGTGTGTGTGTGCGTGTGCGCGCGCGCGCGCGGGTGCATTGGTGCAAGGCGAGAGGACGGCACATGAATGGGGAAAGTAAGTTCTCACATATTCCGTTCGTTAGGGTAGGCTCCGCCATTCGCCTGGTACTGATAATGACCCTAATAAACTATTGAACAGAGAAATCGTCCCCGCAAATTTCTCGTCCAGGCAGCGCCTGAATTCGACCTAGTTGAATATAACTACAGTCTGATATGGTCCGATTATCTACTGACATATATTATTACATTTATATATCTATTTTGTTTATATTTATATAGCCGTGTTTTAAATCTTAAATGCTTCCCATCTTCCAGCTGAAGTTAGGCACTATGCCATCATTCAAACACCAGGCGCGGACAAAAGAAACACCGATTGCTCCAATGTTATAGGATTGGTGCTTGAATATATGAAGACTCAAGACTGAAACCAAAAATGGAAAGCTTTAAGTACTACAAAACATATATACATTTGGCATCTGACACTTGTATGTATGTATTAATAGTTCCTTGAAAAGAGCCAATTGAAAGAAGATTTTTATTTGGACAGTAATCAGGAACTCGCGCTTAATGCAGAAACTGAAGAGTACCGCCCCAGCCGAGACAAGCTCTAAGCTCCCGACCGGTCTCCCGAGATTTGTGGTAGTGTAGTGCACGTTAGTGTAAGTGTGTATGTAAGGGGAGAGGATAGGACAAGGAATGGGAAGGACAGATCGCGCACCGTCCGTGGCCCGTTTGGTAGGGTACTGCTCCGGTATTTGCCTGGTGCTGATCGGAGAAACCACGGAAAACTACCGATCGGAGCAGCCGACTGCTAGAATTCTCCTCCAGACAGCGACTGAATTCGACCTAGGTGAAAATCCAGTGTCAAAAATCCTGCAGCCGTCAGGACTCGAACCTAGGACCTCCCGGTCAGAGGCGCTGCAGTGACATCAATTGCATGCACTGAGGTACCGCTCCCGGTCAAATAATATTCGACAAATGTTGTTGAGTGCAATAAATTATTTCATCTAGCAAGTTGTGTAGTCAGAATCTACGATTTGTGAGTTCTTAGAATAGAATTACAAAAGTATAATACTGTTGCTAGAATTTTTTTCTTCAATACAGGTGTCATTAAGACGTAAGCCCTGTGGAAAGCGACGTCACAAGTGTAGGGGCCATATGGTAAAAAGTGGTGGGCATCTTTACGAGCGCATGCGATATCGCACCACAGCCCTTCCATCTGCCCGCCGCCAGTCACCGCCTCCACCGCCACGCCACAGTCCTCTCTGCCCGCTCCCCCTGCCAGCGCACCCCCGAGGGCGCCGCCGCGAGCCTCGCCCAGGAATGCCTAATGAAGGGCGCACGCGGGGGCTGCGCGCGCGAAGAAAACAGGAGAATCTCGCCACACCACGCCCCTCGCCCTCCCCGCCCGCCCCGCCCTCCCCGCCGCCAGAAATTCAATAACGTGACAGCGCAGAACCGCGAGATGCTCTGGATCGCACGCATCCACGAGCTTCCTCCCGCTCGCCACGCCCACACACCCGCCCCAATTACCCCTTTCCCCCCCCCTCCACCATCCCCCGCCCTGCTCATCACCACGTTTCTCACTCCCCGCCCTTCTCCCCCTCACCCCTCCCCGCCCAGCTCTTCAGCAACGGGCCTCTCTTCTAGTCCTTCACCCGGACCTTCTCTCCACCCCCTCGTCGTCCCTGCCCCAACCCCTCGCTTCCCCGAAAACCCACCACCCCCCCCCCCCCCCTTCCCTCCCCCCCCTCCCGCCCCATAAAGTCACCGTTCGCCTCCTCAACACTCAACCCTAAACTTTCCAGAAACCTCAACACCCAGACCCACTCACGTCCACATGTCTCATTACTTTTACCCCTCACCGCCTCCGTCCGTCCCTCATTGCCTCGCTTCGTCATCGCCTTGGGAACTGCTGAGGTCATTGGAACTCAATTTCATTTATATTTATTTATTTTATGTCAAAAAAGTTAAAAACTGTGAGACGTGCTATGGGGAGAAGCAAATTCTGTCCACGTTTGCAAAATTCTGTGATCCCATTCCTAAGCCATTTACGAATTGACGTTTGAATACAGAAATAAATTAACGTTTTTTGCAAGGATTATTAACAAACTATTCGCTCCAATGTTATAAAATCCATTTTCAAGGGCAAATCAGCAATAAATTTCATCCCTCATCATGTCCTTCGCCAAGGAGTAATACTTTCTGCCGCGGCAACATAGAAAACGATAATTTGAATAGTTATATTTCAAATAAACAATTATGTGCTCCATTGAAAATGAACGGTGTACCATTGACTGATGTTAAGGCAACAACATTTTTTTGGTCTCTGAATTCAGTGAAACCTTAAATGGAACGTCCATTTAAATGAATTGAACACAAAATTAAGTTCATTATGCTACGCGTTCAGAATTCTTGCAAATTCATTCAGCCTTCATACTGTTCGTTGTGCATATTTCGCGAATGTTCATTCCCGCCTGAGATATGGCGTAATATTCTGGGGAAATACATCTTATAGCTCCCAGACTTTTAGATTACAAAAACGAATTGTACGAATAATAACCAAATCCCACCCACGTGATTCATGTAAGCCTCTCTTCATTAATCTAGGAATTATACCATTACCTTGTCTGTTTATTTACGAATCAGTGGTTTTTATCAAAAATGACTTGCTTAAGGGCGGGAATATATTTTAAAAAAATGCCGATGTCTATTACTATAACACTCGACGTAGAAATACTATTCATCAGGTGACAGTATCAACAGCCCATTACAAAATATTCATATACTATACATGTACATTATTTTGCAACACTTTGCCAGGTGACATTAAACGATTAAATTCAATAGAAAAGTTTAAATCCCAAGTGAAATCGTTTCTGCTGCAGAACTGTTTCTATACAAATTGTATAGAAACAGTTCTGCAGCAGAAACGATTTCACTTGGGATTTAAACTTTTAGATACTATACTGAGCATCACAAAAAAAGTAACATTAACGTTAACCATTATACAGAGTGCATTATTTAATATTTGAACTCTATAAATGTGTATAAACAACCTGTAACAAGTATTGTATTGCAGCCTCCGGATCAATGACCCCCATCTCGATCAGGTTTTTCGTCCAGTTTCCCTGATCCATTAAGCAAATGCTGATATGGCCCCTTGTTTTGCTTCTGGACATAAATGTAACTTCATTTTCTGTGCACGTCTTCTAGAATTCGGTGGGAAATACAATTATTCTAATTATCGTTTCCGTGTTGTCGCGGCAGGAAATATTATTCCGAAGAACATCATGGATAAGAGCCAAAGTTTATTGCCTCTTTATCCTTGAAAATAGATTTTATTACATGGGAGCCTTCCCCCCCCCCATTTTAAGTAGTATATGACTTAGTGTAGGGATCACAGAATTTTGAAAATGTGCACACAATTCACTTTTCCCCATAGCAAGTCATGCGTGGTTTTAACTGCTCTTTTGACGTAAAATAAATAAAAAAACAAATAAATAAAAACCGGAAATTCATCTATACCGGGCCAATATTTGTTTTTTAGTTTACCGGTTAAAATAACCGGTAAGAATTTCATAGGAAGAAGTTTCGGAAACGAACAACGTGTCTAAAATTTTTGGAGAAATGACTGATGTTGAATTTTTTGGATGAAGACCTTAGTGGGATTGTTCACAATTCTATCGCTATATTTTAAAACAACTTTCTCTCTATATCGAGTTGATTTCCTTGTATTTTTATTATATTCCGCATTGCTTTTGTTTGGTTATTTGAGATCGAAATACTCTGATCGTGTTACATGATTTTAGCCTACCTTATGAATTTTGAAAACAATCGTTTGTATTTTTTAAAGTAGAGGAGGAAATCTTGAGATACGTTTATGATGATTAGAAATGAAAGAAAGAATTCGCTTGTTTTTACATGATGTCCTAATCCCTTGTGTTATCCAAGAATTGCTTTTCCCTGAAATACTTAATTTTATTTTTTGTTAGTGCTAAAAAGTGTTAAAATAAAATGAAAGTGTTGAAAAAAATTATATTTACTGTTTGTTTCAACGGTATTGTAAACCGCGTCCCATGACTCCTGCATCAAATAATCAATGAATAATTTTATTTTACTTTTAGTAAATAATCTACTCATACGTGTATTATTTGTGTTAGTGTTCGCATTTTTTATAATTGTAGGAATTTGTGCATCGCAGTCACTGTATCCTAACTCTTTTGTTTAAACTTCATATCAAGTAGTAGTTTCGTTAATTATAATTTGATCGATTGCCTTCATGGGATTTAGTGTGATCCGTGTAGGTATATTAATTTATATATCTAAAATGAAAGAATTAATTAAATTAAAACACTGTTATTTCTCGCAAGATTCGATCAGGAAATCAGTGTTAAAATCTCCGCAAATAGACTCAAAAGAGCGATTGCTGACTTCATTAAGTTTTAAGTTTCAGTGTGTGTGTGTGGAATACGTAAGTGGAGTTTCAGTGGGTTGGTGGAATACGTAATGAGATTGAATGGATTGAAAATAAATACATTATAACCTCCTTTCTAGTTCGATTTAATAAACGTACAAAGGAATCTCTTTCTTATGAACAGGAACGTGGATTCTCTTGTCACTCCGGTGTACAACAAATAACATTCTCAGGAGTCCGGCATTTTCCGTGGAGATAAAGTTGCAAGGTTCGACAGCACTTAAAGAATATATTTTAATTTACTGCGGCGCAGAGTGTGAGAAAAGAGCATGTGCTGGTATTCAAATGACAATAAAAAAGAAACTCAAAAATTAGCTGGATAAATATTTATAAATGAAATAATGATAAAATTGAGATGCAAAATGAACTCATGTGAGGTCACTTATCTATTCCTATCTATTATTGATTGCTATTCACCTGACAAATGAAGAATATAAGTTGTAGACAAGTTTTAGAACTTCAAGATGTAGACGAAGGGCCTAGAAATGGCTACTTGATTGTTGCCGAGAATCTGGATGCAAGAGTTGGAAATGCCTCAATCAGTGGAAGAGTGTGTACAAATGGAGAAGAAACCTGTAATAGAAACGGTCAAACACTGAGGAAATTTGCATCGCATTCACTGAAGATCACTAACACATTCTTTCGCCATAAAAAAATCCACAAAACAACTTAGAGTGCACAGGGAAGACGATTACGTGCTAGTTAATAAGGAAATGGGCTCTTTAGTACCAAATGTGAGGGTTTATTGAGGCTACGATGTTGATACTGATATTTTTGTTGATATCCAAAATACTTTTACATTACAAATATCCTTACTCTCCTGTAAACAAAACAAAAGCACGAGAAGAACTATTTAGAGTTAATTTGTTGCAGGAAGATAGTATAAGACATGTTTATCAACAAAGAATGGACCAACACTGACGTGAAATGCCTGGAAGTCAAAACATCAATGCGAGGTTGAATAATCTGAAATGTGTCATTTTGCAAGGAGCAGAAGAAGCTTTGGGAAGAAGAGAAAAAATAACCGTGGACTAAGAATACGGAATGAAGGCTTCGCAGATCTCATGGGCCCCACAATACGAGTTTTTCTGACGAAAAATCGCCGATATTTGCCGCAGCGTTAAAGTACTCTCTATTGACTACGCAAGTACGCAGTAGACGAGCAAGTAAAAGGAAAACTATACAGGTTCGATGCAGTCCGTTTATTTGATTTTGTTTTCGAATTGGGCAACTGTTCGAAAATCTGATGTATTAAAATGATGTGTACACGGGCAGTTATTTCCTTTAATAATATATACTCAAAATGAAACTGAAAATTGTGTTAATAAATAATAAATTATTTTATAAAATATTTATTTATCCACAATTATTGGAATTCGGCTTTACCACAAATGTATTTTTCTCTATATGCGACTATGGATTAGTCAGAAACAATGTTTAGAAATTAAAAGCTTTTCAGAACGGACATTTTAGAAAATAAAATATATATTGTGAAGAGTTATCGAATGGTTGATACCATAATTGACACACCGGGAATGACAAAAAGCATGCAAAAGACAAAAAGGCAACGCATAGGTAATACACCTTATCATATTTTATTACATACTGTGACGTAACACTTGGTGTGTTCACAAACGAAAAATATTTTTTATTAAGTTGTAGGGATTTATAGACAAATGTCGTTTCCCGTGAATGGGTTCTGGGTGTGTGGAGAACAGTGGCGCGTCCTGAAAGATCGCGTAGATGATTCGATAAAATGTAGCAAATAGTTTGTCAGTAAATCACTTCTTTCCATCACTACTCATTGAGATCTGGTGCTCAGACGCCGTGGAATAGTTACTTATTAACATGCAAAATTCACAACAAATCGCAAATAAAAGGAAATATACCCTATTATTATAATTGACCATATAGTAGGAACTAAAACTCGTATAGTATTTGCGCACAGTAAAAGATAATAAATATACTGTCGCGACACTGGACCGTAAGATGTCTCACTGTAGAGTACTAGTTGTTTCCTAATAAAAATTCGTGAAGATATTAGGCTGTATCACTTTAGCCTCATCAATGTTTGGTGAAACTAATTTGACTCACCCTTGATTTTTATTGAGAAGGTATGATAGATCTTAAGTTACTTTTAATTCTTGCACGTCTTTATAACGAAAAGGCACATATTCATTTTTTTCATGAGTTTGCTGGGCTGTATCACTTTAGCCTCATCAATGTTTCAGATATAGAGAAAGATTCAATTTAATTTATTATATATGATTTATTTATTTATTTATTTATTATTTATTTATTTATTTATTTATTTATTTATTTATTTATTTATTTATTTATTTATTTATTTATTTATTTATTTATTTATTTATTTATTTATTTATTTATTTATTTATTTATTTATTTATTTATTTATTGTAATTAAATTATTTACTCTGAAATTATTATTTAATTATGTCCCACAGAGGTTAAAATGCTATGTACTGTTATATAATATGTCTAGTCTATACATTAGCTTAAAGTGTGTGACCTCATTCATGAATCCTATGTACTACATTAACGGTAGACGTCCTCAGCAAATTGATGTGAAATCTCTAGCAAAGTGACTATGTGACGTAACATTAAACGATGTAGACTCGTCCTGAGCATAAAGGTGCCCTCAGAGAAGTGACCTATGTGACCGTAAGCATTAAACGATGTAGCCTCCTCAGCATAAAGGTGTGCCTCAGCAGAAGTGACCTATGTGACCGTAAGCATTAAACGATGTAGCTCTCCTCCTCAGCAGTGAAGGTGATGTAGCCTCAGCAAAGTACTCCTATGTGACCTGTTAAGCATTAACGATGTAGACGTCCTCAGATAAAGGTGTGCCTCAGCAGAAGTGACCTATGTGACCGTAAGCATTAAGCGATGTAGACCGTCCTCAGCATAAAGGTGTCTCAGCAGAAGTGACCTATGTGACTGTAAGCATTAACGATGTAGACTCGTCCTCAGCATAAAGGGTGCCTCAGCAGAAGTGACCTATGTGACGTAAGCATTAACGATGTAGCCGTCCTCAGCATAAAGGTTGCCTCAGCAGAAGTGACCTATGTGACCGTAAGCATTAAGCGATGTAGACCTCCTCAGCATAAAGGGTGCCTCTAGCAGAAGTGACCTCTGTGACCGTAAGCATTAAACGATGTAGACCGTCCTCAGCATAAAGGTGTGCCTCAGCAGAAGTGACCTATGTGACCGGTGACCGTAAGCATTAAGCGATGTAGACCGTCCTCAGCATAAAGGTGTGCCTCAGCAGAAGTGACGTACGTGACCGTAAGCATTAAGCGATGTAGACCGTCCTCAGCAGAAAGGTGTGTCTCAGCAGAAGTGACCTATGTGACCGTAAGCATTAAACGATGTAGCTCGTCCTGAGCAGAAAGGTGTGCCTCAGCAGAAGTGACCTACGTGACCGTAAGCATTGAACGCTGTAGCCTCTCTTCAGTAGAAAGGGGTGCCTCAGCAGAAGTGACCTATGTGACCGTAAGCATTAAACGATGTAGCCCCTCCTCAGCAGAAAGTAGTGCCTCGCGAGAAGTGACCTATATAACGACTGCGGGAGCGAGGGACCTCCGTTATACGAGCATGGCCGCTGTGAGTACAAACCTATCGCACTCACCCGCTAGTTCCGATACAACCAAACGTGTCCTGCCAACTCGCTCTCCCCGCACCTCTCGGTTGAGGCATACCCAAACTGATACAACCAAAACTGTGATCCACGAAAATTATGTGAAACCTATTGATATTTTCGATACATTTTATCTGATCTTTTTTCAAATTCTGTCTTTGATCAACAGATTCCATTATGTAAACTAGAAGTGCAAAAACAGCACGAAAGTTCTCGCCCGTATTTTCACGCAAAATTAAGCGAAAAAAAACTCAAATTTACATGACCTGAGTTAAAAATCTATTTTTAAGGAACTGATTTCACCAAGGGAATATATGTATCTTTAATATTTTAGTTGTAAGAAGGTCGAACGGCCGTAGCTGCGTCGTGCTTGCAGGTCCGCGTGTTTGTATCCCACTCGGGGCATGGATGTTTGTGTCTGTAGGTTTCTAATTATATATTCATTCTTCATAATCATCATCATCATCATCATCATCATCATTTTGTACCTCATTTCCCCAGGGTTAACAACCTTTAGGTGAAAAATGGATTCAGCATAGAAATGCTGATCCCCTTCCCCCAAAGAGTAATGTGGACTTACCCCTGGAAAAATATGATTGGCCCTCAGTGTGTATACTTGCACGTTGGGGTGATCCTAAGATGACAAAATCAGAACCAAAAATTATCAATTGTCGGTTTAGAAATATATTTTTCTTTGAGAAATGGAAGTAAACTGTATTCATTGCCTGCAATGAAAAAGCTTGTCAGAACAATAATTTCCATACTTTTTAATACACCACTTCTATTTTTAGAAGTGTCGTCTAATTAAAAATAAATGGACAGTGGGAGCAGAATGGTGACTAGTACGGAAAGGACTAGTACTAGTACGGAAAATGGCAAGTTACGTCATACAATTTTCAATCGGAAAAAATAGTGGCTACTGTAAGCAGATGTGTCACGTGATTAAATTTATTCACCAAATAAACTGTAATCAGTTGTAATTCTGAGGAAGTCTCTATAAAATCCTAAATGGCTATTTATGTAATTATTTTGTATATCCTAAACTGAAGATAATGTCTTTTACTTAAGAAAAATGCCTCTTACTAAAGAAATAATCATTACAAATTCATATTTGGATCTTCTAGACCAAACCTCAAGACGTGGTCGTCACTTGAAACTGTGAAGTCATAATTATTTATAAAATACAATCGTTGTTTTTTCAGGCGTAATAATATAATTAATAAAACAATATTTCTTTTCGCACATCTTGGTAACAATCCTCATTTTAAAGCAAATTTTTTAGGGTTTCTGTGAATTTGTTTAAGATGTGAACGAAAATCGGTGAGGTATTTTTGAACGGGAAAGAAATTTCTTTCCAAAAGTAGAAAAAGTATGAATTAAACCTCGCCTAGAATACATCATTGAATGTTCTTACGTTACAAACTGGCGATAAAAAAGGATTACTTGGAACCACATTAGCTTTGTTCCCCAAGTTCCTAAGAAGTCCTGCTTTGGCGGAAGTGACGACAACTCCAGGAAGAATAGCGCTCCAAGTCTCTCGTTTTGCGGAGAAACTTTGGTGTTAGTTGAAAATTCAGATCTGTACTTAAGCAGTCGTCACTGTCAAGAGTTTCAGAGAAGATCCATACTCCGCCTGTTAGGGGAGGGGGAGGATGGGGTTTGCCGTCACTCAAATTGAGGGAGCCGTCGGTGGAGTGACATAACGGAGAGGATACAGCGGGGCTTTTCGCTAGCGATCGAACCATCGTCAATTCCGATTGCGAAGTACTTTGCTTGGAAGATTGTGTGAATGAACGTGACAAATATAATGAAAATAATGTAAAATATATAATATTGCACCAATGCCATATTGGACATAATGGGTTGAGACAATTACATTTTTAAGCGTCGTCTCGATTTCGTATCACACGGCACGTCTGTAGCGTAGTGGTATGGGTGACGGCAAGATATCTCGGTGGACCTGAGTTTGAGATTCCGTGAAGAATATTTTTGCTGGTTGAAAAAACTGTGCATGTTAATGACATAGAATATCATAGGTCAACAATGAAAACTCATCAGAAATAAAATTATGTGTGACCGTGTGATTCCAGATATGTACTTACAATTTCTCTATCGCCTATCATTTTTGTGATAATATGGTTTAAATATATTCAATATAAAAATAAATCCTCCGAAATAAGGAATTACCTAGTCCACCGTGAAAATTCATCAGAAGAGAAAATATAAGGTTCACAAAGTGTCGCGCTCTGATACCAAATATGTGCTTAGATTTTCCCTAATACGAATAGTTTGCAAGATAGTCGTTCCTTCAGGAACAACTTGCTGGAGATGAAACGAGCTCTTGTTTTGACCAGAGTATCTCAAAACAGATAAACAAGAGGCAGAAAAGCAGAGTTTCTCATGGGCTTCGACACCACAGTGTTCTCAATGTTCCAATTTTCCCCTTGTGTTCGTATAAAGTTTGGATTCATGGTTTGGTGAAGACGATGGATAAGGCAAATTGTTCAGCATTCCAGAATCCCGGTGAATAATTTCCAAACATCAGCGCCGCAAAAGTTGAGGGTGGAATCTTCCCAAATCCGAGACATAATGCGTTCCTAGCCCGGGAGATGTTTCCACTCCGAGAGATGATTAAAGGAGGATGCGTTACCACAAACGGTAACTTGAGACGAACATGGTATCTGGGTATGTGAACATTTCCTGGAGGAAAACAAATCTTCTGATGTTGTTAGAGGAATCAAGAGACTTTTCTGTACATTTCTATACATGGGCTGTAGAATATGACTTAAGTTACACTTTCTGAATTCACAATTACTTTCCTGATAACCTCAGTGACAAGGTGAGCGTCACCAAGACATAAGAACAAAAGAGCAACGCCACCAAGGTTTCTAGAAGGACTCCGTGATGACAGATTTCTGTAGGACGCTATACAGAGAAGAACCTAACGCAGACCACAAGATTTGGGCGTTCAACACATTTCTGATCAAGCTTTACTATCAGCATTTATAAGGAAATGGGCTATGACTGATTTTTAGTCTAATAAATGGATTCGCTGTGGTAGGAAAGGGTGAGGGATGACGCAAATCTAAAATTAAAACTGTAATTTGTGTTAAAATTGATTTAGAAAAATAAGCTAATATTTCTTATGATTACAACTATTTTCATTTTGTAGAACTGAGTAATACAGTGGAGCAGTTAGGGGCAATGCGAGAAAGTATGTGTCGCAGCAGCACATTGCTGTAGCACATTATTGTAGAAGTTTGCATAACTATTTAAGAGAATCGTTGCTTGAAAATAACTATTTTTGGCATATTTTAGTTCCATCAATTTTTTCCACTCCCCGCAGAGAATATTTGAGAACTTAACATACATTCGCCTCGAGAACGCAGTGCGAAGGTTAATACAGTAAGCAACGTTGAGAATATAACCCACGACTCTCCAATTTCATTTCAAGATTAATTCACGTCATTGGGGGGCAAATGCCAGCTTATTGCAGGAGGCAACCAGTCTTCCGCACGGCGCGTGAAGAGAAGGCCCTGCCCAGAAGCTGCGAGGTGCCGTTGGCAACTGAAGATGAATGTCCTCTCCAAATTGGCCCTTTCGGGTCCCGCTGGGCGTTGCAATGCGTCATTTGCCCAAATTTATTTTATCCGATGTAATGAATGGAATCGATTAAAAATTCTCAACAGCTCTGTATTTATACTGTTGGTTTAATTAATACCTTGCACGATGTAATTACTGAAGCTCAATTTCTTCCTTGATTGTATACCTGATATTACAAATATACAGGCGAGATTTATTACCCGATTCATTGAGTGGTCATAGCTCTCTGCTTATTCGCCTGATTGATTAGCTTAGAAATCGATGTGACAAGTCCGATATGGAGGCAATGAATCTTGCTCTTGTCAGAGGCGCGTAGAGCGAAACAGGCGGCACCCACGATTCCAGCCTCGGCGAAATGTCCGTATAGTTAGCATATCCACTTATCAGAAAATTAAAAAAGAGTATTCCATAATTTTGTACTAATTTTAACCCAAATTTAAAAATTTTGTACCAATGCAGAACATTAAAAAAACAGGGTATAAGTGGGTGTGCTAACTTAACGTTAAGTTAGCACACCCACTCGATGATATCGAAAAACTAAAAATACCACAATTTTGTACTAATTTTAAACTAATTTTAACCCAAATTCAAAAATTTTGAACTCATGCACAACATCAAAATAAAAAATGCATAGTTTGCGGGGCTTCACCTACCTTAAAGTTAGCAACAAAACCCATGAAAATCAATGATATCGATAAACTAAAACTACCATCGCTTTGTACTAATATTAAACTAATTTTAACTCAAATCCAAAAATTTTGAACTGATGCACAACATCAAAATAAAAAATGTCTTTGTACTAATATTAAACTAATTTTAACCCAAATTCAAAAATTTTGAATTGATGCACAACATCAAAATAAAAAATGTAAACCTTTGCGGGGGTTCACCTACCGTAAAGTTAGTAACGCCACCCATGAAAATCAATGATATCGAAAAACTAAAAATACCATCATTTTGTACTAATATTAAAAACTAATTTTAACTCAAATTCAAAAATTTTGAACTGATGCACAACATAAAAAAATGTATACTTTTGGGAAAAAAATTTTTATCTTGTGACGTACTCCTTAAAAACATCAAATCATCCCCATACCATGGACCCAGACAGTGAACTACTTGTGACTGACTTTTGACCGATGACTTTGCTGGACCGACTACGTGAAAATCATGGCAAAGGATGCTCTTCGAATCTTTAGCACTCTGAGATCTCTCATTTTCTATTCCAAACGTTTTATGGTAGCAAACTATAGAAATCGGAAATAACGTATCATTAGAAGCAGTGGCGTTGCTTATGTTGGTGTTACCCGGGAAAAAACTAATGGTGTCTCCCCCTAAATGAAATACATCTTTATCTGAATAGTTTATACATTATTTAATAAAAATAAAAGTGTATTTGCACAATATTAAAGATAATTGTTACAATTTTTTATCTATACTGAAATAATCTGACTGATTTAAAAGAAATTCAGCCCCAGTTGGTGCGCCATTGGAAATAATCTGACTAATTTAAAAGAAAATCGAGCCCCAGTTGGTGCGCCATTTTGAAATAAATTGCAATTTACTCAAAAAAACTCGACCGAGGAATCTGAAAAGCAAATATCTTTTTACCTTGCTACTTCATTGCTTGAATTGGCTCAATGAAAAATCATATATTCATGTCACAAAACGTGGAAATTTATTAAACAATTTAAACAATTGTTTATATTGAATAACTTTACCCAATATAAAAATTAAATGTTTGTCATGACCGCTCCAACCTTATGTCTTCGCGCGCTTTTTCGGCCATCTTTATCCATCTCCGACGCCGCCATCCTCAGGTCCAGGCACCATCTTCTCTCTTCTTTTCTCGGAAGCACACTTCAATCACCGTTCATCAGATCAACAAACTATTTGCTGCTATCATTCCAGTCCAATCACTGACAACTTCGCCCAAGCCCTCAATGTCCCTCCAACCCGTTCACATGAAATATTTTATGCTCCACTGTCACACTTAAAGTTCCAATTTTGATGTTCTCTCAATATCCATTCCCTAGTAGATGCTTACAAGTCCCCAAAGAAAAAAAAACTCCTAACATTAATTGGAGCACGATCCGTTCACGAGCACGGCATCAGTCAGAATGAAATTCTTTCATCCCTGCAAAGCTCGGTTCTTAATTTCGATTGTTTATTTGCAGATAACATTTTATGTACTTTCGTACCTAGCCAATCTCTAATATTCTTGCAAAACGAACTAGCCGTCTTCACGACTGTCACTGCTTTTTCGGCCAATCCCAGAATTCTATATAAAATTAACTAGCCGTTTCCGCGATTGTCACTGCATGAATATGTTGACATTGACGACGGCTCGCTTACCGTTGCTATGCTAGCATATTCACATAATTTATTCCCTTTAATTGACGCCATTTATAATAAATATTGTCCCATATTCAGTGACATATTGGTATGTCACAATACTAACGACAAGATTAGATAAAGTAATCGCCGAAATCGTGACTATTGAACCACTGAAGAGCAGGGTTTCACTGCTTTTAGTTTCGCGTTTTTCTTTACATTATTTTTCTTTGATTCTTTAGTATGTATGTTTTAATATTGTTACTATTAAATTACATGCATATATATATAATTTTTAAATAAATCATTAAAATTATGTAAATCGAACTATATAGTTTTATAATTGGTATCATCCGGGGCGCATCGCCCTGCTTGCCCCCCCTCTACCTACGCCACTGTTCAGAAAAATGAGTTTTTGCAAACTACAATTTCGAGACAATCAAAGTAGCCTCGCTATATACATAACCTACAAATCCTAAATAATTGCGTCAGTTTATTCCTAATATATTTGAATTAACTTGAGGAAAAATTAACAATGAAATCCCTGCCATATTATATTGACAGTACGTATATTGAATTTTTTTACTAAATAATCATCACATTTGTCGTAGACGTCAAAAGAGGGAGAATGATGCGATCCGTCAATCGAAATCCCGTCATTTGATGCCGCCGCATGAGCAGTACAATTTCTCCCAGAATTGTCGTGTTACGCCTTTCAAATCTACGACTTGCAAGAACTCTGTGTTAATAATTATTTCGATAGAAAGGTGAAGTATTATTTCTCATCAGAAATACACAAAGCATAAATGAAGCTATTCGGTTATGTTTTTCTAAACCGAGATGTTTTCATATTTTGATACAAGCATAAGCAATTATTTGCTGCCAGAAGTACATAAATGGTTCTATAAGAAATCTTCCCTCTTGAGACGTTAAAACATTGCAATTGAAGAAAAATATGGGAGTACATATTTATAATGATTTAGCATGACGTACATTTTCTTTTTATTTCTAAAATATGGAAAAAGAAAAATGCGCAAGTTGATGGTGAAGGCAGAATCTCATTTGCTCACGATGTAGATTCTGACTAAAAATGTTTTCCTTAACGAGCAATATTCACTCCAACAAGGTAGTATGTGGATTCTGTCAACTTAAAGATCATGAAAATGTTGATTGGTGAAAATAAAACATATATTTCAATAGACGTTGCCTTTCATAATGTTTAATGCATGCATTCTACTGTTGATTTTTTTAATTCTAATGATACACCTGGGGTACCATTCAATAAACTATAATCAAAGGTAGCTGTCCCTGTTCTTGAACGAAGAAATCTTGATGCGCTATGTTGGTGCAAAGTATGCAATTAGTTCACCAAAATGGATATCGTGGCAAGATCTTGTGCACATCCCGTACACTAGAGATATGACTCCATGAGCACTCCGGGTACGTTTGCGCGTACATCTCGCGTACATTGGCGCACATGCCAATTTTCGGGAGGGAGGGTTTAAACGTTATTTTCTTAAAAACGGCTCCAAATTTTTCAAACGAAAATTGCCTTTTCTAACGAGCTTTTAATCTTTTATATTATTCTTATAGTAATATTTCAGTTCTACCATTCGGAAACAGAAAACTTCGGGCGGCGATATTTTGCAGTTGGCAACAGTATGTGGGAAGTCCGAAAAAGGTAGGTCAGAGAAAAAAAGTAGGCAACTAAAAGTACGGGAAAATCTGTAGCACCACTAGTATAAATAATAATAGGGGGTTCTAACATTACTTTATTAATTGAAAGTATTTTCAATTATGGTAAATAACTGATTTCAAAATAATTTTCTCTAGTTATAAATTAGTTGTTAACTGAAATAATTATATATAATATTTTACGTGTAAAAAAATCAGTTTTCATTACTAGTCATCTCGTTCGGTATGAAAATATAGAACCACGTACGTGAAAAAAGGGTTTAGAAATGGTAATTCGGAGGATATTATTTTTTTAAAAAAATTTCGTTATAGAAATATGTATTTATAAATGAGATTATTTTAAGACTCTAATGATGTCTGACCAATGCAAATGGCGAACGATCTTTCTCTGTTCTGAAGCACGTAAAAAATTCTCTGAGATAGAGTCTTAAACAAGACATATTGAATGCATTATCTACATAGAAAATTACATTTTGGGACGCTTAGAGTCTGAAGACATTTAAGAAATTTGCCGAGACTATAGTGAGAAAACGAGATTCCGTAAGACAAACCATATTTTATATGTACACCTACATGATTTTTTGACTTTAATATCCAATTTCTTTTGTAATAAAATGTAAATTCCATTCAAATATAAAATTTCGTCTATAATACCTTATATTTTTAACTTATTTCCCTCAAATGGTTGATGTTATAAAAAATGCAAACATATAATCAATTATTTATACGTATACAATATTTGCATTGTTACAAATATAGTTCATTTTACATTCAAAATATTATAAATAACTTGGCATTAAACATTTGAGAGCCTAGAGCGCACATAAGTCAAAGTTAGGCATTGCGGATTTAACTTTAATAATTGAGAATATTTATAAGCATAATAAGAAAATAATTTAAAACTAATTTGCTTTACGTATAAATTCAATCTAAATTTGAACATTCTTTTTATTATAAAATAATAGGTTGATTATTAAATTAAATGACAGTTTTCACTAAATGGAATATTTATTTTTAGACAAAACAAAATTTACATTAATTCTAGATGCATATAAATATTCTAGTACACACATTAAACCGAACATACATACTTGATCTCTCCCTTAAATATCTTAAATCTTATTAAATCTAAACATAACCTAAGATGATTCTGGCAACAAACTCGTCGCCCTGGTATTAAAAGAAAAATCAGCAAGTTATCGCGCATTATCAAATTACGTATAGACCAATTATGAATTAGACAAATTTCAAAATTACATTGCACAAATACATCCTAATAGCAGATCACAATGGTCAACATTAAATATCCCTATACCAATCTTAAACAACGGTATCTTACCAATCTTAAACAATCTGCTTATACTGATTTTCAAAAATAAAATTTAATTGCCAGTTACTTAGTTCAAAAGTCATTTACCTCCGACCCTATTATAGATCAAATTTTTAATAAGGAAGTTGAATCTTTCATCTCTTCTCCACTTTGTTCAGTCCCTTCAAAAATAAACTTTTTTCTCCTGTAGAAGTTCAAAAAATAAAACAAAAATTGAATATTCACAAAACATTAAGCTATGACTGAATTACAAACAAAATGATAAAAGAACTTAATTTACAAATCTTATCGAAACTAACAAATATATTCAACTCAATGCTTCGTATTTCTTATTTTCCACAATCGTGGAAATTAGCATACGTTATCCCCCAACCAGGCAAGGATCCTCATTTCCCCTTAAACTACAGACCTATTAGTCTCTATCTTCATTATATAATGTTTTTAAAAACTATTACACTCTCGTCTTTTATCCTACATTAACTCAATACAAGCTATTCCAAATTACCAATTTGCTTTTCGTTCTCATTATTCGACCTCTCACCAATTACTACGTGTATCTGAATTAATAGCTCAAAACCTTAATCAAAAGGAAGATACAATTGGAATTTTCCTGGATATTACCAAAGCATTTGACAAAGTATTGAAAATAAATTTTTACGGAAAATTCTATAGGCTGAATGGTTCATCTCCAACAGACAAATTCATAAAGAATTACAAATTGAACTAATTAAAACATTCATCACTAATCAATCTTCCAAATTCTTCAACTCTTTAAAAAATATCCTGTTCATCAACATTTCGATCTGGGAAAAAATTATCACATTAAATGAAATCGCTCCCGCTTCCCCAAAGATATTTTTCACCCTCCATAAATAATTATCTACTTTACTACTCAATAATACCTTCTCTTAAAACTGTAAATTTATAATAAAAACTAATTAATACTTATTAAAATCAAATTTTACTCGAAATTATTATTAAAATAAAACATATTAACTGTAATTATGATATTAATTTTTGCATCTCCAAAAAGTTACGTACAAATTTATTCATCATCCTCAAAAATGGTAAAATTGAACATATATATATATATATATATATATATATATATATATATATAAATTACATTATAAAGATTTTTTATACATGATCAGGACTGGTAAGATTGCTGTCGAAGGTTTAACTTCCGTTGTTTTCGATCTAAAGTCGTCCATCTGGAACCACGTCTTATTTCTTTTGACAAATGAAACGAAGTGTCCTATAACTTTTTCGCTTAACTTTTGCCTTCCATCTTTAGGACTACGGTAGTCAATTACTCCAATTAATTTATATGTATATGTTGTAATTAATGGCATTGCCAAGGTTTCTTTGATTCCATTCAAAATCTGAAATTTTGGAGTAAAATTGTCTTGTTGTATCTCCAATGTAAAAATTGTTCCTGTAATACAAACATATGCACATTATAACATAATCAAGTATTAATTAAATATGTAAACAAGTATTATCAAAAATGTTTGTTGAAGGATATAGGGTATATCCACCAGTGAATGACTGATTCGAATTTGGTCTCAGGAAATGACAACTTGAAACGAATTGTCAGTAATTGTCACTCTAATGTAACGGTCATTGACTTCTACATGGTCATTTACTTGTGTCATTTACATAGTTTTGTTCAATTTCACATACAACGTATAACACACACACACACACACACACACTCACACTCACACTCACAACACACACATACACATCACACACATACACATACACATACACACACATACACATACACACACATACACATACACATACACACACACACACACATATATATATATATATATATATATATATATATATATATATATATATATATATGTATAAACGCACCGCGTTTCCACCCAAAGAAACGGCGAGACATCAAGCAAGAACGCGGCAGAACGGTTGCAAAAGGGCGCTCGCCAGCCACGAAAACGGTTACGGGCGGCGAGGTGTCGTCGGTTGGCCGACCGTGGGGAACGAGGCCGCGAGGAGTCAGTGTCTGGCTGGCCGCCGGCGAGGAAGGACGTATCTGGGGCTGCTCCGCGATCGAAAAGCAAACTAGTATCGCGAACGAGCGAGTGCAGAAAGATTAATTGACGGACAATTTGTGCGTGATAACAATCAATAGTCGATCGAACATATTGCCAAAGTGATAGCTGCTATTTCGAATAACACAGATCAAAAGACGTCGAGTGGATCGAGAATTGGAAAGGAGAACGTACTTCGAAGCGCAGCGCCTCACCTCGGCTGGTCCCAGGTGGAACGACCCGGCAGGCAACGAAGGAGCGCGAGGCAACCCGAGAGTCCCCGAAGCCGCCGACGCTCGTATTGGAAGAAGTAACGGTAAATATTTCTTCGATCGATAAGATCGAGAGACTAACAGTGATTCTGGGTTATATGCAAGAAAAGGGTAGAGAACATCATAGATATTGTATCATTAGTGATTTGTATAGAATTACTAAATAGTTCAGTTTATTTTGTTCACGGGGAAAAGTGGTGTTTGATTAATAACCCCGAGCCCATTCACTAGAAAGAACACCTGTTTTATCTCCTAACTGGGAACAGTTTAGGAGACTTTGTCTCTACGTGTAAACGACCCTTAACGCAGCAATTAAGTCTTATGTCCAATATGCACAAACTCTTCTCTAAAATCTGATGATTAAGAAAGAATGTTAAAATACTGGACAGACAGCAGCCACCCGGAGAAACAAGCAGGTTTTCGAACAGGGTTCAGCACTACAGACCACCTGCAAACAGTCAATTAGATCATCGAAAATGCACAAAAATTTAATATAATATTCTACATAGCATTTGTGATTTCTGAGATCTTGAAGCTGTGTAGAACACTCATTATATTCCAAGCACTCAAGAATCAAGAGGTCGAACAAATATATTAATATTTTAAAACAACTATATTCACACGGCCAAGCATATTTAAGAACAGATCAAGGGAGAAATATTTCCAACTAAGAGAGGAATCAAGACAAGGGGTCCCAATGTCTCATTATTTAATAGTTTGCTCGAGATATGTTCCCGTAAAAATAAATTGGTCCAAACAAGCAGGTGTGAATGTCAACGGACGGCGGCTAACAAACGTCCTTTTCGCAGACGACATTGCTCTATTTACTAAATCGCCAAAAAATTTTCATCGTATAGCATTTCTTTTAAATTTTTTTGGCGTGCAAAATAATGCTGGTCGGTTTACAAATGAACTTATCGAAAACTAAAGTAATGAATAGCAGTTACCTCAAATCAATAATGGTGAACGACCAACATAGAATATGCGCAAGAATATGTTTATCTGGGCCAGCTAATTTCATTGACAAATAGAGGAGATAAGGAAAGAAGAAGAAGAACTAAATTAGTATGGAGAGAATTCTGGAGCCTCTCTTTCATTTTGCCCAATAAAAAGATAAACCTCCATATTAAAAAGGTAGTATTGGACTCGTGCATCTTGCCGATAACGCTTTATGGATCACAAACAGTAATACATATAAAATAGATACAACGATGCCAGAGGAAAATGGAATGAAAAATGCTAAATATTTCGCTCCTAGACAAAATACCATCTACAAAAATTAGAAAAAAGACTAAAATTAAAGATGCAGTACGGCAAGTCAAAATAAGCAAATGGCATTGGGGAAGTCATATTATAAGGCAAGACCAGCAACGATTTCAAGCACTCAAGAATCAAGGAGTCCCCAGCAAATATATTAATATTTTAAACAACGCTATATTCACTTGACCCAGCATTTAAGAACAGATCAGGAAATACTCCAACTAAAGAGGAATAAGACAAGGGTCACACTACAACAACCTGGAACCCTCGGTAGCATGGGTGGAGAAGCCAAGGAGACAGAAAATGGACAGAAGAGCTATACCGCCAGTTGGTCTCACCTGGTGAGACTGGCCCAGAGAGAACAACATGGAGCAACTGGGATATGGACAGCAAAAAGAAGATGATCAAGTGCTATTAATCAAATTAATTTATATCAATTTTAGTGAAATTGGAGTGAACTTTAGTGAAATTGAATATCAACCTACTCTAACCCTCTAAAGAAGGAGACCTTTGCCCTTTACGGAATGTTAAAGGTTAATAATATTAATAATAATAATAATAATAATAATAATAATAATAATAATATAATAAAATGCCTTTTATACAAAACAACCAAGTTTGGAACTTTATCACTTTTATCAATAATACTACGATATTTAAGAAGTTATTTAAACAGTAAAAAATATAAAAATGGCCTTTATATGTTTATGGACTTCCCTATTTTATTGTTTTGTTGATCCTCTTGTATTTTATTTTAATCAGCTATGTTCCCATCTCAAGTTAGGACTCATGGCAGCTGCCTCGGCCAAAAGACTGCCTTGCGTACACCTAGAAAACTCCAGCAGGAACTTCTACTACATAATACGAACGATGCGTTAGAAAGAATAAAGATATCAAGTTTAGAAATTAAAAATACTCTTTTTATTCCCTTATAATACAAAAGTTCAAAATGTTACCAACTCTGATATTTGGAAACAAAATAAAATGGCCGTTTTGTAAGCTTAAAACGTCTTCGTACGCCTGTTGAACAGAACATATTACGTTATTTAATACTGGATATGAATCCCATTTTGCTTTGATTATTGTCCTAGTCTTTGCAACATAGATTTCAGCAACGTTGCCGTAGTCGCAGGTGTAATGAATCTCTCAATCTCGTTTATCATCCCCGCTTATCCTCGCCCCGCCTATTGGGCACCATATGTAATGTATCTCTATCTATGTTAACCTCTCTACGCTATCTTTGCCCGCGCTTTGAACAGCCATATATAATGAATCCCTTTTTCCCTTTTCTTTTTCAACTATCTAATACCGTGGATAAGCTGGTGGTCCTATACAGGAATCCAAGCGAGGTGACTGGATTGTGCGTGCTAGGGTAAATGACGACGAATATTTTCAATCGATAAAAACGAACCACATGTTGGTTCGATCGGTTATTAATATTTTCTAGCGTTCCCTCTTTTCATTGTATTCGGCGACAATTCACCGTCTTCTACACTAGTACATAGTGCCCTATAACAGAAACATTCCAAACAAAACAAATAACACAACGAAAATCATTCACACACAATAACACAAAACAATATAAAAATTCCATTCCTTACATCAGATACGCATTCCCTACTTTTCTTTTGACCATTTCTTACTTAATTCTATTAATAAAACTTGATCTTCGATAATTCTCTTTAGTTATAGAATGCGTCCGATAAACATCTACCAAGGAATTCAAACACACATATATACGCGTGTCACTTCCTGTTGCGACTCAGCTCTCATGTTTCAAGGATGTCTGGTGGTCGCCGTCCAATGCTCTTCGATGTGCGGTCGCCGTCCACTCCTGCTCGCGGTCGCCTTCGGAAACCACTTCTCGCAAACCGCTATTATTCGCATAAATGTGACCATTCAGCTGCCAGTCCGTCACCGACTAATAGAATTATATATGTTCGCGGCGTACTGTTCGGCAAAATTGACAAAACGAAAAACAGCTATTTTCCGCGTGTCGTCGAATACGTCACTTCTTGAAATTATTATTCCTCGCATCCATTTATATTGAAAATAATCGTCTAATTGTACTGATCCGGGTATCTATTCTTTTATATTCCATAACAGAAATGTTCGTCGCGTTGGAATTTTCTTACTAAAATAAAAAACATCTGAGTAACCGTAATCACATAAAGTCCTACTAAAAAAAATCAAATTACTTCCGAATTTTGTCCCTTTTCCTAATATTTTAAAGTTCTTACAAACATCACGACGTTATTTCTATTCAAATTCCTACACTTTTAAAAAACTTAATAACACGCCAATTTCGCGCACACGAAACGTTCATCCCGGAATCCACAACACATCTGACTCCCATCGGAATTTTTTCTAGCAACCTACATTGTTACAGAAGATTTCTGTAACAAAATAATTGCCACTCCCTTGCTTTTCCTCTGTTGATTCTAAAAGACTTTCTTAGCTTCTTAACATGGCGTCATTTGTTTATCCTTTTAGGTTCGTATGTAAACTTCAAATATTTTCTTATTACTCTTCTGAACATGCGACAAGTTGACACTAATTTTGACGTCTTCCCCGTATTTTATTCTATTATTTTCCCAATGTCTCAGCCAAAATCGGTCCGTGCGTTTGTCATGAATTCTTAAAAAACCCTGTTTATAATCTTTATTTTCTAACTCAACAATGGCCATATTCTGTTCATGTTATTAAAAAATTCCAATTATATTTCAATTTATATCTTCCGAATGCGTTGACCGAATTTGATGCCGTTTGTTTTATTTCATTTCATAATTTCTGCTCCACCGGATGATTATGTTCAATTTTCCCCAAATCTCACGCGCTACAATTCCTTATTTTAATTTGGACTTACAAAAATGTTTTCTATCGGCACCGTTGCACTCCATATACAAGTTTATTCGTTGTCACTTTTTTGGCAGCATTGCATCTAAAGGTTTGAGGTCTCGAAACGATGGATCATTACAAATCCCCCCACCTAAGATGTTGATCACTAATGACGCAGTCATGGTGATGCAATATCTATTTCACTATTTGTTCACGTTAATACACTAATTTCCTCACTCTGTTGCATGCGCACAACTGTTGTAGTTCGCATTCACATTATCCGACTACCCTGGCGCACTCACGCGCATTGTGAAGGACGCACCTGCTAGCGTTTTACATCCACATTTGCACTGCACAAAGAATTACACTTGTCATTTTCCCGTAACAACTTAAAACTAAACAGGCTTCGTTCTTGCTCATAAAAGAAATTCTTATACCTAATCTTAACCTAATACTTACATACTATCTTAACCACTATGCTTGCCATCACACACAATATATGTCATATTTTTATGTGTTATTGTTTTAAATCAGTGGCTCCCTATATGGCTTGATATTGAATACGTTTTGCACACCGATTTCTGACCTGAGCTAAAACAATATTATTGTTTTCTAAAACTGGTCTGATATATGAGCCGTCATACAATGAAAAAAATTTCCAGAAACAATTTCTCCTCCGATGTAAGGGACAGATAGGGCGATCGAACTAAAACCTGATCCCCTACGTTAAATGTCCCCTTTTGAAATTGTTTCTGGGCCCTCTTCAGTTGTCTTGCCCACTTCTGCAGTTGGTCGTACACACTTCTTTGGTATGCTGTCACCGTTCTCAAACTGCTAACCTCGGGTGGTATTCTCACATTGTCGAACGGTCTCTTGTTCTTGACACCGAAGTGTACCTCCCACGGCGTCATATTGGTACTCGAATGCGATTGCAGTATTCAGGACCTCGTTGAGCCTGGAACAGCTTGGAACCATGCCCTGTAGTTTTCCGCGACATACACCCGGAACAACCGTGACAGTTCTCTCATTACTCGTTCGCTAGGATTGCTCTGCGGATGCCGTACTGCCGTGAAGTGAATGGAAATCCCCAGGGTCTCCATTCCTTCCTTCGACTTGTCACTCGTAAATTGGGTACCTCTGCCGCTCAATATTCTTGTCGGTATTCCACACATCTCAATGAATCGCTTCACTTGCAGTATGCAACTGGTAGTGGGCTTCTTTATTGGAAAATCTGTACAAACTGAAAAACATCAATATCACCATTAAATATTTGGTTTCCAAACCTAGTCTTCGGCAGCGGAGCCATATAAATCTACCGCACTTACAATTCACGGGGCCCTCGCGGTATAATGGATTGCCATTACCCTCATGTAACATCTGTTCGGCTGGCTCGTCGCTGACGCTTACGTCGAGAACCGCTATCTCCCACCTCCTTCCCATGTTGAGACCTTAACAGTAATCCGATAAAATCTGTACAATTTCCTCAAAGTACCCCTAATACTCATGCGTGGAAGTGGCTAACTCCTTACGATTTTCCTCTGGAATCCATATCCGAAATTTCTCCTCTGTGCCACCGGTTCTTCTTAATAATATATATTCATAGATCTTCCAATTATTCACGTCTTTATCCTTCTCCTTTTATTTGATTCCTCGTCATAGAATGACCATTAATGTCTTCACTCTTTCTTGCACAAAACCGTTGCGCCGTTATATCGATCACCGCCCTTGTCATCCATCGTAGGTTGATTTCTCGTACCCTAATGACTGTCATTGCATCGCACCCCTTTCTCTTTCACCTTTATCCTTAACAGATAGTCTGAAACAAATTCTTCCGACCACAATATTCGATCTCAATTGAAGCCGTTGTAACCACAAAGTCCGCGTAGCAGCTTATCGTTGTAGTGTGGCTTCTAATAAGAAATGTTAATGCTTGTGGTCCGTAATAATTGTGAATGGACGCCCTACCAACAATGTCCTAAATTTTTGGGTCGCCCACATAATAGCAAGTGCTTCCAATTCTTTCACTCCTAAGTTTAATTCGCTTTCTTTTAACGTGCGACTGTCTGAAGCAATTATTTACAGTTCTCCACATTCACCCAGTTGAAATAATATCGCCCCCAATGCGAACCCGCTACTGTCTGTTTGTAAGTACATACGGCGACGAAAATCAGGAGTATTGAACTACGTACGTGCGTTCGAAAGCGCTCAACAATTGCTCGAAGGCTTCTTGGCGTTGTTGAAGAGATTATTGCATCTTAAGACATGCCCCTTTTAAGTACAATTTGTAGTACCCTCCTTCGAAGTAGAATACGTAGTGGTATTTCCTAGACGAATTTATAACAATTTCTTTGTGATAATCCCAGAACTTGTTACTATTACCAGATTATAAGCGTTTTTCTCGACACCAATAATACCAAAAAATGTAATAAACTCCATGTTCATTTTTCGAATAGTGTTAATGAAAATTTGTGCATTACGTTCTCCATTGCTCTGGATTTTGTTTTTGTTATGTGCCAGTCCTTAAACTCCTTTACTAAATATATTCTGTATTTGCCACAAACAGGGAATCTCGTATTTAAATGCCATGTTAAAAACAGCTGTTTATTTTCCGCGTACTACCCTCGCCATTTAGCGAAACGCGCAGGCTGAGAGAATTCGCTTTACAAACGGTAACGCTTCACAAAGATGTTTTTGAAATAGTCATGTTCTAGTTATTCCTAATGCCATTTACTAGCAAATTTCTTCTATTCACTCATGCATATCTTCACTATTTACTAACCGTAAAACAGGGAGCGGTAGCTCAGTGTATCACCTGATGTCACTACAGCGCCTCTGACGTGGAGGTCCTAGGTTCGACTCCCGACGGCGGCAGGATTTTAGCCGCTAGCTTTTCAGCTAGGTCCAATGCAGTCGCTGTCTGGAGGAGAATTCTAGCGGCTAGCTGCTCTGATCGGTAGTTTCCGTGGTATCTCCGATCAACACCACGCGAATGCCGGAGCAGTACCCTACCGAACGGGCCATGGACCGCGCGCGATCTGTCCTTCCTCTTCCTTGTCCTATCCTCTCCCCTTACACACACACTTACACTAACATTCACTATATATTCCGGGAGACCGGTCGGGAGCTTAGAGCTTGTCCCGGCTCGGGCGGCGTCCCGCTGACTGGGAGAGTCCTGGTTAGGGGGAAATTCCACTAGCCGACGGTAGGTCGGTGCCGAATCTCGCCATCCAGCGGGGGAAGTTCACTGCCATCTCCCGAAAAAAACATCCACTACTCTAACGGGACGAATGACCAAAGCAGTTGACGCGCCCGGAAACACGAAAAAATCAATCAACCTAAGCGTAAATATTCACAATCTATATGATCTATTTTGTCGTACTGACATTTCAAACTGAACAAACGTTTAACATGGCAAATATTTTCGCAAACCTCAGAAATGAAGAAACTTCTCAAAGAAAGTGATCTTAGCACAGTGTTGATCAAAACTAAGTAGGGGTCAAAAATCTGTGCAATTCCCTTCTGAAGGCTTATCACGTTCCGATCTCAATTCCATGTGCGCATCTAACAGTCTCTCAAACGAATTTTAAAAAGCCGTCCAGTACCTCCTACGAGTCGGCTGACTTCACCAAAGTGATGCGGGAAAACATCTGGAATCAAATGTTCATTCAGTAGAACCAGATTGTCAGAATCACAAGTCACCGAGGCTAAACATACACACAACTGCACTGAAGAGGCTCCATCTACTCCCAGTAGCCGGCGACGCTAGCCGAATTCGTTTACTTCGCTCCGAGAAGTCACGAAGGTGAAGCGAATTCGAGACTCGCGGGTTCTGGTTGCGACCGGCCAGAACCCTGATTCATCGTCGTCGACTGATCGCGATCCAGTCTTCCATCCCAGCAATTAACCTTCTTCGACAACACTATCTAATAACGAACATTCACTTTAGAAAAGGCCCAAACATTGTCCTCTCTGAGTTCAGTAGCACTAAACTTAAACATATGCATTCAAACAGACACAAACATTCCCTTCTAACAACATGCTTGAAACTAAATATGATATTGCCAGCGCTCTTTCCCGACAAAACCATAGCTGCACATCAAAAACACACACCATGAAACTACTACTGCCAAACTGCTTTCAAGAAAGCCACTGAAAACAACTTGACCATTACAAAGCTGACAAAGGGAACACGGTCGTCATACTTAACACCCAAGACTACAATGACAAAATAGATGATTTCCTGAATGATTATGAACATTGAACAAATTCCTAAGGACCCTACGAGTAAACTTCTGTTAAGTTGAGAACAGAACTCAAGGACTCTGCCCATTCACTCAGATCCAGATATTTTATCCTCTAATCCTGCCCCTCGCCTCTACGGCCTCCTAAAATCCACAAAGAAAACATACCTATTAGGCCTGTTGTTTCCATACCAACACTATTACCCACAGACTCGCTCACAGACTCAACAACCTCTTTCATGAACACGTACGTTTTAAACCCGTCCATACCATCAAAACAGTTTGAACTTGTGACCAAACTTCAAACACACACGTACTGGCCAATGCCAAACTGATATCCTTTGACGTTACAAATTTATTCCTAGCACCTGACCAAGACGAAATTAATTTACAAATATCCTGACAAAGCTACATGCCCTGTACCAATACGAACAGAACTGTACAATCTGATCTCACTCTGCATGGACACTAACTACTTTATGTTTAATAACACTTTCTACAAACAAAATTTGGTCTTCGATGGGATCACCACTGTCACCACTACTTGCAGACATGTTCATGGACAATTTGAAACACTCTTTGAGACACAACATCCCTTCTTCAAAATTTAACGTACTGGTACTGCATGTCGATGACATCTTAGCTCTATGGACAGGAACAACAAGACAACTCTGACATCTTCCTCGAGTCTTAACTCCAGATACCCATCCATAAAATTCACTAAAGAACTAGAAAATGAAAACCAATCAATTAATTTCTAGACCTAACCATCTCTAGGTTGACAATAAACACATCTTCAATGTTTTAGAAACCACACACACAGACACTGTCATCCATAACACATCCCAACATCCATCTGCTCACAAACACGCAGCTTCCATGCCATGATTCACAGACTTGTTAGCCTTCCTATCACAAGACAATTTTAAAAGAGAAACACGCACCATTAAATACATAGCTACCGCCAATGGATACAGTACCACTCGTTGACAACATATTACGCGCAAATTAAATAAGAAGAAACTAAAACGTATACAAGCTCTCACCCCATTCACCCAGAAACCATCAAAATTTATTTCTATTCCGTTCTTTGAAAATATCGAGAGTAGCCCATATTCTTCACAAATACAATTTTCACGTTTCCTTTACCACACACAAATCCTCAAACAACTACTTTCACTCGCAACACCATTTACTCATGGCGAAATCAGGAGTTTATGAACTACACTGCCACAATTGCTGAGGCTAAATACATCGGACAACTGGTAGAAGCTTCTAATACCAGAATTAAAGAACATTTACATGCATGGAAGCACAAACAAACAAATCGCACTTTGCTCACATCTTATAAACGCAGGCCATACTTTCCACCCAGACTCAGACATCAAAATTTTGAAATAGAAAATAAATTCTGGAACAGAAGTGCTTAGAAATCTTCATATCTTGCCAAACAGAAATCTGAGGCCCTTCTCAATGAACAAACTAATATCCCTCTGTCCCCTCTGCTAATAATTTTACACACCCGACGTCCCTAACTGACTCCCCCGCCTCCTAAGACAACACTAAACAGAGAACACTAAACAGACCTCCGACCCACCCACCCTGCCGATCTCCGAAAGCAATAAAACCCGTGTCATGTTCTCTGGGCACAGTCGCTCGACTTTGCCGACAGCAGCGAGGTAAGCAAAAACGGCTCAACTTGCTATTCAATTATTCCATCTTGTAAAACATTATATGAATTTTATTATTATTATTATTCACTTTTATATGTGTGTATATATATATATATATATATATATATATATATATATATATATTATATATATATTTTGTTTTTCTTTTGAATATGAGAATGTATATTTCTCCACAAATAGTTATAATCCTGAAATTTGAACTGCTTGTATAGTATTAATTCCTCTCCGCCCCCCCCACCGCAATTAATTTTATCTCATATGTTCCTTAACTTTGCAACTATACAATGTGTCTTTCTGTATTGATTTTTGTTTAATTTGAACTGCCACTAATCCTCCTGTTGCATTCCCTACTGTTTTGAAATTTTATCTGAATTAAATATTTTAGAGTTATCCATCAATTGTAATTTAATTAATCAATTGTAATTAAATATTTTAGAGTTATCCATCAATTGTAATTTAATTAATTTTTTCATCTTATGTGTATATATTTATAAATTTTTTTTGTATCTTTCTGTATTCTTTAGACTGACGATGACGGCAAAGCCGTCGAAAGCCGGCTATCTTAATAAAGCTGATATGTTGACGAAGATGACTTCTTTTATTTCTTCTCATTCAACCATGGTTACTAAAAGGATGGGAATGTGCTTCTGGACCTCAAGATCTGCATAGATCATTTACAGGTGTCCGGGGAGGAAACAAGACAATTTCAGGCGTATTTTGTCTAATAATCGACTTAGATATTCTGAATGGCTGAGCCGCTATAAGCACTCAATAGTTCGTTGAAAAGAAATTAATATATTTGTTCATGAAGAAAAATTAATCGAGAAATAAAAAAGCAATCGAATTGTCTAAATTGGGCGCTTTTTTCTGGGTTAATTTTTCTTACCGAACAAATACATTCATTTCTTTTGTAAATAATAAACAATTTACATGTTTCTCGAGTGCTCATTGTGGTTGAATCATTCAGAATATAGTAGTAGTTTATTAGACAAAATATGTTTCAAATGGTCTTAAGAGCTTCTTTTCCAATTTTGGACGTGTCCTCCACGGAAAACCGAGTACTTCTCCCATGTATGTCAAGTGCATCTTTTACTGATTTGACAAAAATAATTGAAAATCAAAATCATCACCACGATAAATCCCGCAACGCTTGGTACAGTTTGTCAACACATTTTCCCTCAAAAGGGGTCAATTGTTAATCCGTGATGAAACAAACTACGCGTGAGTAAATCGAACATCAAACTTTAATTCGACATCGGATACGGCAAAACAGTTGGTTACCTAGTGCGTGATGGCAAACACCTTCATGTTTCATTAGCGACCATTTATCCGCAACCAGTGCTGCCTTCGACCATTATTCACACCTGCAACAGTCGGTGCACAAGGCCTTCTGTCAGCACTACGCGCAAACACATCTGTAAGCTGCTGAGCCCCTGACCATCCGGTCAAGAGGGATTCACTTCACCATCATCGCCTAGTTAACGTCCGCAAGCTTTGTTTCCGGACGTTGAATTCTGAGCCGCAATCGCTGTAAAATCTACCATGTGAGTGATATATCACAAGTGCCGTACTGTTACACAACTATCTTCATGGGCAAATTAATTAATTAATTAATTAAATTAAATAAATTAAATAAATATAATAAATTTAATAACTTAAATAACTTAAATAACTTAAATAAATTAAATAACTTAAATAAATTAAATAAATAAATAAATTAAATAAATTAAATAAATTAAATAAATTAAATAAATTAAATAAATTAAATAAATTAAATAACTTAAATAAATTAAATAACTTAAATAACTTAAATAACTTAAATAAATTAAATAAATTAAATAATTAAATAAATATCAAGCTCTTCAGCCCACTTCCGCCTACTCGCGCCAAGCGCATCCACGACCTCGCGTCACTGTTGTCATGCGGCCGCCGCTCGCCACTGCGTTGGCCACTCAACCCGCGCCCACCCTCGGTCTCGTCCCAATTCTCTTGGGACTCCGCAAGTTCAATACGATATCCAATTATATTTGACCATTAACGCAAAAGAACTATTTGCAAATGCAAATAAGATACTACTGCAAAGGTAACTGGATACTATCCCTTCTCGAGCTCCACGCGAAGGAATCGACTTTCTGCCATTAGATATGGAGAACGATGATTTGAATAACTATATCCCACTGATCTCAAGAAACGGGCGTATGTAGTGAAATAACAGTCACGTGCAGAAGGAAAACAAGGAGCGGCGTCAGCGCTGCTCACAGAATGAGGGAAACTGCACGAAAAACGTGATCAAGACGGGGGCATTTAGCCAGGCGATTAGGTACAATACGTAGGGACTGCGTACCCTCTTCATCGCTACCTTCAACCCCATCCCGTCGCACCGCGCACTAACACCGTCTTTTTCCCCTTCAGCCACACCTCACTCTTTCTCTCTCACCTGCACCCTCATCGCGCCTCCATCGCCGCTTCGGCCCCCGCCTCGCGTCCATCACCTGTGCCTCCGCCCCCCTCGTCCTCCCCCCCTCGCCGCTCAACCGGCATCCGGCGTTGCGGGCCTCGCCGCCTCCTCTCGCCGTCCATTAGGCCGTCCTCCCCGGCGTCGCCTCGCGGCGGCCAGGCCACCAAAAGGGCCGTCCCTCGGCTTGCCACGGGCAATTTTACAAAAGGACATGGAATGGTTGATGAAAAACTAGACCTACTCTGTCAATATTCCCGGTTGCCCAGTACTGAATATTCCATTAAACGTGTTTTGGTGGGGAAAATCTTGCAAGCTATTGCTTCGGTCTGCATTGGGTGACATGTTCCAGCGGCTGGGGAACCGACCTCCTGTCTATAAGCGTGCATTTTCAAGCGAAGTCAGCAAAGATTACTTTGTTGGTTATCTTCATGACATGTGAGTATCAATACGCGAAATATTTTTGGGGGATGTAACTCGACTCACTTTTACGTCACCGCACAGTTATACAAAATAGACTACGTAGTTATACGTTTAGTATTCACAATATAGGTGGATTATGTTATTTATTTGTCGAAAATAGTGTGAACTTTATTTGACTTCACAGGCTGTTTTCCAAGCCAGCAAATAGGCTTTGGTCTTACCCCAAGGCGAAAAATAAAAACAGAATCGTCCAGCACTAAGATTCGCGATTATTGCCCATAGCTCAACATCTGTCACACAGCGCCAGCGAGAGTTACCAGACTCCCAGCGCCCGCTGACCAATGTCCATCAAGCGCACAGCATCGGTCGCCAATCGTCTATCGTCTTACATCAGCGTCTGCTGCTAATCGCCAATCACCCATCTCTTGCGTACCCACCGCTGGGCGTTCCGCACCCATCACCAGCATCTATGGTCAATCGCCTAGCGATAATCATCCATCGTTCATGGCCAGCGCCAAGCCCCAACCCAACGTCAATCAATCAACGTCCAGTGTCAGCATCTACCACGAATCGTCCAACACACTGAGAACACCACCAATCGTCCAGCATCAGCGACTGTCGCCGGCCGTCACTCGGCGAATGCTGCGCGATCAGCTTCCGGGAGGCCTCAATGATGGCGGCGTCGCCCCTATTCGGGGAGCATTGTGGGACGCGTAGCCAGCCCCGTCCTCACAACCCCGTCCGCCGCAGCCCTCGCGCGCCTACGAGGCAAATGGCGCCATTGAGGATCTAATCCGCGCCTTTGTTTGGGCGGCCGCCTCACTGCTCCTGGCCCGCGCCCGCTTTAGCACGTCCGGAGGCGAAGGTGCATGGCGGACAGGGGCTGCCCTGGACAGACGCACTCCAAACAGAAAGAAACAGTAATACAGACACACAGAAACATTAATACAGAAATAAACTAGTGGTACTACAGAATGGCACAGACTTTCTCGTACTAGTCAGTTTCCGTACTATTTCTTTGACCGGGTCTAGTATTCAGTCGTGCCCTATCTTTTGCCAGTTGCCATCTATCGCTGCTCAAACATTTTTTACATTTGCTCAATTTTTCGATTACTTGATGAAATGAAAAATCACGTTAAGAATACAAAGAAGAGTAAAACCTCATCATATATGGAAATTTTCGTTGTAGAATTCGGAGTCGTTTTTATAAAAACGGCGTTTTAGCGTTCTTGTAAATACGAAATTTGAAGCTTTTTTTTACAGAAAACTATTCAGTTTTCGAAAAAAAATATTACAAGTTATTTGAAGCGCTTCTGCACACAAATGTAATAATGTAACAAATTGCAGGAAATGTGCGCAGTAAAGGCATGAGAAATATTTCAAAACATTTACAATAGTGAAATTTTGAGGAAAAATGGACGCTTTCAGAAATTGAGTTAGTTTCTGAAAACGTGAATTTGAGCTCGTTTTCACAGAAAAATTTAGTGTTGAGAATTTTTAGAAGATATTATTTAAAGCACATGTACTCTTAAATACAATAATGTGAACAACTGCAGCAATTAACAAGGTAAGACGCTAATCAAACAAATTACATTTTTGTAATAAAAAAACAAAAATAGAGAAAAGTGGCGTTTATGTCATGTAATAGAATACTTTAAGCGCTATCCCTACCAAAATTTTAAAGAAAGAATCTGGAGACATTTTCAAGAAAATCTTCTTTTTATTACTTTTGCGCGAAAACTACTAAAAGTTTCAAAAATGTATACCCACTCACAGAATATGGGCGATGCCTCTGTGGCCAATCTGGCTTTTCCACAGCTTGACAACCATCGCTGGACACTTGACCAATCCCGTCGAGGCGATCCGCCTATCATTGGCTTTGCCCAAGTTTCAGACACGTCCTCTTCCCCTCGAAGATTTTCCTCCTAGTTATCCAAAGGGCGGAGCAATTTGAGGTCAGTGACGCTGCCTCGCTAACGAGCAGGGGAACAGGAGAGGGAGGTGAGAGGAAGTAAGAGGAGGTCAGGAGGTACAGAAACGAAACGGATTGGTCGCGCGGCGCGAGGATCACTCGCCAATCACTGACGTTATTCTGAACTCGGACGCTGACGAACCAAGGGCAGCGGGTCACGGGATGGGTCTGTGACATTTTTATCGAGTTCTTTACCATGAAAATTAACTCTAATTTATGGCATCTAATATGTGAGAATGGAGATTAAATTAATAGTATTGAAAGTTTGTTTCACAAACTATTTTAAAATGCTAATGGTTCTAGAAGAACACTAAATTACATAATCATTTTCGGAACACAATATAATACATACAATATAAGACATCCTATCAAGCAATGAAATTATGTTCACGATTTAAAAACTTGATTTGACATTATTACGCCTTTATTAAGGAAATGCAACACACATTTTATTACGCATTATGAAATGTAATCGCCCATTTTTCTATATGACAGGTGCATGCAACAGATTTCGTAATCAATTAAAATCACTGGGGGCCTAAATAGATTATCATTGCAAATCATTGTTAATGTTGTTTAGACTATTTCAAAATCTTTTGATAACAAAAGAACTATCACATGTGGCGTCTCCTAGGTTAGCTTCTGGTACAATTTCGAAAGTATTTTCTACATTTACCTCATATGAATTTAAAACTTAGAACACGAAACAAATGCCAGTTCTTTTCCACCAGACCGACACACTTCAATGACACATTACTAGTGATTGGGTTTGAATTACCCCCTGCAACGTCTAGAAATTGAGTCCACCCCATCCTCGCATGCACTACAACACTGAGGTAGTTAAGTATGCCCGGAATCGTTATTCGTTCAGTAAAACCCGGAAATGAGCTAAAAGTTGTGTTTATTTATTTATTTATTTATTTATTTATTTATTTATTTATTTATTTTACGTAAAAACAGTTAAAAACTGCGTATGACGTGCCATGGGGAAAAGTGAATTGTGTGCACATTTTCAAAATTCTGTGATCCCTATACTAAGTCATATACTACTTAAATTTTGAATTTTTAAAGGAGAAAGAAACAAAAACTCCCATGTAATAAAATCTATTTTCAAGGATAAACAAGCAATACATTTTGAATTTTGAAAGGGAGAAAAAAAAATCTCCCATGTAATAAAATCTATTTTCAAGGATAAATAAGCAATAAATTTTGGTGCAGAAAAAACTCCTATGTAATAAAATCTATTTTCAAGGATAATAAGCAATACATTTTGGTTTATTACTTCTCAAGTCATGACAACATGGAAACGATAATTTGAATAATTGTATTTCCCACTGAATTCTAGAAGACGTGCACAGAAAATGAAGTTACATTTATGTCCAGAAGCAAAACAAGGGGCCATCTCAGCAATTGCTCATTGGATCAGGGAAACTGGACGAAAATCTGATCGAGATGGGGGTCATTGACCCGGAATCTGTAGTACAATAGTTGTTACAGGTTGTTTATACTCATTTATACAGTCCAAATGGTAAATAATGCTTTATGTATCATTCTTAAAATTAATGTTACTTTTCTTGTGATGCTCAGTATAGTCTCTAATTGTAATTGTGTCACCTGGGAGTTGATGACGACGAGGTGCGCGCTCGCGCTCGCAGAATGTCTTGGCTGCCAACCAGTGTCGAGGAACCGTGTGCAGGCGGTAGTATCCGAGCCCCGGGAAGTGCTCGTAGCCGGGGGGAATAGGCCGCTTGCAGGCGGGGCAGACCGGGCATGTAGCGCAAGGAGAGGGACACGCCTGGGGGCCTGGGCACTGCGGAACAGCGGGGCACGGAGAAGGGCATGCCAGCGGAGGCGGGCATTTAGGACACAGAGGACATCGAGCCGTGCATACCAGAGCAGGCCGGGACGGGTCTGGATCCGGGGAAGGAACTGTAGAGTTCGTGCTTTCGTAGTTTGAGTGGTGGCTGCAATTTCGTAGCCCCAAATCAGTATTATTTGAAATGCAATAGAATATTTTTATTAAATGAATTTTTCTATAAAACGAGCACATTCTGCTGAAATTTATTTTCATTGCTGATCTCAGCACTCCAGGTTTAGATGAGCGTGTTCAAATTCGAACTGTGAACATCAGGGGCCTGAGGCGAAAGACCCTTGGGAACCCCTATTTCAAATAAATGAAAATCGTCCCCACCTCCCAAATAAATAAATAGAATTCATTTCTCCTCTCAACAAAAACAACTTATAGTGGTTAATTTGAAATAGACGTAAATACATTTTTATTTGTTTTGAATGAAAAAGCATTCGGGGCCCGTATAAAGTCCCCAAAAGTCGCCCAAACTGCTCCCAATTATGTACACCCCTGATGAACATGCCAGGCTGAGATTCCGTAACCAGAAAAAGTGCAACTAGCGCATGAACGAGCAATAAATTACACAAAACCTAATGATTTTCTAGTGTAATAATTGTAAAAACGGCTTTGTAAAACATTGTTACAATATATCACCTTTTCATAAATTCTTGTAGTGATTCTTGTATATATTCTTGAACGTGATAGATGAATGATTCGTGGAGGACTGAGGAGCTGGGAGCAATAACAGTATTAGACGTTTAACGCTGATATTACGGGATCTACTTTTACAAAGATTTGAGACATGTTTTATGACGAAAATAAATAAAGTTTTGTTGAGACGTTAGTTAGAGACTGAACTTTAGTGACAAGCTTGCCACCACTACTGATACACTGCCGAGTCGAGTTACGAATATATCAGTGCCACCATTGCCACATCCAATACTTACCCTCACATGGGTCGCATTTCTGAAATTGCCGAGAATTGGCCTTTTCAATTAAACTATAACTCTAGATAGTTACTAGTGACTCGTAAAATTGTATAATTCCTACTCTTGTCATACAGTGCAATAACGGCACGTATACGTAAAGTGGATATCTAGAGAGTTACAAGTGACTCGTAAAATTGTATGAATCCTTCTCTTGTCGTACGAGGCAATAACACTTAAAAACATATGTGGCATAGATGAGCTTTTGTATTGAAAAGGGCAGGAGAAAGCCGCGTAACGGTATCCCATCCAAAATGCGGCTGACCCAGGTCTCTAAACGAGGCTGACCAAACTGCAACGTGAGGCCAAGTCGTAGTACCGAGAGGTTCATTGCTTGGTTGTTTGGTTGTTAGTGACTGCGGGCGCGTCAACTACTGAGTTCATTCGTCCCGTATGTGTGGTAGTGTAGTGCATGTTAGTGTAAGTGTGTGTCAAGGGGTGAGGATAGGACAAGGAAGAGGAAGGAAAGTCCGTGGCCTGTTTGTTAGCTGAAAAGCTATAGTCGAAAATCCTGCCGCCGTCAGGACTCGAACCTAGGACCTCCCAGTCAGAGGCGTTGCAGTGACATTGGTTGATGCCCTGAGCCACCTCTCCCGGTCCCAGTGATTGATATGGACGATGGCGCGTGGGGGCGGGGGGAGGGGGAGCCTGGTTGCGGCTTCCCCGCCGCCAGGACGCCACTACAGTACTGGCAGCGACTCTGACAGTTCACTCGCCACGTGCTGTGTACTACGTCATATGACGTGTTCTGAAGCAATTAGCTTGCGTGGATTCGTTTATTTCCTCGCAGGCAGGGCTCAGCGTTGCCGCCCTTGCAACACTCACGATGTCGCGGAGGCGATGAGGTTCGGCTGTGGCGAAGGCTATGAACATGATATCAAGACTTGTCATCAAGTGTTAATGTTTTGAGATTTAATTTATTTCTCATGTAGGAGATGCTATGAGCGTAGTAATGTGTGGCATCGAACTGTCAGAGTCGCTTATACGCTGCTGGTACTGCAAGTAAGTCTCAAAATTTATTACATCCACAGTATAATTGCTTTACAAATCTACTATTTTGACAATGGAAATAAATTGAAAATAAACATGATTTTGTTCTTTATATTTCTGCAACTTATTTTCCAAGAAATAACTTTTTATTCGTGTTTGTTGTGCATAAAGGCATTTTAAAAAGGAAGGGAAGAGCCAACACGCTCCGTTGGTCGACCTGCACTCACCACATATCCCGTCTCACCACTTCCGCCGCCCCCGCCGCCCCCGCCGCCCCCGCCGCCCCCGCCGCCCCCGCCGCCCCATCGCCCTTACAGTTAAAAGCCTCTACGACTCGTCTCCGCCCCCGCTACCGCCCCTACCCACGCTGCTACCCCTCGCAAACCCCCCCCCCCCCCCCCCCGCCCGCCCCTCACCTCGGCGTTGCGGCTGCCGTCGCTTTCGCGAATGCGCCGCCCCGCCCCGCCCCCGCCCGCCGCCGCAACCACCGCAACCGCCGCCGCCGCCAGCGGAGCAGAGTGCGCGTGCGGGGCGGCGCTTCAATAAGGCTCCAATTTCTGTGCGGAGCTGCGGCGACAAGTGCGACGCGGCGCGAGCGGAGAGAACAGAGCGGAACGGAAACGGAGGAACGGGGCGCAGGGCGCAGCACGAAAGAAGCACGCGGCGCAAGGCGACAGCTGCAAAGGAGGGGAGGGGGCATCCGCCTTCCACCGCTGGCGCCCGGCGTCGATTCCCGGTCCTTTAACGGAAGGTTTATCTATGTTTATTCATTTAGCGCGAAAAGGTTACAACTTGACCTGGATCGCGGAGGTGGTTAAGAGCGTGAACCGACTCAGCGCTTCGGTCCGAAGGATCGCGAGTTCGAGTCCCGCCTTGGGCGTGGTTGTTTCTCCCTTGTGGTGGCGGGCCTCGCGTTCTGCTGATCCCAGTTCAGAGGAGCCCGCAAAGTGCGTTGGTGTCTAGTGTGCAGTCGAATACGCGTTCGATAGGGACGTAAAGAGTGACAGCTGGTTAAAAGCCGTAGAAACGAGAAGAAGAAAAAAGGTTAAGAACTGTGTGACATACTATGGGGGAGAAGTACAATTTATGCGCATTTCCCTGAGCTCTGGAATCCCTACCGTACTATTACAGTACATGAAGTTGAATTATGAATACAGAAAGCTATTACTACAGGTAGCTAATGAATCGAAAATGAGGAAAATGGGGCAAATAAGAAGGGCATAAAAGAAGGTGAAAGGAAAAATTGCTGAATAAGAAGTAAATAAATGGCTATGTTTCTAACGTTAAGGAAAACATGAAAGCGAAAGACTATGAATGAAGTTGAGGGTGAGGGAGGAATATAATTCTAGTAAAAAGGATTAGCAGAGAGAGCCAGCGCCAGATAACTCACCCCTTTGCGAGGGACTTCGCGTACTGTTATCATCCGCGCCATCTTATTTTCTTCAGCAGCGAGGGTGAAATGTCGGAACGCTAAAATAAGAACAGGCGAAAATAATACAAAATATTAAACAATAATTTCATGCACAAGAAATTCAGTTTACCTGCGTCTGTACGACATAAGGATTAATTTAAAACTAGGAGTATTTTAAACTTATATAATAGTAGGAAGTGATATGGAGTTTACATTTGCATCATAGAAAATAATTTCAGGCGTTGTTTGTTCGTATGTTTTTATTTATCAGAAAGCTTTTTGGGTCGCACTGCAGTCATCTTCAGTGCGATTCTGAAGCGGCCGGGGTCCCGACAACCCTGAGATGCTTGGCCGAGGGCTCCAGCCGCCTCAGAATCGCACTGAAGACGGCTGCAATGTGACCAACCGGATAGAAAAAAAACCTTTTTCGAGAAATAAAAACGTACGACGAAACAGCGCCTCAAATCCATTTCTAAGGCATATATAAATAATTCTATATAATAATTTCAGATAATAATTACTTCAACCAATATAATAATTCTTTAAAATAAAACTTAATAATTGCTATATATTCGCAATTATTTAGTATATGCATCCTAACATCCAGAGTGTCTCCTTCCATCAGAAATCACTCAAAGTTATATGGGCGACAATTTATTTCGGAGGGTCGTTTCTCCTGCGTTAAGCTCCCGCTCCGCGTCCACCGCCGCCTCAGCCGGATCTGCGTTATCAGCCCGTTGCCCCTCCGCGTCGGCCGCCCTCTGCATCTTCGGCCCCGGGCGGAGGCCGTTTATGTTTCCGGCGACGCGGTCTCGGGGAGCGGCTGATTGCGTCGACGATTGCCGTTGGAGCGAAGAGGGGAAGAGAGGGCGGCGGGCGACGCCACGCTCAATAGCGACCAGGAAGGACCTCCTCGAAAATGACATTGAGCAGCCCCATATTCTCCACCCTTTCCAAGTTACGAGTCGTTCTTAAAGAAGCTAGCCTACGGGCCAGTGAGCCAAGTCGCGGTGGTTGCGCTCGTAGCTTGTGTTTGGGAGAAATGTATGCCATTTGCTGTTAATTAGCACCAAGGAATTGTTATAAATGATTCAATTCCACGTACGGCACCATTTTTCAATTAATTTTGGCCGCCTATGTGCCAATAGGTGTGCTTCTCCGCTAACGACGTAACGGCTAGTACGGAACTTCCGTCTTTAAGAATCTCCCCGGTTGAAGACAAGTTATAATCTCCAGCCTGCTCTCACGATGTGTGTCTTAGTGTAATGCATTTATGTGTGTGTTAGAGAAAGGAGGGGGCATGGATAGGGAAGCAAAATTTGCGCGCTTTCAGTGTGCCCCGCTTCTTTTTCGACATTGCCTGATATTGATCGGAGAAGGAGGAAAACTACCGATCAAACCAGCCGACCGCTAAAATTCTCGTAGTAGTAGTAGTATTTCGATAGTGTCGAAAATTTCGCCCCGTTACCACGACTAGAGTTCTAGGAGTTCTTGCACAGACAACAGAAATACTGGCACCGAGCAAACTCAGATTATTTAAACCATCCTCATTGTCGTCTTCGGAAACATCATTATATTTCACTATTACTGCGAGAGAAGGCTCAAGGCATCAACTGATGTGAGGGCAAACCCCGACAGTGGCAGGATTTTCGACACTAGTATCTCAGCTAGGTCGAATTCAGTCCCTGTCTGGAGGAGAATTCTAGCGGCCTGCTACTCTGATCGCTATTTTTTCGTGATTTCTCCGATCAAAATGCGAATGCCAAAGCCCAGCCAAATTATTAGGAATATAGCAATAATTAAGTTTTATTTTACCCAAAAAAACTGTCACGGACCGCACGCGATCTTTCCTACTTTTTCCTTGTCCTTACTTCTCCCCATGTATACACACACACACACACACACACACACACACACACTAACTTGCACTTCACTACCACACATGCCAGCAGACAGGTCGGGAGCTTTAAGCTTGCCCGCTTGGAGCGGTGCGCCGCTGGCGGCAGACACCTCGATAGGAAAACCCCGTTAGCAGACGGTAGATCAGCGCCGGATCTCGCCATCCGGCGAGCAAAGAACACCGCCATACTGAAAAAAACATGTACCAATCTTACGGGACTAATGACCCTAGACGTTCATGCGCCTGGAATCACTATCAATCAATTAACATCTCAATGTTAAAACCTTACTGGGAAGATACGACAACGGCGATCGCTGCCTATCTGCGCTCTGTCTGCCCTGAACACCACCCCTGAGGATAGGCGAGGAGCGGCGCTGCATGGATGGCTTGGAAGTGGTTCGGTGGGTGCCACAGGGTCGCTCCGCGCGGCACGTGGGCGTGCAGCGGTGGGCGAATGATGTGGTCGCGACACGAGCCCCGCCCCGCCCTAGCCATCGCCCCCTCACGCCCGTGAATTAGTGCGCCTCATCCAACAACACCAAAATGTTTGGGATCCGAGCTGCAGCCGCAACCGCGGGACCGCGCCCCCCTCCCTGCCACCCGCCCTGCCCCTCGCCACGCCCCTTCCACCTGTCCCCTCGACCGCCACTTCGACCCCCTCCCTCGACCCGCCCCTCCCCGTCGACTCGCTCGCTCGACACGCCCCCTCGACCCGCCCGCACGACCCGCTCCCACGACCCGCCCCCACGACCCGCCCCACGACCCGCCCCCACGACCCGCCCCCACGACCCGCCCCACGACCCGCCCCCGACCCGCCCCGCCCGCCCCGACCCGCCCCACGACCCGCCCACGACCCGCCCCCACGACCCGCCCCCCGACCCGCCCCCACGACCCGCCCCACGACCCGCCCCACGACCGCCCCCTTAACACGCCAGGGGCGACACAGTTCTAGCGATTTTCATCGCCACACCGCTGAAACCATAGAGTTATGAATTCCTAGCCTGTTTGCTTGGACAGCTTAGGACAGAGCTTATCAATTCCTGACCCGTGGGTAAGTGCTATTTGTGAATGCAATTTTGTTGGTTTGCTATAAAACGTACAAGAAACAAAAACGGCGAAGGATTATTGCACAAGACGTTAAAGTGTTTTTATTTTTGCGTTAAAGTGTATTGCATTTATTCTATTTGGTTTAGTGAAATGTAATATGTTTTTTAAATGGAAGGTTATATTACAAACAAGTTTTTCCAATCCGGCCGCCTGCACCGGTACCCGAAGTGCCTACTATTTTTATTGCCTTTAGACTATTCAAAGACGCTTGCTGCATCATAGGATTAACCTTGAAGATATGTATTAAACTCTCTAAATAAAATTATGCATTCATTATTTGAAATATTTTGATTGAGGGCAGAAAAATTGGTTTAGTAAGAGGCGATTCCAATTGGGTAATAATAATGTTTAATGTTGTTTTTGTTTAGGTGTCCACAAATTTTATTTAAACTTATAACTACTTACACTATTTAACATTTTAATTGGAAAGTGTCGGTTTAAACTCTCTACAGAGTATTTTATTTATATATTTAACATTAAAACACATAAAAGTGATTCGATGATCTCGTTGCAATTAAATTTCCATTGTTATTGACAGGATACCGGTTTTAATATGAAAGGTATATTTCTATTGTAAAGCGGCGTAGGCAGCAGTCTTCCGACCTAACTGAATCAATTTTTTCCTAATAAAAATAACACTTGTGTGACATTTTTCTTGTGTAGTGGCGATATTGTCTCCCGCCAACACGCCCTTCAAATGACTGCTTCCCCTTCCGCTCCGACTGTTCCTTTCTTCAATCACTCACTGACCTACTCTCTTTGGGTTGTGTCACAGTTATTTCGCACCAATCATTTACACCATCCTCTCTTTCTCAATCTGCTCTCTCCCCTCTCCTCCGTCTCCCATCGGGCGAGTACTCGTCTATGGATCCATAACGCCGCGCACCGCCAAAACAAACGCGAAGCTATGATTTAAAACCCAAACAAATGAGTTGAAAAGTTCTCAAACTGGAAAGTCAATAAACTCTCGAGCCCGGCAGCGAGAGCGGGGCAGCGGCGGCGGCGGCGAAGTTGCACAAACACCCGACGCAACTCAATTTTTCAGGCGCATGTCTATATCTCGAAGTCGACGGGAACGGCCGGGCTTTTAGTTTGAAATGTTCTTATTATTGGCGATTTTTTCTTGGGGCCCGCGGGGCGGGGCACCCGGAGGCCGGGCTGAGCCGGAGCCAGGGCCTCGCCCGCTCCAAATAAGGTTATCCATCTCAGCGAGGGGGGAGGCAGACCCGAGGTCGGAGAGCGTCGCCCGGGGCGGACGGCCTGCGCCGCCACGCCCCCGCCAGGCCCTTGCCACGCCCCCTTGCCCCTCACTGCGCCCCCTCGTCACAACCTCTCCCTCCCCACGCTTCCCCACGCTCCCTCTCCACGCCTCACCGCCACGCCCCCTCGTCTCTCACCACGCCCCTCACCATCCTCTCTCGCCACGCCCCCTCGCCTCGCACCCTCATCACGCTCGTTCGTCAACCAACAGCCGTCATGAGTTAAGACGCCACCGCGTAGCTCACTGCGCTGGAGAGCTCGTTTGATGGGTGGCAGGAAGTGTTGGTCAAGTGGCGTTGTCGGCGAGGCGGGGGAGGCGCAAGAGACAGAGCGGCGGGGCGGTGAGGAAGTGGGGGTGGGGAGGGTGATGGGTGCAACGGGCGCGGGGAGCGTTGCGAGCGGGGCGGGGTTGGTGGATGGCGGAGGCGGCAGGGTCGGCGGGGCCCAGGATGGCTATGGTTGTCGAGGTGGTGCGAGTGTTGGCAGGTGAGGCCCGAAACAGACTACACCGAAGAATGCGTAGCGAGAAATGTGCAAAATCGAAACAAGGCACACTTATCGACCCTCACACGCTTGAAAGAGTTTACTCGTTCGCCTCTGCGGAGGCGAAAGAGTTCCTCGCTCAAGTCGGCCAGCGCTAGGGAATGTGGAAGATATTCTTACTTGTATGAATCCTGTTCATAATGAGCTATATAAAAATTAAAATTTGGAGCAAGAAACTTAAAGTTGTATTTTGAAAGAGTTGAATGTATTCATTACTTTTCTTAATTCGTATTTATTAACGTATTCATTAACGAATTAATTGTGAATTTTATTATCAATTATTTAATCTTTCACATTTTAGTCATAAACGAATTAATTTAATCAAGAGATTACGGAGCTCAAGAAGATATGCACAGATTGTACGTCTTCCCTATACATCACATAAGTTCCTGTTTTTTACATTAAATAATGACTTGTATGCAAAGCAAAAATGTATTTTTCTTCAGGCAATTCGAACTCGTTAAACAGATGGTTAACAATTTTTGTAACATAAGAAAGAATTCACAGTTTAAGATGACACAAGAGCATTTAATAAAACAAGAATTGGGACTCGCAGCTGATCTCATAGCTAACTGCTCTCATCACTCTCGGCTTGTGACACGTACAGTTCGAGACATCGAAAAACCCTTTTCTAGTGTTTGGGCGCAGCCTCACCGGCCTCTTTCGTCATTTCTCGTCGCACATTTCGCGCAACGCATCTCTCGGTGTAGTCTACTGTGAGCCTCAAGCGAGGTCGCCGGGAATGGCGGGCTGGTCAGGAGAATGAAAGGGTGGAAGGATGGAAGATGTATATTTAGAACAGTAAAATGTAAAATAGTTAATTTATACAGTAATACAGATTCAAATCAAGTGATTTTCAATGAGAGTTTATTGCTCCCAGTGTCATATCTATTCGTGGAAGTTTTCAAGAAATTTGAAAAAAAAACTATTTTACTGATTACAGGCATTATCAATTATAAGAACATGATAAGAAGTGTTTTCTGAAAGCAGGTGATTTTAAAAATTTATCTAATAATAATAATAATAATGATAATAATAATAATAATAACAACAAATTATATCTACAAATAATATGTACTTGATTTTGTCGAAAACGTTAAAAAAATCGTCTAGAAGTTAAAGCAGCTGCGGCAACAACCACGACGCCGCGGCGTTGCTCTGATGTTGGCGCAAGCACGAGATTCAAAGAAGGCTACAGATCTCCCCCATCTCCCCTTCCCAAACGCGAAAAGTTTGGTTGCCCACTCTCTCACAGCTCGACAAAAAGCCACTGCATCATGATGCATCGTTTGCCAGCAATCTTCAAAATGGAACTAAACTCCGCCAAAGCACTTTTCCATAAATAAAATTATTCATGCAATTGAAATCTTCTTCCTGAAACGCCGACTTGCAGATTTAAAGGCCATAAATTATGCACAGCAGAATCGTGCTGCGGCGGCTAGGCTGTCGAAAGGAAAATACAGCTGTAAAAACAGTTGATCCCATGATATCGGTAAATTCCCGTGTTAAAGCTCCTTTTTTTAACTTTCTGATTTTTTGTCTGTCTGTCTTCTTGTTGTACTAATGATCACTTTACTTCTCATCAGAATTAATTTTACATAATCTCAAGAACATGAATCGCACCTCAAAGTAGCATATATATATATATATATATATATATATATATATATATATCATTTATCAAATTGTTTATCACAGAATAAATTGTCAAAATAAGTAAGTGCTACGATCAGCACAATTTAAAAATAATATTTTAAATTGTGCTGAAATTGTGATGAAAGTAACCTTTTAACCTAACTTTTTAAAAAAAGAGAACAAAAAAGAAATTCAAAATTACCGGCCAATTTATCTTTTGTCAGTTTTCTCAAAAATATTAGAGAGGCTTTTCTATACAAGAATGGAAACTTTTCTTAGGAAAAACGAAGCGTTTTCAGACTCACAACACGGTTTCAGAAAATCACAATCTACGGAAACTGCCATTTTTTCTTTCCTTAAAGATGTTGCTTCATTAATGGACCAAAGTGAAGATCCCATTGGGATATTTGTATATCTTTCCAAAGCTTTTAACGTTATTAACCATAACATCTTGATCTCAAAATGTAAATTCGTGGTATTGGCCTAGATTGGATAACATCGTACCTTAAACATCGATCGCAAAGAGTAGAAATACCGTACTGGCACGAAAGGATATTATTTACTTATCTTTCCAATTCTTTGCCCATTGAACATGGGGTCCCACAAGGTTCGATCTTAGCTCCTATCCTCTTTCTGTTGTACGTAAACGATATGCCCTCATCTATTAAAAATGGAAGAACAGTTCTGTTTGTCGATGACACGAATGTTCTCTGCAAAAAGAAACAATATGCAATTAGCTGATGTTATGGTAACAAAATTTCTAGGTCTCTCAATTCAATCAAACCTCAAATGGAATGTACATATAACAGAATTAAACACTAAATTAAGCTCATTTTGTTATTCATTCAGAATTCTTTCTAAATCTGTCAGCCTTCATGCAGATTGTTGCGTGTATTTTGCAAATGTAAATTCCCGCCTGAGATATGGCATGATATTCTTGGGAAGCTCATCCTTTAGTGCCCAGATATTTAAATTGCAAAATAAAATTATCCGAATAACGAAAAATGCCATCGATGTGATTCCTGCAAGCCTATTTTCATTGAGCTTGGAATCTTACCATTGCCTTGCCTATTTATTTACGAGTCTATTATTTGTCAAAACTGACTTACTAAACGGTGGGAAATTATTTTCATGTAATACTGATATTTATAGTCACAACACTCGACGTAGAAATCATGTTTATCAAGTGTCAATCTCAACAGTTTACTACATGAAATCCACATACAATACATGTACGTTACTTTACAACGCATTGCCAGATGAAATTACTACACAATTAGAGACTAAACTGATCGTCAAAAGAAAAATAATGTTTACTTTAACAAAACAATGATATAGTACAATGAATTAGTTTACATTTGGATTTTATAATTTTTAAAAAAGACATAAATGCCTGTAAGAAGTAATGTACTTCAGCTTCCGGGTCAATGACCCCCATCTCGATCGGGTTATTTTCCATTTTCCCTAATCCATTGAGCAAATGCTGAGATGGCCTCTTGATTTGCTTCTGGACGTAAATGTAGCTTCACTATGCGCACGTTTTATTGAGCTTCCCTTTTGCTTATAGTGGTAGTAGAGCTTAGGGTGAGTTTCTATTTGTTAGCAATAGAGAAAAATCAAATCCGTTCGTTTACCGTTGCAAATAATTTTTCTATAATTCGGCAATGAAAGTATCTAGATTTTGAAATATTAATCTCTCGCTTTTTTACGTTTATTATTATTATTATTATTATTATTATTATTATTATTATTATTATTATTATTATTATTATTTTCATCTTTCAACTATTAATAGTTAAATAGTTGGGAAGGGATTCTGAAACTCCAGAAAGCGTGCGCAAATGATTTTCTCCCCCCATTCGTCACATATAGTTTTTGACTAAATAAATAAAAATAATAAATAAATAAAACCTACAAAACTATTGTCAAAAGGATGTGATATTTAATGTTAAGGAAAATGTCATTAAGTAGAAACCGGTCGTAGTCAAAGTCAGAATTGAGACAGTAATTTGAATCTTCTTCTACATACGCTACATCTATCCCACTGAGGCACAATATTCTAGTCTTTTCTCTTTCATCTTTGAAATAATTTGATGAACTTTAAAAGCAGCATCTTAACGAGTGAAAATGTACTCCTAAGAATACCAATTTTTTCTATGATGTAATATATATATTCAGTTTTATATAAGCGACAAAAAATTGTGTAGATTTTCAAAAACAAAATAGTGAGATATTGAATAATAAGCTACTAAACTAGCTTTAAATGAAGAAGTCCGGGAACGACTATTCGGTTGATCGGCTTGTGTAAACAAAGCAAGGAAGTCGAATGAGTCTCGGAACTGTTTTGGATCACATTTGAATATGAAATGAAAATGTTTTTTGAACTTCCATTAGATCTATGGCACTTGGGAATTGTATGACATCCTATCTGTGAAGATGTTTAACCATATTAAGTTACATTATGTATAGAATATTCCACAAAAGAGGCGTGGATATAATGGCATATGATATTTTCGAAAAGGTGGGAAATAAGTAATTATGTTTGAGAAAACCGAAACTGGCGAGGTGGAAAGTATTGGGAATTGTGGGAAATCTGATGTGGTGTTGTTGACGTTCTTATGAGAAGAAATAAAAGAGTTCATGTTCGTCAACATTTTAGTTTTATTAAGATGGCTTTCGACGGCTCAAGTATTGGGAACATGAAGCATAAGATATATGCAGGTTCAAATCCGATCGAAGCCGTGGACTTTTAAGGACAAAAAGTCCTTCGTACGCCTTCCTTGAGAGTGGATGTAAAGCCGGCTGTCCCATGTGGTAGAATTATTGCATGTAAAATATCCTACAGCCTAGAAGAAGCTTCTGAGCTAAATTCAAATCGCCTGTCTCGTCGTCCAAGATAATTCCCCCTTTTCTCCACTAGGTGGTGAAAGGCGTGAGAAATTTGCGGGTCAGACGGAAGAGGGCCTGATGGCCCCAGTCTCCCCAAAACGTAAAAATAAGGCACTAACTAAAAATATGAGTGAATATATTCTAAGGTAACTTGTAGGTATCTGATAGGTGGACTGGAAAATAAAACTACATCATCCAACAGAAAGAATTTATTTTACCTGCAATCGCTCCTACTGAAACGACTTGCATAAAAAACGATTTGGAAATATCAACCAATCTTATAGATCGGTATACTCGGTAAATTTGTGAAGATTCTCATACACAATTTGTACATAAACTTGAACATCCCAAACAAAAAATATAAAAGCCAAAAGTCGCGCCTTACACAGTCTGAAAGATTTTGCTGAATCGCCAAACGCCACTAGAGGTCTACCAAAACAACCACCCATCCGAATACTTTCAATGGAGGTATTTCGGGGTACGTTCTGCCTTTTTCGCGTTCTGCCTTTATTAAGTTTCAATTAACATGAGGAGATAGACAAAAAATAGGAAGGCGGGAATTGGAGAGAGTTTTTCACAATATCACATGATAATCGCACCTGATACATCTAACCCAGAAATCGAATTAACGTTTCCGTCGATCGGGAAAAAATCCAGTGAACGATTCTGCCCTGTTTGAATCGAACTACATGTTTTTGCAAAAATTACCACGTACAAACATTTCATGCAGAAATCAGAGTTAGGTTTAAAACTATTCTATACGTTAAAAGTACACGAAGATCCTGTACACTGATGTTAAGAACGGTGTCTTCAGAAAAAAATACATGATAATTAGTACTTTTTCAGAATAATCTTAGGTATTATTCAGCCATAAAAGTATATTAAAAATATTATGAACATTCTCCGATTTTATAATTGTTTAAAACGATAAATTAATTTTATTAGTGAAAATTACTATTTTCCACTTGAGAGTACTAATAGAAATGGACTTTCAATACAGATTTATAAAAGAAGCTTCACTCAGCACATAGTTTCACGTATTCTTTCAACTTTTAATTTCTGAAAACTCAGAACGTTAAACGTAAATGAGACCTACATCATTATTTGGAGACTTTACCTATGTACGAGAAAATGAATTAAAGAAAAAAATTGGAGCGGTTTTTTATTTTTTTTAAACTGCAAATTTTAAGGGAAATTACATGAAAGCTACTCGTTTGCTCAAAGAATTGTATACCCACTCACAGAATATGGGGATGCCTGTGGGCCAAATCTGGCTTTTCCAACTTTGACAACTATCGATAGACACTTGACAATCCTGGCGTCGAGGCGTATCCGCTCTTATCATTGGCTTTGCTCCAAGTTTCAGATACGTCCCCTTCCTCCCTGAAGATTTCCTCCAGTTATCTCAAAGGCGGAGTAATTCTCAGGTAGTGAGCTCTCGCAACGGGAGCAGGAAAAAGGGCAAAAGGGGAGGAGGTGAGAGGAAGTAAGAGGAGGTACAGGAGAGGGGACAGAAAAAGAAAGGATTTGCAGCGGGCGCGAGGATCACTCGCCAATTGCACTGACGTTGTCCCTGAACCCCGTGGGCGCTGACGAACCAAGGCGCGGGTCACGGGGAAGGGGCTGTGACATTTTTTATCGAGTTCTTACCATGAAATAAGTTTTAATTTATGGTATCTAATATTGTGAGAAATGGCAGATTAAATTAATAGTATTGAAAGTTTTGTTTCTTACAAACATTTTAAAATGCTAATGGTTCAGAAAGGAAACTAACTATTACATAATAATTTTGGAAAAATAATATAATGCATTTAATAATATACACATTTCTATCAACAAATTGAAATTATGTTCACGTATTTAAAAAATTATTTTGACATTATTAGCTTTATTAAGGAAATGCAAGCAATACAACATTTTATTACGCAAGAAAATGTAATCGCCCATTTTTTCATTGAGCATGCTCAAACAGATTTAATCAATTAAAATCACTGCGGGTCCCAAGTGATTATCATTTCAAATAATATTTTTAATATTTTTAGATCATTTGTAAAATTGATGCAATTTTATAGTGATAATCGGTGAAAAGGAACTAGGAACTCTCATTAGAAAATTCGAAAATAATGTTTTTTCCACCTATTCTTCATTTTTCAAAAGTTGCTATTTTTCTGTTACACTGCTGAGAAGATTATATCTATCCTTCCCAGTGATATTTTTATTTTATTAAAGGTAATATACAGGCAACAGTACAAATTTGATATGGCTCGAATAGGCGCGCACACATAATTAATTATTTTCAATATATCACATTGCATATATTATTGTGCAAAATTGTAATAATTGATATCTTTAATAAATAGCTAATATTATAAACAGTAAATTCTTTAATTCTTTAATTTGTGGAAATCTACACTGGAAGTAAATATTTTCTAAATATTTTTTGAATAACTACGGTAAAAAGAATAAATTTGAAACCTTTTTAAATGTTATTGAATCAATGTAATTTTCTTAAACGAGCTATTAAGAAAGAAACAAAACTTGTTTGAAATTAAACTTAAAGATTGAGTATTTAGTTAAACAATTTCAATTCCGGACAATTCTTCCAATTAAAATATTTAAGGAACACAGTGCTCTGGAATCGTATTATCTTTCCAATTTATGTTAGGGTTTTAAAGGACTCCCAGAAAACAGTTTCTGGAGTGTTTAGTTCGATTCAAGAAGCTCTCTCGCAATTCAAACATCCGAAACCTTTGACACGGTTATCGATATTGAAGTAAGAAACGGTTTTATCTGCGAAATACACCAGTCCTGTTTTCTAACGATTAATTGTGAAATAATTTTAGTTATTGTAAGATATACGCATGACAAATAATTTGTACCATAGCAAGATCCCAATACTTGAATGCATATCGAACCTGAAAATACATTTGGTTTTTTAGATCAACACGGAAAACAAGAGATTCAATGACTACGTGCCCTCAAATCTGAAAACTAAAACTACAGTCTTTAATATTTTCACGAAATGAAACTTCATACCTTCTTAATAATATAAAGAACTGTGTATTGTGCTCAAATATCTTGTCAATGGCATAGTGCAATATTATTCGCAAAATTTTCTGGAAAATTAGTATAAAAGTCAAGTTAAAATATTTTTTATTAATTACAAGATTAAAAGAGTAAAACAGTAAAAATGACTAATTTTAAAATGAAATAAATGACAAAGACAGTGTTAAGTATCAAAAACGCAAATTAGTTATAAAAGGCATGTTAAAAATCATCCCCTTTACGCGTATTAGATTTATAAATCCAGGTTAAGAAAGTTTAAAGAGTTTGCGGAGGACAGTAGCCAGCATCTCTTCTATAGTCGACAAGCCATACCTCTTCGGATTCTTTCATTATCGCAGTGCACAGGAGCAGCTACAGTGGTACCTTGTTCTTCATTTCTGGGATAGGGGTGGGTAACTGCACTCAGAGATGTCCAGCGAGAAGCGGAAGTGCCTGGAACCGAAGGTGAATAACAATTCTTGCCTCGGGCTTATTACTAAGACTAATGACAAGGTCTTATGATCCCTAGAGTTTGGAAAAGAGTTCTGCCACTCTGCTCACCAAAATGCATCGTTGGATAAAATCTAGTAAGAGTAGATATTTACCTATAAAGATGTCTTGGTGGCTTCCCTTTGAGGCCAACTTTACTAATGAATAGAGGTTTCATTTAATTTATCCCCACGTGTGGCCAGGGACACAGGAAAAACGTAATCCAAATGATGGAGAATTAAGCGATATCTTCTGATGTATTTGATGTTGGATACACACAAAGGTTTACTAGAGAAAGAGGAATGGACGACAAGGCCGTAGCCTGTCTGAAGGGCCGGGTTCCGCCTCGGACATGATACAGGTTCGTGATGTCCTTACGTATTCTCCTACAGAAACCCCAAACATAAAAAAACTACAGTGGTCGTTACATGACCCAGTAGTTAAAAAGAGACATTAAAAATAGATACAAAAAAACAACACCTAAATTGTCAAAGCAGTACTTCATATTTGAATTCAGACTTTCAATAATCGTTGCTCAATAAAACTGCAAGGACTTTATTTCCTGGGTAAAATAGTATTATAAATGGAAATTTATTTAATCAAAAATGAAATTTTGCTATGGTCTGCTATTGATTATTATTTATAATTTAATATTCAACTTTCTCAGAGAGATTTTTACAATATTGCAATGATATTCATTGTAGCCAATACATATTTCAATTCACACTTTCTATTTCACAGCTAAAACATATTTATTAAACTGAGTACCACTGAATTTAATAATGTCTTTTCATTACAATATCGCATAGTTTTTTAAGCTGAGGAACAGTGACGGAAAATAATTACCTAATATTGAGTTAAGACTTGGCTAAATATTTTAATATATTTTACATTCTCGAATGCGCAGTAATAATTACAGAAACAATAATATCAAGTAAAAAATAGTATTTAGGGGTTTTGAAGGAAAATTCGGCTTTGAAATCACGAACTCCAAAAAATATTTCCAAAAAGACTCTGCGAACATGTATTTATTTTTAGACTCGTTGTAGGAAAAAGGATCTGTGTACGCATGGTACCGCAAAAAAATTAAAACATTACTGACTTCTAAATCAATGTATTCTTTTTTTCAAAATTGATATTATACTAGCAAGTTCATTGGGATTCTGAACTAAATGATATTCCAATATTTCTGGAGGGTATGTTACATTATGCTCATATTGCATTGCTGAAACTTTCTGAAAAGAACTCTTTCTTTTACTTTACACCTCTATCTGAATACATCACACTGTTACATAAATACTGTAGTAAATGTCACCTTTATTATAATATCTCTGGATTTTTCAACATTACAATTACTAACTGTTTCAAATTTCATGAACTCTTTACTCTTTCTTCTCGGTATAACTAATTTGGCAATGAAGTTATAAAAATTGTATAAATGTTTTCCAAATTTAAAAATTGTTTTATATGAAAGCATACCCTTCGTGAACGCATAAAACTAAATTTTCTCATATATTGACTGCACTTTCTCAAGGAGAGAGTTACAATGCTACGAAAAACGGCGAATTGTTGGCAGAAAAACGCATAATACACCGCCCTTGTGACGAAAAAAATGGATAAATCCACTTGCTAAATTTAGAAAAAAATCCCCAAATCGCTGTGTGTAGCCAGAATCCATAATTTGTGGTGGTTGATAGCGAAAAATCGACTGACGGTAAAATGTCTGTCCGTCCGTCCCTGAACAACGCCATGGCTAAACCGTTCAGCCGATTTTCACCAAAATTGATACTCCCAATCGATCTGACGATGTCGTAGCGCCTTAAATTTGAAACCGATATTCAATTAGGGGAGGGGCACTTTACATGTAGCCCTGGGACATTTTTCAAATGTTCAAACAAATGGTTTCCATAATTTTTATTACAAATGTAATAAAATGCAAATGTAATAATTGTTGGATATTGGGAGGCATTTAAGAGAATATTGCTAGTCTCATGTCTGTTGAAAACAGATTTTTCGTAAGAGCTCCAAGGCAAAAATATTGAAATTTGAGATTTTTCGCGAAACTTTTTCCTTAAAGATAAGATTTTAAACAAGATCATGCAATTTTCGAAACTTTTAGTATTTTCAGCATAAGCTCTCTGAAAATACGGGTGAGAAAGTACGCGCTGTTTTAGCATCACTTGCATTCTTTAAAACTGTCCTACTTCTAGACATTAGGCTCTTCTCAGAATAACAATTGCAAGTCCCTTCTAGTTTTATTATGACAATGTGGTACTGAAGTATGCATGAAGCAAAGTAAAGATATTTTTAAAATTTTCTATAGAGAAAAGTCTGCATTCTATTAAATTATACTACATTATATTAATATATTTTATTATTCCCTATATTATACATTTTTATATTATATTATATATCACAATATATTTAAACTTAAAAAGGATTGACCTCTGAAAACGAAAAAAATATATACTGAAACGATTATGTTCTATTTAGCATAGGTTTTATTATATTTAACTATTTATTTTTGTAAGTGGCAACTGAAACACAAATCGTTTTAGCCGAATGGTTAACGTCATAGGTACGCTGTCGGCTTCAACGTTGTGAGTTCGAATCCAGAAGGTGATTTTTTTCTTCTGTTACGGTGTGATTTCAGTAGTGGCTACGTCCAATATTTTGTAATTAATATTAATTTTGAAAGACTTAGGGCCCTAAAAGGGCCAGTTTTATCGTCCATCAGTCGACGACTAGAAGCCTCCGTTCTGTACCAACTGACCGAGGCGCTAGTGGTCCCATTTTCGAGGAACTCTATATATTTTGAAAATTGGAAAAAGTTAACTTTTCAAGACTACAAAATTGAAAATAGAGATCTTACTGGTTGAAACTCTTTTCCCAATTCATGTAATAGTATAATATTGCGGAGCAGTGACATTAGAGAAGAAAGTATGTGCTGTTGTAGTTCACCATTTGTTTATGATTATAAGCACACAATCAACTTTGTAATTGCAGAATGCATAGATTCAAACGGATAGGTAAGGCTGTATTAGTATTTTTTGATATTTTGCGATTAAATAAAAAAATAGTTGACGCATTGGTAGTGATGCAAAAAACCGATAATAATATAACCGTATAAACCCGTTTTTATATATTTATATTATGATACTTCAGATTTGAAATTAAACGTGCAATTTTTCCTCTTGCAGCCGTCGACATTGTCGCTTTTGGGGAAAGTGGCCTTCGCGACCCTTCCCCCTGTTCTCGCAAAAGTGCCGGCGCCGCAAAGACAACCTTCTCCAAATGCGACAAAAACAACGGTTGCTAACAGGAAATCTCGTACATTTAGTTCAAAATCACATGTCTGAAAGTATAATTTTATACTCAATATACTATCAAAACATTTACGTATGTTACATCAATGCGTCTATTTATGATTATCTAACGCCAGTGAAAAAATGTGATTCATTTAAACAATCTAAAGATAATTAATTTTCTCAGAAAACTACAAATATTTCGAATTATATCCTACCGCATTACTTCCCCCATGATGCCGCATTGTTAGCGAAAACTGCATTTAGATATCGGGAACCGTTTAGAAGTTATAAGGGTGGCCATAGTTAGTGAGACTCTGTATAATTCTATTTCTCAGAAAATTTTCATTACAAAATTTTCTATTTTCCAATAAATAACCGCTTTTTACAACACTTATTATGTTTTATTTAATAAAAAACCTCATGAAAACGTGAAGTACCTTCTGTAATTCAGTTACCCACCTCCCGAGGAATGTTTCCGCGCTCAAATGCATATTTTATTGCCGCTGCAGCATTGATTTGGAGTGGCAGCACCCGCGAGGCATAAATAGGAACACGAGTACCCTTTGAACCATTGTACCATGTATATAGATTCTGCTAGGATATTATTTGATTCACAGTCACAACTATTGTGATCGCGACATTTACAATCTTTTATTTTAGTCATCAATATTCCCTTCAGTTCTGAAATTTTTTCTGCAAACGGCATACTGTCAGTCCACTGTTAATGCAGGTATTCTTCAGCTCACCGATCGCAATAGATGTGACTTGAACCCGGTACTTGGAAACCGCAATCTAGCTTAAATTAAGAATAACGTGGCATCAGTTCAAGCCCCATTCCTAAAATACATTAACAAAATTATATAAGAAACAGAAAACTGATTAAAAAACAAAAAAATGATAGACAAAAAATGAAATTAAAACTATAATGATAATAGGACGCACTGTTTGGTAATCTCAATAATGTAATTCATACAAAGAAGTCCACTTAGAAAAAGTTTTGTCCCCAAGTTTCTCCACACTAGAAACAGACTTGTAGGTGCAGAGAGTTGTTACCATGTGCTGCACTGTATCTTTCAAGAATCCACAGCCCCTCGACACAAAAAGTTGGACAGATTAACACATGCTCATGAACGAGAATGAACTTTGTTTTAGAACTTTACATTGCAGTCTCACAGTCACTTGAGTATCTACTAATGTTTGAAGTAAGTGTGACTACTATAAGTTTGAGATGACCTGTTGGAATTTACGTGTTTCGGGAACTACTGTATGAACAGAACATTTCAAGGATTCAATCAATAACACGGCGACTCGAGCAAGCGACCTCTCTGATGGTCATTTCAAAACATAGCGCGTGAGGATGTTATGGCCCTTGCCTTCAATAAATGGAAACAACGTTAATTAATGTAAGGAAGTATATGGATTTGGAATATATGCATTAAAAACATTTTTATCGCAAAATTGCTCTCTCATTAAAATTAACTGAGCTCATGCTGGATTTTAAATGCCAGACATTGGGAATTTCTATCATTATATGTCGATTACGTATAAGATGGATTATTACGAGAACAAATGTCAGATTGATGGTGTACTTGTAAATATTGTTTGCAAAGTATACAAATGAGTGTTATAATAAGAAAGAATTTTCAAATGTTCCTAAAACGATGTATACTTCTGTTTAGTTGCATGCTCCTTATTTATATATTTAAAAAATGTGTGTAGTAGCATTACAATGTAAACAAAACTCTTATTCGTTCATTATATTGAATTTAAATTATTTTTTCACAATATAATGCACACAACAAGAACGTGTTCCACAGAAAGGGAAGTAATGAAGCATTCTCCAGGAGAAGTATTATTGGATTGGTGCCACATTCTACAGACTCAGCCTCATGCCTTTTATGGCGAGGAGAATGGGGGGAAATCACTTACGAGATGACCACTTGAATTACTAGAAGAGCCAATGATAATGTTGCTTGCCTTAGAGTTGAGGATTGCCCGGTGTCAAATATACGATATACACTTAAAATTATTAACAAATGAGACATCATTGAATTCACTCCTTGATATATTCATTACAGGTAAAAATGTATGGTTCTATTTCAAAATTCACATGATTCAATTTCTATAATTAAAAAATAATACACAGAATATATGCTGCCTGAAACTTGACTCGTGGAACAAATTTGAAAATGATCTATCATGCCACCGCTCTGTCAAAAACATTTTGCAAAATAATTTGTTGATAATTAATTCCTCGTTAAACATACTGGCATACACTTTGCACCAGTGAAAAGGATGCATCAACCACAAAGAAATCTTGGGAATTTGCAGGACAACAGTTAGTCTCAGCGTTTTGAAATTTGCCAGAGAATTTATTTACCTGCCACGAACCGAATCAAAATAACCAAACTTCTGTTTCAAAGATACATGAAGAATAGAAATTAAATTTCGAAAGTTAAAAAAGCTCATGAGCAACAATTTCTACCGATTTGTCGTAAGTCACAAATCGTTAATGCAATTTAATCATCAGAGAAAGCAAGACACTGCAAAAGTAGTTGAATTTTATATGACTGCCAAATCGAATAGATTGGGGTTGGAAACAAGTGAGGAGCTGGCATCAGACGCGAAGATCCTACCAAACAATTGCGTATCACGAAAACGAAGGCGGTATCCGGTTGAATTGCGGAATTTGCATCTTGTGTAAAGGAATTGAGATGAGAGAATAAAAAGAAGAATTGCAAAAGGTATAAAATTATAAACTATTTCCAATTTTTGCAATTCTAAAGTAGGAAGAGTTTTCTGATGTCCCAGAACCAAAAACCGCGGATTAAGGAAATTTGCAACAATTAACAATTTCATGCCAAACAATTTGCGAAATGTGCGCTATTCCTGCCGAGGAGTGTCCCCATATTGTCCCTGATTTGATGATAGCAAAATAACAATTTTGACATGAGATGCAAATTATTTGCTTAATATCTAGTTAAATTGTTACTTTAATGATAAATATACAGTTGGTCTTTGAATTTTTTCTTTTTTTTTTATCGCAAAATTCTGTAGTAAACTGGTCATTTGATAAAGTTCATAAATTGTGTTTGGACAAGAATATTGGAATTTAAATGTGTATAAGAACGTAATCGTTCTAAAATGAGTTATTTTATTTGATATCAAGTTCTTCAAAAAGAATTGTGTTAACAGTGGTTAAGTGCTATGTGTTCATATATATTTCAATGAATTTACTTTCATGTTCATACAAGTGTTTCTTCAATGTATTTTTTATTTGAAAATACTTCAACATCTGAACTAGCAGCGCCTGCCATTTTGTACGTGGTAATTTTGTTAGGGCACTCCCCCCTGCATCGAGATTGGCTACGATGGTTTGTGAGGCTCCGCCTGCGACGTTTCGTCATGACAAGGGCTGGCCAAGCCGTGCAAAAGCTGAACTTAGCCGCAGACGGCCGCGATCAATTTATGTTTCCAGTACTGTACCTGATCGTTTACACTGTTGTTGGTTTATTGGTTGGCATTATACACTGTGTTATTGGTTGGCATTCCTCGGTTACTTTGTTGGTTTATTGTTGTAAGATGTGTATGAAGAAGTAGATGTATTTGAACATGTGTTTTAGCGTAGGATTTTGTCTGTCCTTTAATGTATTGAAGAAGGTTTCTTTTTTTCCGTGTGTAAGAAGTTAAATAACTAATTTTTCCGTTTTATGTAGTAGCAGTAGTAATAGTAGTGATTGCTAAATGTGAAAAGAAATCTCTCAATTCCTTCGTAATGTAGATACTTAGTCCTCTCTTTGCTGTCGCCTACTTTTATCTATTTTCTTTCATCTTTAATTGTTCACATATAATCATCAAGCCAGATTTGTCGCTGGAGTATATTTACGATTGTTTTGTTGAATGCTTGACAAACCCATCATATCCATTTTGTATTATACATCAAGCTTGATGTTGCTATTCGTAATCATAATCCTCCAAAATACCTGAAATGGATTCTGGTATTCGTACGGTACCTGTCTCTTGTGCACAAATATGTAGCCTCATTTTCCTCGATTTTCTTACCGTTTGTGTTGTTCTGCTTTTTAATTTCTCATATACGGAGTATTGAGATTTCGCCTGATAACGCTGAATGTTTGAAAATAGCAAAAGTTAATTTTTTTCGGCCTCTGCCCAAAAGTACAAAATTGAATGAAATTTTCTTTGAAGTAAATATTTTCTTCTTAATCAGTTATTTCATAGAAGAATAATGTAAATTTTAGAAAAATGTTAAGTGCAGTATTGCGTGCAATTTGTGCGATTTTAAAAAATAACAAAAATTTTAAAAATGGACCAATTTTTTTTCAAACTTTTGGCAGAGATAGTGATAAATGTACTCTAGTAAATGACACAAATTTTTCTCATATTAAAAAAATTATCTCTCACATCGTTAATATTTATATTATCAGCGAGATATTTACATTATTGAATTGACGATGATATGTGCTTTAAATCATATGATATAAAGTTCCTGGAAAAGTGGAAAGTATTTTGTGAATATAAGCTGAAAATTCCGTATTTTCAGAAACGCTGAAACGATATTTTCTGAGAAACGGTTCCAAATTTTTCATTGAAAGTTTTCGTACGGATAGTGCCAATTGACAGGTTTAATATGATATGGAAATAATTTGTTGTATTCTCTTGTTTGTAAAAAATCGCAAACGTAATTTTTTAAAATATCTTCTCATGTCATTTCCAGCGGGTTGTATACATTATTGCATTTGTGAGTAAATGTGATTGAAATGACTGATAATGATGTTTATCTAAAACTCAATAGTTTTGTGTGAAAAAGTGCTTCAAATTTCGCATTTATAGTAACGCTTCAACAAAGTTTTCATAGAAACTGCCCCAATTTGTCATTTAAAATTACTACTTATGACGTGTTTTTAGTGTTTTTTAATATTTTAAAAGTGATATACCAGTTCTACTATCGGGGAAACGAAAAGTTGAGAGAATTGGAAAGAAATGTACTATGTGTGAGGACAGATGGCAGGGAAGAGTATGTGGCATGTGAGAATAGCTATCCCAGAGCAAAGAAATTATAAAAGCAATGAATACGAGAAAGTCTGTAGCACTGCTGGTTTAATTTGAACCTCCTTCCTTTTGCCATGTCTGTGTTATACAGAAGACTGTTCCGGCAGTTAGTACTGTTGAATGAAAAAATTGCCTTATTGAAATGTTTTCTGAGATACCATTGAGTTTTTGATATTAATTCATGTTATATAAAATAATTAACAGTTATTCACAAATTTATTGAAAACAGAAGTTAGTTTCGTAACTTAAATTTATGATTATAACACCATAAACAGGTTGATCTAGTAGGAAATGTATTAGGTTTGTTTAAAAGGTTTTATCTACTTCAGTATCAGCATGCATGGCCTAAGAGGTTTTAAAACCTTTTTATTTACCTCAATGTTGCTCATGTTATAACACCTTTTTTCTCAGTTTGTTTCATCACTCTTTCCCCTCGCACATCATCGTGTAAGACAAAGGATTGACTCCGCAATATCTCTATTGCGCGTTGTTTGCGTGTCTTTAGTAAATTTTCATTACATGATTGTAGTACGTCTGTTTCTTCCTATTACATAAAACTTGGTATCCTCTGTTTGTTTCACCGCAGTCTGTCCAGTGCTTCCTGCATCCTATTTAATTCCTAAGCTAAGACGCGCTGTTATTACTCTTAATTTGTTATCTCATTGATGTTTTCTACTGTCTTGTTATTTGTACAAGTTATATGTCGAGTTAAGAATTTTCATAAACATGACTTGATGATGAAGTCGTTATCTTTTTCCTTAGGATATTATTGATATTAGCCTCAGGTCTGTGCGTTATAATAACTTGAGTATTACTCTTTTCTCTGAAGAAATGTGTTTTCTTAGTTGTGTTGTGAGCACTTTGCCTTCCGTTTATTCCTTCCAACCTGATACTCTTCAGGTGTCCTCCGTGCTAGAACCATCATGTATCCCAATGGTATGTGATTGCTGGAGCTCTATTTTCAGCCCTTACATACTCCTCGTTATATTTGTATCTGGAAACGTTTGCTTACCGTATTGTAATGTTTGTTTGACCTTGACTACAATACATTTTATTATTCAATAATACACAGAGTGTCATACCTTGTGAACATATCCTTCATTCTTCTCTTACAACCATTTTACCGAGTCAGTCATGGACGTATGTTTGGGACTAAGCCTTCCCTCCTTTCTCTTCTGCAAATCTTACGCCCGTTTTTCCAAATGTTGTTCCAATGATGTTAAATGTATGTTGAAGGTAAGGATGCATGTTTGTCTGTGAAGCGTTTGTTAGTTAAAAACAGAAAAAAACATGGCTTGTGATTCATGCATCTTGACGCTGAATGTTGTAAGTGGATATCTCTGAACATAAGTATACTACTAGTTATCCGCATTTTAATCATAATGAATGAATGAATGAATGAATGAATGAATGAATGAATGAATGAATGAATGAATGAATGAAATGAATGAACTGCCACCAGTAGTTTCGTACCCTGCATATTTGGTGGTCCTTCTCACAAGGAAATGTACGACAGAAGTGTCCTTAAGTCTATCTTTTGTGAAACGTCTGTGGTTGTGAATGAATCCCTTTGTATGCAATTCCCCAAGTAGCGTATATTTGAGATGAATTAGTATAAAGGTTATGTTATGGAAATGTAACATCAGTGAGGTACTTCTGCAGCAGTCAGTCGCATATTTTTGTGCTGTCATTGAGAGTCTATTAGCAATATAAGGCCTCTTTCCTATCGTCTAAAAGGAATCCCTCGACATCATGTTGTTAAATATATATTTGTAGAATGTCTGCCATGACACTTTCTCCTATAAGTTGACATGTAATTTATTTTGTCGACTACCTTTGAATGTTTACCACATACTTGTAATGTCTGTTCTGAAATCTTCCATATCTTCCATATCATCAGGAAAGTCTTGTTGCTATCCTTTTCTTGGTTGTTTCTTCGTAATGAGTTGTTGGAAACACTTGTGTTATCATGTAGACCTTTTGTGATGAAGGAGCTGCTACAATTATTGAGCGATTCGTGTAATCCGTTTCCGAATTTCTAATAATATGGTCGCCGAAATGAGTTACGATAATATTTTAATTATTATTACTCCTGATAAAACTAAATATTATCCGCTAGCTGGGTCGATGGGTCACGTCTGCGGAATAATCCGCTGCTATCTATTAATAGCGCATTGCGATCTGCCATGTATACAGAATGGCGAGGAATCAAAGCATGAGGAATTTCTGCTTGGCTACTTATTAGCTTGAATTGGCCAATGAAAATATTTGTATTTCTTTCAAAGGAGAAACTTTATGTTTATTTCTTATTAGAATGTAACAAATTAAAATGTAAAAATGTATAATGAGAAACTTTCTTTAGTCGCGGTACAGTTGAACTATACGGTGATTGTGAGTCTTGGCGTGATCTTGATCGATGCCACCTCGAAGAAACGCCTTCCCTTCTTTCTTGATGTTCTGAAATCGAATTAACACGAATTCGCTTCTATTCATCTAAATACGAACACTGCCGATTCACCGTTTCGCACCACTCAAATATTTGTTCTAGCTCCATATAGCCTTAATGTGATGCCGTTCTCTCCTCCAGTGCTTTTATGATTACACAGCCAAAAAAATGTCTCAGTTCTATCTTCTGTTTTATAGCAAGAAAATACGAGGCGTTAAGTAAGTTCCGTTTGGTAATAATATTCGGTGTGTACAGATACAGAAAAGTTATTTGTGCACAAAATTCTACAACTCTTAAACTACTTTTCCACATAACTGTGAAATTTTGCAGGCATTTGCCATAGCGTGGCAGAGAAGTTTTGTATACCTTCTTCGCGAGAAATTTGCCGCCTGTGTCTTGAACCAGTTGGAAACAGTTTGTTTCAGCTCGTCGTCATTGTTGAAGTGTTGACCAGCAAGGCAGATTTGAGGATGTGAGAAGAGATGAAAGTCGCTAAGGCAGTCAGGGCTGTACGGAGGATGGTGAAACACGTTCCAGCCAAATCCCTGTAGGAGGTTTTTCGTCACATTTGCAGTGTGTGGTCGTGCGTTGTCGCGAAGAAAAACACCTTTTAACAGCAACCCTCAGCGCTTATTCTGTATTGCGCGGCGCAATTTACCAAGTGTCACGCAATAAGCATCTACTGTGATTGTTTGACCACGCGGTGAAATGAATAAGATGCCTTTCCAGTCCCAGAACACTGCACATCATTTTCGAGGTGTGAAGATTTGCTTGGAGAAGCAACCTTTGGTGGGGATGAAGTGTGCCTCCATTCCATTGATTGACATTTACTTTCAGGGGTGTCGTAAAGAAAGCCAGAAGTTTCATCTCCTGTGACTGTGTCATAAATTACTTTGCCTCTTTGAACACAACGGGTCAAAAAACTGATGCATTACCCATGTGTTTTGTTTGTTGCTCAGTAAGAATCATTTGGTACCCAACGTGAGCAGAAGTTTACGAAATTTCAGTTTTTCGGTAAAATTTCATGCATTAGTGATCGTGAAATTTAGGTGAAATTCCATATGAAGCAGTAATTTTAGCAAACGTTGGATTTTCCTGGATCTTGTCATCAATCGCGTGAAGCAGTTGTTCTGTAACGAAAGATGGGCCTTCCACTTGGTTCTTGATCGTGCATCACTGCGTCCGTCGGAACTGTAGAGCCATCTTCTAACCATTGAATGACTCATCGCATTTTGTCCGTAAACATCGCAAATTTGGCGATAAATTTTCACTTGGTTTAACTTTCCTCGCATTTAGAAAACGAATCACAGATCTGATTTTACAAGCGGCTGGATTTTCAATCAACACTGACATTATAAACAAGCACAACAAAGCGTACGTGACGGTAGCGATCTGGAAATGGCGCATGTTTCTTCTGCTTGATACAGGCGTCTACGCGCATGTTCCGGAACTGCGATGGCAGCGCTGCGGCAGAGATAAATTGAAACGGAACTTACTTTGTGGACTTAGCAGTATGGAAAGTCCGGTATCGTTCGTGAACCGCATACATTTATAAGTTGAAGAATGATTAGAGTTGACTCTTGAAAAATTTGCAAGTTTTATTTTGATGCACAGGAAAATATTGAGAAGTCGACACGTTCCACAAATATTAGAAAGTATGACAAGTTGATTTGTGGTTGTGCCACGAAAATATTCAGAGTCCGCATATGTCCCTCAAGTCCGATTGTTGCTCTACCACACGAAAATATTTGAAAGTCGGAGCACGTACTGCTTAGACCCCAGAAATTTTTACAAGTATTAACATGCACAAATTAATCTATTGGCGAGCAGACTGCTCACCGTCACGACATGGGACGGACTGGCTTTTATCGTCTCTTTTAAAACTCACAATGCCTCGCCTTGTCTTTGTTTGAACAAAATGCCCCAAACTTCAGTTTTAATAATGAGTGGCCACTTCCACAATCCACCGTCTCTTATATTTCCTCCTATATTTTCTGCCATCACCTCCCAGTCAGATGAATATTTGTTTATCTGACAAGAACCACGACAATCGTTACTAAAGGTGCCATATTGCTTATTATTTGCCCAAACCATTTTGCCCATTTACGACAAATATTGTGTAATAAAACATGTCCCCATATTGATATGTCACACAATTTATCACTCCACTATCAATATGTAAGGTAATGACGAAAACATTGGCTGGGGTGAAACATTGCCACAACTTGGAAGAATGTAAGTAGCGTAGTGTGTAATTGTAAATTTATTTGGCTGTATTTCCCTTAGTTTATGTACCTATCTTCGAAACACTACATAGGGTGTTTGTTGCATTGAGTTACAGTTGCAACCTAAAATATACGTAAATATGTGTAGTGTACCATACGACAGCGAATAGCCGTAATCAGAATTTCGTTAATTTTGGATTAAATGAATTGATTGGTTATTGGGTGAGCAGGTAGGGACGGCGGGATGTAACAGGAATTGGGAGCCTGTGGCCGAAGGATAAAAGGACGACTGCAACGTGACAGGAGTTAGAAATACAGTAATTACTCGGACGGAGGATTACTCCAGAGAAGCGTTGCAGGCCTGAGAAGAGTTAGGAGAAGCGTTACGTAAAGTACGCCAAGAAAATAAAAGTTTGAATGTTTCGTACATGTTTGGTGTTTTAGTACATGATTTGATTGTATCATATTTATTAGTGTATCCCACTTGAACAACTTGCTACATTTTTCCCTTTGCCTGTATGTTGTTTTTGTATTGTGTTTATCTCTGTGGCTGGGGAAAAGTTGTTTATCCTACTGTGACACTTTGAATACAGTTATTGTTTATAAAGTTGTTAGTGTATGAAAAAGAAAAAATATTTTTTAAACTGTGTATTCGTTTGTAGTACCTGTATTTTTTAATTTAGTTGTTTTATAAGTGAGGAAAGATTGCATGTGATTGTAGAAGTGACTGATTTCAATGTTTGGGATTAGAGTTTTGAATAATAAATGTTACTTGTTAATGTTGTTTGATAGTTTAAAGTGAGTGCTTATATTTGTATTGAAGTATGCTAGATGATTTTATGTTGGTAGTTGTATTGTGATTTTTTTTTTTTTTGTAATTCTTGGAAGGTCCTTAGGTTTATAATTTGGCATATATTAAACATTTCTATTGTAATAATGTTTATTAGTATGATTAAAAAATGAATATATAAATGTTTGGGTAAAAAAGCAAAGAACTTTAGCAGAATAAAAAAGTATCTGAAAAAGGCAGTTGTATAGTAATATCAAAAATGTAGCATTTGTAAAGATAAGTTTTGATGAGTTTGAATATTTTTGTTATGATGTTGAAATTTGATTTATATTTGAAAAATGATTGTTGAGAGTGTATGTAATTTTCCCCAGGTATGTTACTGTTTGTTGATTAGAAGTATGAGTGTAGTTTTGTGAGGTTGTTTAAAAAAAGTTTCATTTTTGTTTTTATATTTGCTTAACATTTTACAATGTGTTTTGTGTTGTGTTGTTTGATTTAGCAATGTATTGAGTGGTTGTATATTTTGTTGCAATGCTACTTATTACATTGTTGTAGTTGCTCTGTGTTTCTATAGTTTGTAGAGAGTTAGGATGTGTTGAGTGAGTGTATAGGTTTGTCTTTGTGTTGCAAGAAATGTTTTACCTTTGTTATGGCCCCAGTTTAATACATAAGTAAATTTGATTCAGATTCTTTGTTTTGTGTTGATGAGTCGATAGTGATTGTGATGTATTTGTGATAGACCATGTGGGAACCGGTCTGTTTTTAGAATGTTTGTTTGTAGTGGAATGATGTTTAATTTTCCTTTTGATATGTGTTGTAGAGAATTAGTGACCACTAGTGAGAATTGCCTTATACAAAGGTTTGTTTGAAAAGTAAGTGAGCGAGTTGTGATTTATGTATTTTGTTTTATCTATGTGTGTTTGTGACATAAGTTTAGTTAGTAAATGATGAATTATTAAAATGTTGTTCAGAGTAGTTGTAGTGGCTGTAATGCTAGATATTAGGTCTATTGACAGCTATAATTTTGTAAGTGAAAGTGTACAAATGTGTAATAAAAGGCTTGTGTAGTTATGAAAGATTTGTAATGAAATGTTGTCCCATTGTGAAAAAATGTTGAATAAAATGTTAGGACAGAGTGAAGTCAATTTTTCTTAAGAGAATACACAATGAAATGTTGTGATCCATGTCCACATGAATGTCATTGTATATAATATTTTTTATTTATTTAAAATGAAACCGCAAGTGATGTCGATCAGGTTTTCGTCCAGTTTCCCTGACAAATGTGGACCTTGTGGACATACATGTAACTTTATTTGCTGTGCACATCTTCTAGAATTGAGTGGGAAATACAATTATTGAAATTATCTTTTCCATATTATTGTTGTGGCAGGAAGTATTATTCCAATGGACAACATGGATAAATTTATTGCCTTTGTATCCTTGAAAATCGATTTTATATTTAATTTTTTTTGCTTTTCTTTTGTCCCTTTGAAAATTTTAGTAGTATATGACTTGGTGTAGTGATGACAGAATTTTGAAAATGTGCACAATTCACTTTTCCCTATAGAATGTCATAGTTTTTAACTGGTTTGACGTTAAAAAAAATAAAGTGATAAGGTAAGGTTTAATTAATTAACAAAGGTTATATGTCTGCAAAGAAAGTAGAGTTGTTTAGTTTCCCTCATTTAAAGCTCAAATTTCTGTAGCTGAAAGACAGGTGGTAGATATTTTTATGCCCATTGTCTTTAAAATTGTTGATATTTTTGTTGGTTGTTATTTGCTGTACTTGCTTTTGAATGATTTGGTGGAACTCTCAGTATGTAGGTGTTGTACTACTATATTAAGAAGATGATGGTAGTTGTTATTGTGATAGCCATTCCGAAATGTGGATTTGGAGAGCAGGAATATTTTCTGAATATTGGAATTAGACATACCTGCTAGTCCTTCGTAATAGATTTGACAATGAATTTGATTTTATGGTTGTAATCATGTAGAAAAGGAGTAGAAATATAAAATGAAAAAATTAATACTTTTACACATGGTAATAAGTTTTCAATTGTTGATTTGCCAATAGAACTGCAAATAGTAAAAGGAGTGGGGACAAAATTGTGATGCTATGAAGATTACTTATGTCTGTTTTGAGAAATGTTGTATTGAGAAAATAGTCTAGATGTTCATTATGTACTAGGATGTGTGCTGTTGTATAAATTAGGAAAATGAATATCTCAATGAATTGAGATTATTTTTTATGTTGACAGGTTGTGTTGAAGGAAGGAGTCTTGGAAAATTCTGAAGATAGAAGACAAGTTGTGCAATTGTAAATGAAAACTTGAAGGTTTTTGAATTTGTAAATATGAGAATGTAAAACTTTGTTTTGAGTTTAATAAATTGTGTTTGTTGTTAATGATTAAAATTATATTAACCATTATTTTTGAACCTTATCTTTCCTTTCGTTTCTTCAAGGGATGTTTGGGACTAAGTATAGTGGTGGTGTGAGTTCTTACAATATGAAGGGGTTTGTAGTCTCTGCAGAATGAGTTTTTTGAGTAATTTGTAGTGGATGTTGCTTTTAGATAATTGTCAAGTGCAAAATATTGTGCATTGAAGTTGTCTTAAGTTTGTAGATGTTTCCTAGAGAATGTGGCCCCAGAGAGCTGCAAGATTTTTTTTTCTAAGTTGTTGCAAGTTACCAAGTTTCAAAAGGTTTAATGATCACATTAGGTGCCTTGGTGAGTGAGTGTGGAAACATTTACTTGCCTGATGTAACTGGCGGCGCTAGCTGAATTTGTTTACTCTGCTCCGTGAAGTCACGAAGTTTAAGCGAATTTGAGACTTGTGGGTTCTTGGTTGGGTGACCAGCCAGGAACCCTGGGTTCTAACGTCGTCGAGCCCCTGGCTGAAGGGATAAACGGTACTGACTGCGAGGTGATGTGACTTGACTTGGTAATTAACGGAGTATTACTCCAAAGAATGCGCTCAACGCCCCTTAAGGGGTTTGGAGATGAGTTGCGTCAAGATGTAGATGCAAGAAATTCAAAACCATGACATGGTTAAGGTTCATGTAATACAATTTCTGAGTTTTCACTGATTTTCCTTCAAAGTTTGTTTCCTTGAAAGTTTTAAGTTGGAACTTGCTATTGCAATTGGTCAGTGGGTTCTAGAAGTTAGTTAATTTCCCGTACTTGTCTTTGGAGTTTCCTTCCAAAGTTAGCTTAAGTAAGAAGAATAGGGAAGAAGGGAAATGAATAGCCAAGATTGGTTGAGAAAGAACTTTATTAGGGAGAGTGTCCAATCCGAGCCGTGCCGGTGTGCTGTGTGCTCCTTTCGCTCCTTTGCTCCGACGCTCCACGCTCTCACGGATTACCTATGTGCCTCCGCCCTGCCCCAGGGCAGGGCTGGGGGGCACTCCTCCTCCTCCACACAAGCACCTCACAGGCTCTGCACCTGAAACAATACAAGACAAAAATTAACATCCACATTTATTATAGTTTTTAAATAATAAAAATACAAAGCTAAATACAAGAGGAAAGAGGGAAAGACTAACTAAAGTTTACAAAAAGGGGACAATTAACAGGTAAATGAAAAGAGAAATAGAAGAAGGAACTCAGGTAAGTTACAAGTGAAAGGACAGGATGAACAAAATGGAAATTAGAAAATGCAGACAGTGCAGGAAATAAGGACCATGAAAAATAGATCTTCAGGATGATGACATTTAATAAAAAACTCCCAAAGTAAAAAAAGGAATCATTGTACCACTACAATTGTATAGGAATCCACTAGAGAGAATATTTATGATCCTTAGAAGGAACCAGGTAACTTTTAGGACAGGTTACATTTTCTAAACATTCAATTACATTAAACATTTCAAAAAATTTACATTACTGCAGCTTTTCCAAGCTCAATAGCCACAAACTTCAGGAGATCATAAAATGTTCGAAGATGATTACAAGAAGATACAAGGACAATCAAGATAACAAGGTTGAGAAACAAAAAACCGTATTGGTATTGGGAAAAGGACAATGAAAACAAAGGTACAATATAAAAAGGAAAAACACATGGACACATGCCATGAAAGGTACACATTAGAGACAGTAGAGGAACATTCAAGGGATTGCAGAAAGGATAACAGTGCACACATGCAAGGAGACACTTAAGGAAATTTAGACTGTACAAAGTCTAACAAAAAACTTACAAAAAACATTAATGATAAAAATTTACATACTTTCAAAACCTACATAAAAATATTCTTTCTAAATAAATTAACAAAGTTATAAAACAATTACCAAGAGAGAGGAAAAGAAAAATTGCCAAGAGTGCAGGAAAAGGAATGTTCAGCTGAAGACATGCAATTTCAATTTCATTATTACATGAAGGAAATAAGGAATGGGAACATAAAATTAAACATAGGTCAGGAAAACCTACTGGCAAAAAAAAATTCATGCAAATAAATTTTGCAAACTAAACAATACAAATTATTTTCAACATTCAAAACAAAATTGAAAAATTTCACAACTATAAATGTTCATATGCAATCCAAATATGTCATTTACAAGAGCTCTATCTTCTACTATTTTATCATAATATCCTCCTACTAATATGGCACAGGATCTAATATTTTCCACAAATGTTTATAAATTAAATTGCCCAGTGAATATTAAATGGATTGCCCCAACAATTTATTATTTTTCTTTTTCCACAATTTATTTTTTTATTACCTTTCTTGTTCTTAAACCCACAACCCCATTCTTCTACATTTTTACTTTTTACCCACCCATCCCCCCCACACCTACCACTTTCCTTACCTTCTACTTCATTTAACATTCATTCCTGCTGTCAAAGTACATCACTTATTTCAGTTATTCTTGCCTTCTTTCTACAGTTTTCATTTTGTGACTTCCATAAGACATCCTTGACAATTCTCTATTTTTTTAACATTTACATTTTCATATTTTCTATTCAACTTTCAACTTCTAAATTTCAAATTTAAAATCCTACATTTCATTTTTCATTTTACTTCCAATTTCAGGAGTACAACAATACTTTTAATTCTTATGTCTCATTCCCAAATACCTGATGCATTTCATAATAAAATTCTTAAAAATTAAGTCCTTTAAATATCACAACTATACCATAGTCCACAGGTCTAATATTACAAATTGCATATCAAGACTAAATTATCTGCATAACCAAAATGCACATTTCAAATTGCCTACCACTACAGAACAATACAACACTGATAAAAAATATTGGCAAGTTTTGAAAAATTATTTTTAAAACATTCTTAAAATTTTCAACTTTCATTACTGTTACAAGAGTTTCCAGTTATATATTACAATTTTTCAAATGAAACTAAGCAACATTTATGGAAACCTGACTAACTACAAAAATATTTCTGCAAAAACACCTTTTACTATATGCACTCAACTCTTCTATTAACTGAATTATGAACACAACACAGGAAAAGGAGAGGAGCTCTTTACTTCACATTCATATAAACATAAAGAATTCACCATTTATAATAAATTACAACAGAAAATATTTTTTATTACACTCACAAATATTATCATCTCTACCAAATTTATCAATGAAACCATTCCTTTTAACACTTCAACAATTTCAAAACAATGACCACACTTTTAACGATACTCATATCCATCATTGCTAGTAATTCAAGCATTTCATCTCACTACATGTGCTTTTTCAGTTCTCATCCTCTATGACCTACTCTCAAACATCATACACCTACAACAAATTCATCACTTCATTTCTAGTGCAATAATAATTCTACCATTCACAGTACAATACTTTTATAACAAATAAAATCCTACAAACACAGCCACTTCATTTCTGCTCCAAAACCTCTGGATTCCATTCATCACCTATTTCCAAAGTACAATACTATTTTGGGAAACAAATACAACAGGCACAAATAAACAACTAATATGAAATTAAGCAATTTCAAATAACAAATTATCAAAACTAAAAACCACTCAATGTCTTCATGAATCACAGAAATAAATTTTAAAAAACCTACACTTCATCTCAAAGGATATAAGAGAAAATTCTACATACTTCAATTAATTTTTATCAAACATTAAAATTTATAAAATTACTTGAATTACTTACATTTGATAAACCTACAACAAAGTGTTTATATTCTTACAGTAATTAGCCTTTTCACACCTACACAAATCCTTCAAAAACATTTTCACTACCACATACAATTTTTCCTCTACCTGACCTACTTCAAATAAAACACTCATGAAACACAAACAAACAACAAACTTCTCATACACACAAAAATTCCCCTAACACACAAATACATTTCACCAATTGAATTACTCAATACAGATATTACCACATTACAATTTCCTACTACCCACAATGTACTGAAAATATATTTCCACATTTCAACACAAATGCACATTCTGGGATCATACATTAACATCATCAAAACCTACACTATACATTGAATTTTTTCAAAACTCACTAAACCCCTGCCGATCTAACCAAGTCAAAACTCTTTCATTTTCAAAATCATTCATATTTCAGGTACACTACATGAAGCCACTTTGGCATTTCTCAAAATGGTTCAACACTTACATTTATTGTAAACATTAACACTTATAAGGTGGCATACATCCATTTCCCACTGTTCTAAATTTTTAATAAGTGAAACATTTTACATTTTTCCAGCACCTTTCCTAAAACTAAAATTGAAAATGGACAATTTACTTCTTTCATTTATGTCATTTACATTTTTTAAACTTTGGGTTTTTACACAACATTGCAGATAATGTATAATTTTAAAAAATTAAATTAAAATATTCTCAAAAATGGCTCAATTTTTTTTTATTTACATACTAGGATACAGCTACATCAGGGATAAACCTACATGTTGCTTTATTCTCTTTTTTCAACAATTGAATTATTCACTTTCTCTCACATCATTAATTGATTTCTTAACATTATCCTACATGCATTTTCAAGAACATCAGCAAACATCCTCCAACCACTATACTTTTCTGTGAAATCTTCTAACAATTCTTTTACAAACAATTTTCACACAAATTGCTCCAATTTTTTTCCTTTTAATCTTTTCCAACATCTAGTACTTATTGCACCACTGAAAAATTCTTCTAAAAATTACAACAAGCTTTCAATTCAAGGTTACACAAAACGTTCCTACACAAAAAACACCTTCTTGCTTTACTCCCTTTCCTGGTTACAACACCAAGATAAAAGTCAACTTTGCTGCACCAACCACCCAGTGATTTCTGAGACGCTCATGTACCTTCATAAACACACCTGTCTATCTCATCAAGCCTAGTCATGCTGCAGAGCACAAAATGGCCACAACAGCAAGGTTCCTTGCCACATTCATTACGCATTTAAAATATACATTTAAAACATTTTCTCTCTCCCTTACAGACAAAATTATAGATAGAAAATGACTTTATGAAATAATTCCAACTTTATGAAACAAAGAAAACATTTCTATCATTCTTGCTCAAAACAGGAACCAACTATCAAGACAAACTGCTGTAACAATTATATTATGTTTCGTCTGCGTTATTTACATATTTAAATATAAATGTCCAAGGTAAACTAATTACGCTACATTTTATCACCTACCAGTCCCAAGCCATCGGCGGGCTCTACAGGTCGGGGCTGATACGAAGATGCGCGGGCGCCAAAGCTTGCTGCAGCCTGGCCACAACGCATTATTTGTTCATCCTAAGAAGAATCCTAATATAAAGTACAAGTGTAGGTTCTCTACACAATAACAAATTTCAGCCATCGGATGTTCATTTAACCTTGCACCAAAACTACGCAGCTAAAGGAGACCATTGTGAATTGCATGCGTATTGCTGGGCGATAACAACCTCATATTTCTTTTGCGCTCATTGACGAGAGTCAGAAGCGAGCGTGGGACACGTCTCGTTCGATCGCGGCGCCGCCCATCAGCCTGCGAGGACAAGCTATTCACTTACGTTTCCAAGGTCTAACAGAATGACTGGCCTTTCAGTAACATTTCTTCCAAGTGGCGAAAAGCACGTCGTTCTGAGACACTTCAATTTCTTATTATAGACGAATAAGTCCTTGGTAAAGCAAATCCATAAACTTACCGAATTTCACTGGTTTGTACCGTATTGAAACTTATGTTGCATTAAGGTTCATTCACAATGCAATCACAAACAAGCATAACACAGAGACATAGACATTAACATAAGCGAAGAGTTGGCGTATTCACAATGTCGAACATAAACATAGGCAAAATAAGACTTTCTATTGGCTATGAGACACATTCGTTACTATTGATTTGGATGAGAATCGATTTCGAGATATCAAACAAATGCGACAAACACAACCACGCAGCACGCACGAATAGTTCGCCTATCGACTTCGATATTCGATTTTAGGTTATCGAACTGTGATTGGCTCCTATTCCTTATGTCTGACATAAGCACTTAAGCACAGAAGCTTGAAGCTTGCAAGCTCTTAAGTTAACGTCTTACGTGTTATGCTTGTACGAACGCATTGTAGAGACTAGTCACTTGTAGACGTAGTCCTAACTTTTATGTTAACGCCATGCTTATGCTTATGTTTGCATTGTGAATGGGACTTTACTGTGAATTATAATATAGTGGATATATGTAGGTATCTTTTAATAGGCGTCACACTACAGAGTAAATTACCATTTTGAAATTAAACTCTTTCATTGCGAGTAAATGAGCGAATGAACTTCGAAATAAAATGATACCTACTTTTACACCGCCTATTTCAAATAAAGCAACAATTATCAACGAAGATTCTCACAGAATAGTGGAATGGAATTGTAACTTTAAAGTACAGATATATTTCTATCATGTGTTCTAATAATGGAAATTCATATATTACTTTATGTGCACTTCTATTGCAAGTTCTGTACTTTATAATAATCCACCTCAAAGCTATGTTTATATAAATAAATTCTAAAAATTCCTCCTAAACATATCAAACAAAGGTAAACAGGATTACGTTTAAATACTTTAAAATCAATTTCTAATGATGTTAAATATTGGCAAATTTGCCTGGCGTCCATACTCATGCATCATTTGTGCTGTTTTTCATTGTCAAAAAGTACCTATTGAAAAACATTTAAGCCATTTCATTACTTTTTAATATAATTAACCTATTATTCCTCACGATTTCCAAATAAAATGAAAAAAAATTATACTTATTTTTGCCAACATTGAATAATTCTAATATCGTCCTCATGTCATTAAGGGAATTAGATTTTAAAATTTAAATTTCAAGTGTACAGATTTTCATTACCATATTTAAATTGGACTAAAACCTATCATGTTCTGTAAAAAATTTAACTAAAAAATTTGAATGCCAAAAAAAGCTATACCAGAAAACCTTTTCCTATTTTTTAATTTTTTTATTATTTTCAAACACTTTTTATTAATTATATTTTTCATGATTTTTTTAAAGGTGATGGAAATTTATCACAGAAAGTCGTAAAGGGGGTTATTAAAACAGTCCATTGATGCAGATAATCAGATATTTAATTTAAATGCCTTTGCATTCTGTCACATCATGAACATTTATTTGAACTGATGCCAATCACCTTTTGCAAATTTTTTGAAGATCGGACTTCTTTTATTTTTAATTCTAACATGTAAAACATTAATGGTTAAATTTTTTTAGTATATCGTTTTGATCAAGAATTTAAATTCTCATTAGGTAATATAACTTATGTTTTCATTATGTTATATTTTCAATTTTTACTATGAACTTGTCTCCCGGGAGGACTGCTACGAATGACTACAAGTAAAAAAAAAATTCACTTTCCCCAAGAAAATTAACCCAAAATGCTCTTTTTATGACTCCTTTAAATTTGATTTCCAAACTGGGTCCATGGATTTTCCCATCTGAAATTTTTTTTCAAAGATTTTTAAATTTTTTATTTTGGTTTCTAAGGAAAAGGTTTTATGTTTTTCTAATTTGGGGTTCCCCCACAGTGCAATTGGAAAAGAATGGGGATGTTCCATATTTTATCCTCTCTCTCAAACCTTTCTTTCTTTATCATCATTAAAAAAGGTTTTTTTTTAATGCTGCCCATATGTGCGTACCATCATAAAAAATTTTTAATTAGGTCGGAGGGCGGGACTGACCTCTACAGGAAATAAAAACAATAATTATTGCAGGAAAAGGGAAAAAGGAAACACAAAAACCCCATTTTTCATGAAAATTTGGTTTTTCTTTCTTTTCCCTTTCCTTTACCCCAATACAAAGAACATAATGCAACACAAGATAAAAAATGTAACAATATTCATTCAAACTATTGCAATTATATCTACACTACATTTACCTTTTTTCACCCTAACTTCATTATTTACTTCGATAACGAAATTCAATAAACAAAATTTTATTCTCACATATTTTATTAAAAAAAATCTTATTCTATATCCACAACTTTTTTTTTCTCCCTCACATGAATCAAATTTATAATTTAATTGATTAATTTTTCTTTCCCAAAAAAACCCTTTTTTTCAATAACATTTATTAATTTACGGTTAAATTTTTTTTTACTTCAAGAAAATGTTTTGAAAAACCATAAATTCTTTTTAATAATTCTATTACTCAAAAAAATTTTTTGCAAGCCCACATCTTCAAACAATTAACCAAAAACATATCTTTTCCCCAAGGGCTACAATGTAGAATAAATTTTAAATTTGAAAGTACTTTTTTTAGCACTCAGCAATCTTGTCTGCACAATCCCTTTTTTCCCCTTTACCAAAGTATTTGTTCTTTAAAATTATTTAAGAAAATTACGTAGTCAAATTTTCCCAAAAAAACAAAGTTATACTACCTGCATTTTACATTAAATTAAAAAAAATTATAATTTCTTTGAAATCCTCGCGACCCCCACACCACATCAGTAGCATTCTGCCCAAATTTTTTTCCATCCCCGTTTACCAAATCAAAGACGGTTTTTTTTATTATTTTCCTAATTAAAATTACAACCTTGTAATTGTTTTTCTACACGTAGGGGTTTTTTTACACACCCTTTCTAAAATTCATTTTTTTGTTCTTACTTTGCCCCTTTTAACTTTTTTTTTAATTTACACGTTTTTAGCTGATTCTCTATACAAATTTTAAAAGATGACCTCGTCCCTCAATATTTCAAACAAGTTTTTGAATTTATTAACATTTAATTTTATTTTGCGACATCCACCCGTCATGAAAATAAAACCAATTGTCCACAAACTTTTCAAAGTCCATTTGGATTTTCCTAAAATATTATTAAAAATTTGCTGAAATATTAGGTGAAACTTTTTACCCTTTTATTTTCATTTTTAAAAAATCCTATTTTTTTTAATACTTAAAAACAATGTGCCCGTCTGATCGGCCCTCAATAGGCCTTTTTCCAAATATCCAACGATTTTGCCTTTTTCCCATCTTAAAAATTTTTTAAAAAATATCTTGGAGAATCTCAGATTTTTGGGGAAGAAATGTCTTTAAATTTTTGTAATAGTGTTGAATTCGTTTTTTCAGAAAAAATTTTCCCTAGCAAGTGAACAAAATCTTTCCTCTTCAAATAAATATATTAATATCACTGAAAATTTTTTCATCTAAAATCTAAAATATGCAGATCTGCGATTTTAACGAAACGGCGAAACGTCTTTAAAAATTTTTGAGAATTTCATAAAAGTTAAAAAAACTAACATCTTTTTAAAATTTTGGGAAAATTTGATATTCAATTAGGGGGTGAAAACTTAGTGAGATCCAGAATTCTCAAAAGATTTAAAGAGACGCTACTTTGACGGATTGTTCACATTTTTTCGTTATATTATAAAACATTTCTACCAGATTTTAGTCCTTTGCTCGTTTTTTCCCTTAATTGTTTTTTTTTTGGTATTTGAGTTCAAAATATCCTGATCTTATTTAATGATTTTGCTTCCCCTAATGATTAATAAATACAAATTATAAACATCAATTATTCAATTGCAAACATAATACAACACGTAATTTTAAATTTTGAACAGAAAGATCAAAAGAAAACAAAATTTGATAGTTTTCAGAAGGCCTCGTGGAATTTTTTCCCATTGTCTCTTTCTTCATTATTACCAGTCACACATTAGAACACCATTTTGAAATTATTTGCATCAACTTTAAAATTTTTTCTTGTTAATCAGAATCAACAATGTCTCGTGCTTCCTTCACATCAAAAAAAACATTAATTCAAAATACACCCAGCTGATACTGCTACCCCTTGATCGGCGGGAAGCATATTTTCCAAGAGGATGGTCGGGGCCAAAGGCATTGTTGGGAAGCTTCATTAAAATGTCATCCCCTGAACATTCTGTACTACAGTAAGTCAACATTATTCATTCGTTGTTTAAAAAGGAAAATTTCCAAAAAATCTTGGATAGATTTTTCAGTATTTTCCCCAAACCCTCAGTTTGAATTAACTGAATTAACTGCTGCACTGCGAGAAGTGCGGAAACAGATTACAATGGTAATCCGCGCGACCACTCTTTACTTTCCCCAAAATGCTGATACAATATCTGTGCAATCAATGATCTAAATTTTTTTCAAGAACAATAAAAAAAAATTTACCAAGGAATTTTAAAGAACCCATAAAAATAGATAAAAATTTGGATTGTGAAAAACTGAAAAAAGCAATTCACGCGGGAGACATTGGGGAAAACAGAAGGGCCCCGCGGAGTCATCCGGGGCAACGTGAGATCTTTGACGACAACGAAAAAAGCACTGACAATACTGCGTAAATTGTAGCAGTGTGTCCAAAAATTTTTGGGTTTTCACCAATGGACCTTCAAACAAATCAATAGATGCTTCAGATGTTTAAAATTTTTTCAACTGCTGTATTTAATTATCGAACCGAAGTGTGACAAGGGGAAAAAAAATAGAGAAAAAGGTTTTCAAAACAACTATTTTCTATCTCGCATACTTTTCAGTAAAATTTGTTTAAAGCTTTAATACATTTTTTAATGTAGCTTTTCCCAAGAATTTATAATGTTTTTAGCTTCTAAACAGTTTTTTGTAACGGTATGTTTAAAAATCCATTTTTTTATATTTCAACAAAAAGATTTTTCGTAAAATTTTGGGATAAAAAATTTTTAAATATTTATTAAACCCAGGGACCACTCATACCAATTTTGAGCAGATCTAAAGGGGTTAAAGAATTTAAAAGAATGTCAAACTAAAATCACAAGTCAGGGACAAGAAAGTTATGCTACAAAAAGAAAGGGATGACTATAAAATGTAGAAAATTAGCACCAATTCACAGTACATCAAAAAGTTCTATAATAAACCTAGGTTTTTGGGCCCCGCATAAACACGAGTTTCCCGGTCTGAAAATTTTAAAAAAACTGAATGCAATGTTTTAACGATTTATGTTTTTTTTGGCCCCAAAAATTAAAACAGTGTTTACACATTTCCTTTTTTCAACTTTCATTAGAATATGATCTAATATTAAATCAATTTTCGCATATTCAACTAATTTTTTTGGGTGAACAATGCACCGTAATGATTTTTGATTTAGTCCTTTTTCAAGTTTTTTAGCATACTTTCCCGAGTGATCATTTTTTTCAGAAAAATGGCCCAATCCCTCAAAGCTTTCAAACTTGTTTGAATTGGGGAAAAATTTGGCACGGAAAAAAAATTCAAACGTAGTGACTACAAGAATATAATGGCTTATAAAGGAAAAAACCAAAATCCGTTTTTATATTGGGGGCGAAATTTGTTATTATGTCCGAAGAATTAACAAAAATAAGATCTAGGAATAACATCAAAATAAATTTATTAAACAAGTTTTGGGAAAATGAGCATTGAAATATATGTACGTATGGTAAATTGTCGAATAATCTTGACCTACAAACGAAGATGCAAGAAAATAACGGGCAATGATTGTAAAAAAAATTCAATTTATTTAATAAAGGGAAGATTACTTTGTTATTCAATAATTTTAAACCCCATGCAGATCCAGATATGATGTATTAAATTATAAAACCCCATAAAAGTAAAAAATAATTTGGGGAACCCAGAAAAAAATTGTGCTCTGATTTTTTTTTGGGAAATTAAAGGAATCAAGAAAAAAAGATTCGGTAACTTTTACGGTTTTAATTTTTTACTTCGTCATTTATTTTTTACTTTTTTAATAACAAAAATACCCTTTTTGTGAAAAAGGGGAAAAAATTAGAACAAATGATCCCCAAATGAAAAAGAATCTTTTGAAGCCTTTTTTCCCTTTAAAAAATTATGTTAAAAAGAGAAGGTAATATGCAAACAAATTGTTTCCCAAGAGTAATTATTTTCAGTAAAAGAAATGTTAGTTAAATAAATGACTAATTTATCTGAATGCACTCCAAAAACCAAGATTAATCTGAAACTGAAAAATTAGTAGATGCCTAAATTTTTTAAAAGGACATGAATATTAATTGTTTTTAAAGTTTCAAGATACTTTTAAAGATTACGAATGGAACTACACGCTTTAAAAAGATTACTGTAGATCGGGCCCAATGTCTAATTTTCTTTACGGGGAAAAAATGTATATTGAATGGTGGATGTTTTTAGTGGGAGATTTTTATAATTTGAAAATAATAACAATGCACAAAAAAACGCTTTTGAATATTCAAATAAAATTTGGGAAATATTCTAAAAGAAAAATAATCAATTTAAGAATTAGAAAAGAACAAGGAAATCTAAAATATTTTCCAATCCGGGGTTTACTTTAAAGATAAAAACAGGGGGATATATTATTAAAATCGGTGAATTAATTTTTTAGGGGGAAAAAAAGTAAAAAAAATCTCTTTCCCAAAACCTGTAAGGGGGTTTCTATGATGACTTTTGGGATGACTTAAAGGGATCTTTCCGGATTGCCAAGGCCCAAATTCATTTTCACTGACAAAGGCCAGAAAAAAAAGGGCCCCAGTGTTAAGGTTTGGGAAAGTGAAGGAAGGACTTAGACGAACAAAAAAAGAGACCGGGAGAGGGAAGGGAAAAAAAGGGAAACGAAAACAAACGGCTTTTAGTGTAACGTCAATTGTCAGCCGGGCCCTTGAAGGGAAAAGGGTGTTGGAATGCTGGGAAAACCAGGGAAAAGGGGGCGGTGCCAAACAACCAAAAAGGGGAGTGCGATTTCCCCCAGAACGAAGGGGTGTGCAGGGGGGGAGTAGTGCCCCCCCCCGACAAACGTTTATGTTTTTGGGGGCACCCCCCCACTGGAGGCGGGGCGTACCGCCAAAAAAAACGCGGGGATCCCGGATGCAAAGTTTTTGATCACCCTAGTGTCGGGCGACTGTTACCCCAAAAAGGGGGGCGTAAACTCGTGACACTGGGGGCGTAGCCCCGGGAGGGCAGGCACCGGCGCGGTAAATTTGGGGGTTGGGAAACCGCTTGGGATAGGGCAGTGTCGTGCATACCAGAGGTAGATAAACATAGTTGAAACTTTTTAAAATAAACAGATTGTAAAGATGTTTCAGTCTTTGCTCCCAAAGCCCCACACACCTTATTTAGGATACCTTTCCCATAAACGTCGTCGCGACCTCATTTTTCCGATTCCCTTACCCCCGTCGATCCGATTTTTTTAAAATTATTTTTTTGGTAGAAGCCCCTGTCTATCGATTGAATGTTAGTGTTTCCGGGGGGCCCAACTAGAATTAGCCCCGTTATGTGTGATTTTTTATGGGGGCGGTGGGATGATCCCCCCGCGGGATGGCAAATCCAGCGCCACCTACCGCCAATGCGGGGTTTCAATCAGGTTTTCCCATCGGGGGCACCGCCACAGGGGGACAATCTCTAACCCCCGCCCGGTTCCCCCCGGCATGTTGCCAGTGAGGGGGCAAAGGGTGGGGATAAAAGGGAAAAGAAAGATTGCCCCGGGGCCGTGGCCCTTTTTGTTGGGCACTGCCCGGCATTCCTTGGTGTTGACCAAAAAACCCGAAAATACTGATAAGAGCTGTGGGACACGAATTCTTCTCCAGACAGCGACTGAATTCGCCGCTGACAAGCAGTGGGAAAACCCTGCCGCCGGGGGGGAGTGAAAACCCTTGGACCTCCCGGCGAGGTACTGCAGTACATCAGTGATTCACTGAGCCACGACCCCGGTCCTGCCTCGACCCACGGGTCCAAAAAGCAAAAACCGCCATAAGGGCCCCGCCAGCTGCGACGACCCGGACACCGAAAAGAGAGCCCCGCGTTGCCTGAGAAAAAATTTATTTTTTGGCGTAAATCAGTTCATTATCTGACCCCCTGTAAGCAGCGCCCTTCTGTCAACCACCAAAACCCCACTGAACCCACGTGTGGCGTCGCAGAAAAACACAGAATTTCTTTGAAAGTTTTTTACGTACAAAAACCAACTTTGTCGAAACTACACCGGGAGTTTTCCCCTGGATCCCCCAAAAGCTGGGAGGCCCCGCCCCCCGACGCTCCCGCCCCACTCCGGACCTCTCACCCGCCCCTGGGCCGCCGCTCCGCCTGGGGAAAGTTTGGCATCGGAACATCGTCCACATGTAAAAAAACCCTTGAAAAGGTAAGGGTTAAACCCCCATATGCAATTGCAAAACCTCCATTTGGGAATTGCACGTTCATTTTGGCTTAAACTGCTTTACAATAAACACCATCACATTGAAAAATTTCAATTGGGATCCCCAATCTAAACTGAATGGACCGAGGAAAATAACAATGCCCAAACCCTAACTCATTTAAAAGAATGATTATTAAAATTAATAAAAGAAATTAATAAATTTCAAATCTTTTACTCTCAGATTTTTCTCAAAATCACCAACTCCGAAAAATTGGGGGAATTGAATCTTTTTGGTTTAAAGAAAAGGGAAAAAAACTTTAATATGGGGAGAAATTTTTTTTACAATTATTAATATTTATTAAATTAAAAAAAAAATACGCTTTTGTTCGAGGTCAAAAACGAGGCTTTCGTTGGCAGCTTCGAGAAAATTTTGAAAAATTTCCTTCTCAAAAGATTTAAAGATCACCAAGCAAGTTCATCAGTTTGAACATAAATGCTATACGACTTAAACTTACGAAGAAATGATTGCTAAATTGGTCTTCTAAAAATGTTCTATGATGAATGGCGCATTTCCAAAATAAAAAGGGGACCGGAACATGACCGGCGTTTCGAGGCATTTTTAAAGGTTATATGTTTTTTCAATGCACACTTTTGTGGGATTAATTAAATGAAGGTTTCCTTGGACCCTAAACATCTAAATTAGACCTCGACTGCCCGCCGCAATGTTTTCAACGACTTTTTCTTAGATTACCCATTTTTTGAAAAAGACAAAAATTTGGTTTCGCCCGTATACAAGATTAAATTTTTGTTTGAAAATTTAGCAGCAAAAAAACATATTCGCGATGTTTTTTTTTAAATTTCCCCTTTTCTATTGTTTTTTTCGGAGCCAAAAATTGATTTGTTAATAAGCCATCAAACTATTCCTTGAACAATCCTGAAATAGTTCGTATATTTCAAATGTTCTCTAAATTTTCTTTAGAGTAGAAAAAGTTTCTTTATGTAATAAATCATTCATTCACGTTTTATACCGTTTTCATGTTATAATTTATTTTTTTCATCTTTATTCTCCACCAATCTGTTTGTAGTTTCTTTTCACACAAGAGGAACGAATTCATTTCGTCCATTGAGGTTAAAAAGGTTTAGAAGCCACTAGAAATGAAAACCCAAAAGTTCTGAGTTATCTTTGTTCAATTTTCCCACAAATACCATCCCGCGGGCTTTCTTTATCAACCCATCAATCATTATAAGCTAATTTTGGGATTATGTCTAAAAAAGGTGACTGAGAACGCCGTTCGCGGTCCTGTGTTTTTCAATTTTAATGATATCGTGGGGCTTCCGCGGCCAGAGTCATGATCTGGGCTGCCCGGGTGACCCCGCGTCGAAGGCTGAGGTGCGACGTTTCGACCGACATGTCGCGGTCTTTTTCGGGTTGTTACGGCCCGGGTTTTGGGTGTTAATGGGCCGCGATGTTCGTCGCCAGTTTTAAATTTTCGGGGAGAATCCTTCTTAATACGGAAAGTTTCTATAAAATCTTGAGCTGTAATATTGAACCCCTTCAAGTTTTTTTACCGTGGGGATAAAACTTTGATTTTTAAAAACCCAAAGTAATAGTGTTAATTTTTTATTACTCATTATTTTGTAATTATTATTATTATTATTATTATTATTTATATTATTATTTTTTTTATATTTTAATTTATATTTTATTTTTTTATATTATTATTATTTTTTTATTATTATTTATATTATTATTATTTATATTATTATTATTTATATTATTATTATTTATATTATTATTATTATTTATATTATTATTATTATTATTATAAATGACCCCACGAAATCTAAAAAAACTGTCAGGTACTTGAACTTATATTTAATATGGTTAAAAATGTCTAAAATTCAAATTCCCCGGAACAAATTTGGTTGCCTCTTTAAAAACCACATTTCATAACAACATTTCGAAAAAAAATAAGGGAAAAACCCCAAAAATTTGATTTATAATAAGATATCCTCTGCATGCACCCCCCAGACAAATCTCAGTTTTTCCCAAAAAAAATTTCCCACGCTGTACATTTACTTATTGGTAATATGCTATTGAATATTTCAAATTTTTTCACTTATGACAATTACCTTTATCGTCCAACCCCTTCTATCTTTCGTTCGTCGGGAATGGTTTCAATATTTACAAACACCCAAGAACAGCGTTCCTCTTCATAAACGCTAACGTTGTAAAAAATTTTCCCTTTAGAAGACTTTTCACCCAAAGGTTATCTGATCTTTTCCCACCCAGGTCTCTATTCTAAACCCTTTTTTCCAGTGCTTTTTTTCCTCTTCCTTTTCCCAAAACTCAAAATTTTAAATTTAGCTGAAGAAAAGGATTTTAAAAATAAATTTAAATATGAAATATTTCTAATTAATAATAAACTCATCAGAAATTTATATTGCGGGAAAAAAACCCTTTTACATAGCATCTGTCCGTTTTCTACCCCAAAATAAAATGAAATTTAAATTTTTGATTTAACGTCTATAATAAAATTAATGCAAAAGTACCCTTATTTCTATTTTAAATTATAATCAAAGGGGAAAGATGGTTCTAAAAAAAAATCCTAAATCGTTCCAAATCTTCTTTCAGTTTAAAGGGGAATTAAATTCATTACATCAGGACAAAACTTTTTACAATTACAGTAGACCACAACATAAACTAAAATTATACAAATTAAAAAAATTTTGTCAAAAAAATTTACAGTCGCATCTTCTTCCAAAAAATCACCAAAATTTCACACCATCTCCTCTGAAAGTAGTATCCCTGGATTGCATCCCCTGACTTCCAAGAGTCGGGCCCCCGGAAAAAAACCAAATCTGTATTTGAAAAATATTTTTTTATTTTTTTACAATATGAACCTTAAAATGTTACTTAAAGAACTTTTTTGCCAAATTTGTAAGATAGACAACACGGCCACATCCAGCATCCATGGTTAAAAAAAATTTAAAATTGTGTTTTTGATATTAATACACTTATTTCAACTTTGGGGAAAATAATTTTTCCAGTACCTTCAACATCTTCCCAAATTTTTAAATTTGTTTAAAAAAATACAAAAAATTTTTTTCTAAATTAAATAACTATAGTGAACAAAAAGGGAAAAGTGTAATAAAGATTTAATATTCATTATAAAAATTTTTAAAATTAATTTCAAATATAATTCATACAAAAATGAACTATGGTTCATAACTGACAATTACTTAACCCCCAAACGCAAAACCAAAACTGCATGCCCAAAGAGAGACCCCAGCACCCCTTTACCGAGCAGCCCCCTTTTCCCCAGAATGAAAAGACCTTTAGCGTCCAAAGCTAAATTCTTATCTCAAAACGTCACATGAAATCTAATCGTCCCGGGTACGTCACTGTTTGGGGGAGAGTTGCAATCGGGGTTCGGGCCGTTCGGCGAATAGACACTACACGAAAGGAAAATAAGAGGCCGACTCTTTTTATCTCCCGTGGCCACCGTGCAGGGGGGCCCCATCTTAAAATGAAAAGAACCGCACGAGCAGTTCAAATGTAGTATCAAAAAAAGGGTCCAAAATTTTTCGATTTTCCCAAAGGGTGTGTAATTGCAGTTATTTGCATAAAATTAATTTGGGTATTATTTTGATTTTTTAAAACTTAACAAATGTAATTTTTTTGTATCTCGCCGTTTATGCACATTTTCAGAATTTGTACAACAATTAATTGTGATTCATGTGCCAAAATTTCCTTTTAAAAAGTTTTCCCCAAAATCAAAAAAGTTGTCAAAAAAGCTTTAATTTGCATTTTTTGTAACCAAACATATTTTTCAAATGGGTCCAAATTTTGTTAATGAAAAAGTCAATTAGACAGTTTTTCCTTTTTTCAATATTTTCAAATAATATTTCGGTTCTCTATTGGAAACCAAAATGGAAAAAAAAAAGTACTTTAATGGGTGTAGATGGCAGCTGGCTGGAGTAGAAGTCCGATAAACCAGCCGATCAAAGAAAATAGAAAAATAAAACGAGAAAATATGTGCATTTCTATAGCCAAATACGAGTATAACAAAATACGAGTCAAATGGAGTAAAAATTTATTTCTTTTCTTATTAGATAGAAATATTCCCATACTACAAGAGCCCTATCGGACACCGAAAATTAATTACTTCCACTACCAAGTGACATTTTTTTTTGAATAAAAAATCTATTTTTAAAAATAATTTATATTAATAAAAAAAGTGAATAAACAATTTATGAGACTTGAATCATATAAACATAACCTTCTAAATAATTGAATAAAATAGAATATTTTTACGTATTTTGTTGTCTTTGAAATTGCTGCAATTACTCTAATGAGGCCCCAAAAAAATAAAATGAGGGGTTAGTCGTATATTGCGTCTATTTTTTATCAAAAAAACCCTATATTACCTTCCAATTTTTTGAAGGGTTTATTTCGATATTTCTTTTTCTTATTTCAATTAACAAATCTCTTTTTTAAATTATTTCACAAAATCATTTGTTTATTATTTAAACAAAAACCCAATTTTTTTATTAAAAACCCAAAATAAAAAAATATAGTACATAATCTCAAATATTTCCTAAAACCGTTTTTAAAAATCTGACCGGGACAGCTCGTAATAATTTTTCATTAGCTTTATTCACAAAACGGGGAGGTAGCATTGGGAAACCGGGGATCGTCAGACCCCCTAAGTCAAGAGCTCCATCATGGGAAATGATGGAAAAAAATTAAAAATTAAAAAAAAGACCAATTTTTCGGAGATTTTTTGAAAAAGGGGGCCCTTTAAAAGTCGCCCTTGGGGGGAAAGGGCCTTGCGGGGTGATAGTTTTTGGAGAATTGAAGGTGGCTGCAGAATGAACGTAACTGCAGCTATTCTGTCTGATACAAAAATATGTACAAACATCAATTTTAACGATCAGAAGAAAATTTTTTTATTTGTTCATCTGATTTGAACTTTTCTTCTTCTGAAATTCCAAATCACATAATCGAAAAAAACGAAAAAAAAATAGTTGAAAAGATATAAAAATAAAACTCATTTTCAAAATTACAAAAATAGATCAGTGGGAAAAAAGCCATCAATTTAAAAGTTGGGGGAAAGAAAGCAGGGAGGGATTTTCTTATTATTTATTTTAATAACCTTCCTATTTAAACATGTCAAAAAAAACAATAAAAAATTTGAAAATTTTGACAGTTGTTAGTGTACATTTATCAAACAAAATGCATATCGCACGGTCTGGGAATACTGATTAGAGAGTTTTCACTTATGCAACCCTTTTCCACAAAAAAAACCCAGGGAGAAGATGGAAGTGGTTTTGTTTCCATTTTTGAACAGCGGTCATGGTTAAAAGGGGGAGTGTTTTTTATTTTTTAAAAAAAATTTACAACCAAAAGACGGGGTTGGCATCTTGTTCGTTTTAAAAGATATTTATTATTATCTTTCTTCGCTCAATTTTTTTAGAAAGATGTTTGAAATTTGTACAAGATTAAACCCAAAAAATAAATGGAAAAAATTTCCATTCATCGTAAAATTTGGGATTTCTTTTGTGATGTCTTTCAACACTAAGGTTGCTGTTGTTTTACTCTAATCTCCCTTGCCCTCCCCTCAGTCCCTTTTCTCCCTCAATAGTCTTGAGCGCAAGGGTTTCCTTCCCCGAAAGCGGGGTTGCAAGCCTACTGATTCCCCCTTGAAAATCACGCGAAAATCTAATTTTATACTCAAATTACTATCATAATATTAGCATATGATCCATCATTTTATTCCTCTTTTTCCTCTATCCATTCGGGAGAAAAATATATACTACTTTAAAAAAAACAAAGATGATTTAAAATTTTTCCAAAAAAATAAAAATATGAAAAAAAGATTTCTCGGGATGTCACTTGCCCTATGATTCCGCATTGTTCACCAAAAAATGCATTTCGATATCCAACTGTTTATGTTTTGGGGGGGGGTCTATAGTTGGTTATTAAGAAAGTTGGGAGGAAAAAAGAACCAAATATTTCCCTGGACAATAGAAAATCTGTCAAAAGAATTATCACTGCTGATTATTACAAAACAACAAAGAAGAAAAAAAGGATCTAAAATTTTAAAAAAGCAATTAGAAATATAAAATTTTCCCCCTTTTATTATTACAAAAATGACAAAAAACTGCAGCTGCGTATATACCCCAATGAAAAAAAATTCCTATTTCATCATCTGCGGTTTATATTGGAAACCTATGCTTTAATGAAGTTTAAAAAGATACATTAATGTCCACACCATTATAATTGTATTGACAAAATCCCCTCTGCAATAAAAATATGCTACAACAAAATCCAAGCCTGAAATGGGTGTTAGGATCTGGAAATCTTATTAAAGACGGTAAAACCTTTTAACCTTTTATCATCTGGGGTTCCCCTTTTTCAATACCAAAGACAACACCAGGAAACTATTGTGCCAACTTTATTGTCCCCCTTCGTTGAGCAAAATGTACATAGATGGGAAATCGAATGGTATCCTTAATCGGAAAAAAAAGAAAAATGGAACCAGGAAAGAGGGCCTCAAAGGGTTTAAAATCCCATAATAAGGTAGTCAACTTTGACGTGGCCACGGGAGGGGGGCTCTTTTCCACTTTTCCGACTTCAGCTACTGTTTGACACGAGTTTATCCCCAAATTATCGGGGAATTTAAAAGCAGGCACATACCAAAAATTAAACCTGTTACAAGAATTTAAACTTTTAAAATTGCATATTTTAACCTTCATCGTGTTAGTTTTGGGTTTGGGTTTCTGTTGAAAAATTTATACTTTTTACCACTTTAAAATGTTTTCAACCTACTGCCCCCATGCAACCCGGGGACCAGCGTCTGGTCTGGCTTTTTCAAAAAGAAATTCCGAGTGGTCACGTGCTTTGTGACCAACATGATGCGCAGAACCAGCTAAAAACTCTGCACCGGGGAAAACCATTCGTATTTCCAAATGGTGGCCCAATGAACTCCCTTTAGACGCGCGCCGCCACCGCGCGCCGCCGCCCAGCCGTGTTTTTTTTTTTTTTTTTAATTAAATATTTTCTGATACAGCATTGCCACTTTACAAATTGTTTTTTCATTATTTTTAAAAAATTAAAAAAAAAATAAAAGGGAGGATGACCCCACTGGGCCCACAAAAAAATCAGGTTGGGGGGCTTGGGAATTTTGCGGGGGTTTTGGTTTTTTGGGGGATGACGGCGCTTGATTGGAAAAAGCGTAGGGTTACGGGGGGGGAATTTTTCTTTGGGGGAAACTGGAGGGATGCGGTTTTGATGAGGGGGAGTGGTTTTTTTGTGGGAAATCACTGCGTGGGGACCTCTCAACCCGGGGGTTTCCCAAAAGGTAGACTCACGCCATGACCCAATTATCTTCCAGATATAGCTGCAACGTTTTAGAATACGAATGATCTGAAGGTCCCTTTATTGAAATAAAATTTTTTTTTAGTTTGAACATTCCCCCAAAGAAATTTTTGAATCTTACACTGAAATTTTTTGAATTTTGGTGAGAAAGGGAAAATTGAAAAGAGTACATTTTATCATCATATTATTCTATTAAATAATATTAATACAATTTTCCCCTAATTATTTTGGCATATTCTAAAAAATATATATTTTACTCTTTCCAAAAAAATTTTAAAGTCTTTGTCTTTTCTTTTCAAAATTCCCGATTTTCATTCTATACGTCTCCTCATCCTCTTTTTCTTGGGAAGAAATTGTGAATTGGGTTGAAGATAAGGACATTATTACATTTTCTGAAAAGGCACGTCAGAGACATGGGGAAAATAATGTCATGGGGTCAGGCCAGGAGTCAAATGCACTGGGCCATTGCCCAACGATATGACTGATATCGACAGCGCAGCGACAGAATATGCTACGGAAACCGCGAAAAGGGTAAAAAAGAAAAGGGTGGGATCTTGAAAAATACAATGAAGGAATACAGAAAAAAATTAGACGACAATGATGCAAAAAATTTAGGAAAATAAATTGGGGGCTTTTATCTCGATCATTACCTCCCGGGGTTGCTGAAAAATCAATTACCATAAAATCAAAAATGCCACCATTTAGAACTACTTTAAATTTTTTAATTTTTTCCAAAAAACAGATCCATATTTTCACTTTTTCGCATTTTCTTTAAAAAAAAAAATTTAATCTTGCACCTGTGAAGGGGAATTTTTTAAGAAAACTTTTTTCGGGGGGTGGTAACGAAAAATGGGTGTCTTTTTCATATACATATAAATTACCCCCCTAACGCGCGGGTAGTCAAAAAACATTTTTTTCAGTCCTTGACATCGAAATGTCTGTCCGTTTGGGGGATTTTTTCAAAGAGGGACCAAATTTTTTTTTAAATTTTACTATCGATGTTAACAAAAAGGTGTATTCTTTTTACAACCCGGGATTTTCAAAAAAAGCAAATTTGTAACTTAAAAAAAGAAATTAACAGTAATAATTACCTCCGACATGATGAGGAAAAAAGGATTTATTCTTTGTTTTACGCACCCTTCACTTCGTGGGATGGGAAGGGGTAAAGGGATTAAAAATGTTTTTACAAGAAGAAAGATTTACAACTTTTGAATTTAATTAATATATTATTTTAAATCAAAAAACATAAATGCGGCTCGCCCCGAAAACATCAAACTTTTCCGTCAATGTATCCTTCCCTTCGGAACTTTGGCGAGACGGAAAGGGGGGCCCCGGGTCCGGGGAGGGGGAAAAGTTCGTCTCATTCTGCGGCGGCAGGAGCGGGATTAGCCGCTGGACGATTACCGAGGATTTCCGTAGCGGGTACACACATTTGGCATTCCCAGAACGAGCCAGTGCCGCCCCAACGAGCAGCTGACGTGTTCGGGGAATGTCGCCCTTTCATTTTCCAAAAGACCCACAGGGGGAGTAGGGCGAACCCCGAATGCGTCCTCGGCAAAGAAGCAACTCATCCACACACTCGGGTTGGCGAGCGGTTGTTCGCGATCGCCGAATAAAATTGTGGAGCCCCTAAAGGGTGGCCACTGGCGTCCAAAACAATCACCTCCCCCTGCCGACCCTAGTCGATTAAAAAACAGAGAACGCGATCGCCTAAATGTCCACAAAGTTCCACCCCTGACATTACATTTTTATATTAATAAAATTTTTTTTTTATTTTATTTTACGTCAAAACAGTTCAAACTGGTATGACGGGATGGGGGACGTCTTGTAATTGGGGGCCAGGGGCGGATCCCGGGAAAACCGTTTCGCTCGAAGCCCGGGAAATTTGAATCGAATGAATCTGTCCTACCACAGAAAAGATACACAGAAAGCAATGAGGGCCCCTTTGATCTTTAGTGAGCCACCGGCTGCCGGGACCCCATCTTGAAACTGCACAGGGAAACCCCAAGCAGCTCAAACCCATTTTCTTAAAACCTTCCAAATTCTTTTTTTCTCACTTTTTAAAGGTAAACAATTTCCTTTTATTAAATTCATTTTGTGTATTTTTATAATACACTATGCTATAATTAAAATTAAATATATTGTATGTTAACATAAATTTCAAAATGTCATTTTTTTTAACATTGCCTTTAGAACATAAATATAAGAAATTTGAAAAATGAAAACCTTATGATTACAATTTGGGTTTGGGTTACCCTGAGGAAAGAAATGCCCTGTTCCCAACCAGTGACGTTTGTTGTAGAAGAAACCTGGATAAATATTTGGGGGAAGAATCCCCTGGGGAAAACGGGAAAAAAAATTTATTGTGAATTCATATGGTCAAAACTACTTAAGAAACAATGTTTTTTGGGTTTTTCATCATGATTTTTATGAAAAACAAAAAACCTTTAGCTAAGATACATAAAGTTAGGAAGGAGAGATAAAAGGCCCAAATCTGAAAAGTGTCAGACTGTTTTATAAAGATAATCCAAAAATGGTTTATTTTTTATTTTTGTCAAAACAGATAAAACTTTTATGACACTAGGGGGAAAAGGGAAATTTGTACATTTTAAATCCTGGTCCCTACCAAAGCCAAATACTACTTGAATTTTGAATACAGAAAAAAATCGATGTAATAAAATATTTTCAAAGGGTAAATAAGGGTAACGTTTGACATCCTTCATGTCTTATTTTTTGTCATGTCTTTTTTCCCCCAAATACTAGAAGTCGTGCACAGATAAGGGAAATTACATTTTTTCCGAAGGAAAACAAGGGGGCCCCTTTAGCATTTGCTCAATGGATAGGGGAAAATGGAGAAAAATGATGAGGTGGGGGGCATTGGCCCAGAAGCTGCAAACAATACTTTTAATATTTTTAGGGAAAGATAAGTCCCAAAGGTAAATAATCATTAAATATCACTTTTAAAAATTTAATTTACTTTCCTTGTGATGCTCTAAAAGTATAGAAACAGTTATGCAGCAGAAACGATTTGTTTATTTCCTTTTTTATCGAAATTTAATGTTTAATGTCATCTGGCAAAGTGTTGTAATATAATGACATGTATTGTGTGAATTTTTTTTAAAGAGCTGTTGATACCATCTGATGAATATGATTTCTACAAGGTTTATAATGTTGGGATTTTATATATATTCCCGCCCTTAAGCAAGTCATTTTATCAAAACCACTGATTTTGTAAATAAACAGACAAAATGGTAAAATTCTATATTAATGAAAAAACACAAAAATCACGGGGGATTTTTATTATTCAAATTGTTTTTGAATCTAAAAGTGTGGGGCTAAAGATTTTTTCCCCGAATAATATGCCATATCTCAGGGGAAAACTTCGAAAAAATCATAACGAAGTATAAGTGACAAATTTGAAAGAATTTGAATGCAAAATAATGAACTTAATTTTTTGTTCAATTCATTTAAATGGACCTCCATTTATGGGTTTGGGTGAATTTAGAGCCTAAAAATTTTTTTGCTTTAAAAAGTCAAGGACACGTTCATTTCAATGGAGCCCGAATGGTTTATTTGAAATGGAAAACTGCATTAAAACCTTTTTTTTCCCTTTACTATTAATTTTTTTTTGGAACCCAAATTTAAAAAACCCGATATTTTACTATTTAGGGTTTTTTTATTGCAAAGGGTGTTCATATCATCCGAAGAGAAATTTCTTCCATTTCAAATCATCAGGGATATCGTTTAAATAAAGTAGGAAAAAGAATGGGGCCCAAATCATCCTGAGGAACAAACAATTTGGAAAGAGTAAAGATGCACATAATGTTCCATCATTCCCGTAAGATATTTCCATCTCTGAGATTGTTTTTTAAGGGAACCAGTCAGACAAAACCAGTTTCCCTATGAAGGTAATTTTTAAAGTAAAAAGTCGATCAAGACGTCAAATGCTTTTTGGGGATCTAAAAAAATCCAATAGGTGCTTTGTTTTTATTTAATGTGAGGCAACATCTTTTAAAAAAAGAAGATATGGGTGTTTCCCGGGTTTTGATTTTTAAAACCATTTAATCTGAAAGGTTTCCCCCAGGTAAATTTGGGAACTGGGGCGGTTCCACCCAATGAGAAAAGGGTTTCCCTTTCGGGAAAAATCTCCTATTTTTTTTGAAAAACTGATAGAAAAAAATAGCACGGGTTTTTTTGAAATTTTATTTTTGGCCTTTTTGAAGAAAACTTAATGGTATGATTATTTATCAATTTAAATTTTTTTTGTCGAAGAGCAGTAAAACTTATATTATTACTGAAAAAAATAAAAACTGCACAATTTTCTTGATAAAATTTAAACATTTGATTATTTATAATTCATCATTTGAACTGATCAAAATTTAAATTAAATCCTGTTTTTTTTGTTTTATTACATATTCTTTTTAGATAAATAGTTTTCCCCAAATGTTTCTGCGGGTTTTCATCTCTTTTTTGGGCCCGCCTATTTTGATCCTCTTCGTTTGTATTTCCAGGTTAATTTTGGGTTTTGATGTTTATTTCTGTAATATTTTTTATCTCCTTGAGACTGTTCTATCTCTTCTACCAAAACCTTTTTTTTTCAATTTCTTTCTACTCTTTTTTCGTCTGCCTCTTCCCGGGTTCCCAGGGCACATTCTCATTATCCCATTTACTAGCCCCCAACCTTTGCAGTTTTTTTTGGTTTGGTGATCATTTACTTTAAAAATTAATGTACTACCTTTTAATGTTTAAACAAAAGATTTTTGTTAAATACCCAGTGATATGCTTATGAATGAATGATTGAATTTTTTTTCAACTTTTTTAAAACAACGTTGGGTCGCTTAACCATTGGGGAGCTGATGGAATCAGTCCGAACGGACGTGGAGTCCCAGGTCCCGATTTTTTTTTCAAATTTACTGTATTGATTTGTATTTAGGGGAAATTGAAAATTTCGATAAATGATGACTAAAAAATATTAAACGTTATATATTTGTTAATAAGTTATCTAATGACGGAATATCATGGAAAAATGGCCGAATAAATTATCCCCCTGTAATTTACAATTTATCTTTATAATAAAAAATTTATTGAATATTAAAAATGTATTAAAGGGAAAATACTCTAATTCTTGAACTGAAAAAAGGGACAAAATGACACTACCACAAACCCCAAAATTCTGACTCAGCTTTTTAGTATCTTTTTTGGGAATTCTTGCAGACTTTGTTTTTCATAATAGTACTATTTTGCGTTCTAGTTTTTTATTTGGGTTTTTCATTCAAAGAAATTCCTATTATCTCTTCTTCCTAGATTTAAACAAAAGTCCCTATGAGTCACAGTACATTCAATTTGAAAATCCGTTATCCATCCGGCGCAGAGCAAAGTGGCTGCCTTTTACCATGGAGATCGGGTTCGATTCCCCTCGAATCTCATTAAATTTGTTCCAAAAAAACGAGTTTTTGCTTCACAAGGGGAACCCCTTGTGAAGTGTCCTAAACCCCACCCTATCCTTTTTTCCTTCCCCCTTCTGGCGCTCGGGATGACGCAGGGGCGCGTGGTAGGAGGCGCGTACGCGGAGATGTTACCTGGCGGTCCTCTTGATAACACACCGCGACGAGACGTGACTGACAGAAATATCTACAGTAACGGAGGATTACTCCAGATTTAATGTACAACGTAACGGAGGATTACTCCAATAGCGCTCAACACCCAAGAAGGGGTTAGGAGACGCGTTGCGTCGTAGGTTGACGCAATCCAAACTTGAAGATACTCTCACAATTGTGTACATTTACATTGGAGTTGCTCCACTTTGCGCAGTATTTTCTTCACAATTACAGTCATTAATGTTCCCACACTCACTTAACAGACTATAATTGTGTTTTTGTACATTGCACTTTCTTCAGAAACGCCACAGAGCAAACTCTATTAATTAGCAAAGTGCGACACGCACTCAGTGAAAGGTACACTGCTACTGACGTGGAATCCCTAGGTCTCCTGCGCGCTAACAAAAGCTGATAATTTTCCTGAAAAGCATTGCACAGCAGTAAGCTCTCTTCTATCATTCCTTGGTCTCCTCTGAATTCATCTATTCGTTATCTCGGGGTTCTGATGGACACAAGACTGAATTGGCACAGTCACATCTCGTCCAAAGTAATCGAAGCCAATAGAAGGTTAGCTATTCTACGTCCCATTCTCAACCTTAACTCTTCTTTAAAAACGCATTCCGCTTTAACCATTTACTTCGCCCAATATTAACTTACGCATGCCCTGTTTGGATTTCAGCTGCTCCATCCACATTAAAAAATTACAAATCTTCCAAATCAAAATGCTAAGAATAACAGTAAACGCCCCCTGGTTTGTCAGCAACAAGACCCTTCACAACGATCTTGCAATAGAACCAATTACTTCCTTTATTACGAAGCTGGCACATAATTTCTTCAATAATCTAAGTCATGTGCAAGGTGCAGTCGCCTACGAAATAGGAACCGATCAACCCCAACTCTCCCGCTCAAGAAACAGACTTCCATTCCACATTTTCCGTCAATATCTCTCTGACATTATGTAAGGTAAGAACATTTCTTACATTTACCTGTCCGTCCCATAGTATCTCTGTTCCAAACCTTATCATTACTCTCTAACAAAATTTCCTCGCAATAACTTTGGTTGAAGTTATAATCATTACCAGGGAGGTAACACGAAATTACCCCCTTCACGCTGTGCTGATACAAAGTTGCTCGCCCAATCAACTGAAGAGCCTCACGGCTGAACGTTGTAATGTCTGCCAATGTAAAATAAATAAATAATAAAAAAACAGTCAGCTCGCGAACTATTACTTAAAACTGTAGAAGAAAAAGGTACAAGAAGAATCCAGGTTATAAAAAAAACTACATGCATGTGTATAATGGCATACGCACAAGTCTTTAACAAAGAATCCGGGAATTCATCTAAACCGGACGAATATTTATTTTTTAGCTTACCGATTATTTTGAGAATTTCATAGGAAGAAGTTTCGGAAACGAACATTGTGTCTAAAATTTTGGGTGAACTGTCTGTTTTGAATTTTGTGCCTGAAGACCCTTAGTGAGATCGGGAGCAATTCTCGAAAAGTATTGGTTAAAGAGATTAGCCACTGTTGCCGGATCGTTCACATTTATATCGTTATATTTTAAAACAACATTCTCTACGGGTTTTCTAGTTGATTTGGTAGTATTTTTTATTATATTCCACATTGCTTTTGTTTTATTATTTGAGTTCAAAATATCCTGATCGTTTTTCATTATTTTAGCCTGCCTTATGACTTTTCGTAACAATGTTTTGTATTTTTTAAAGTAGATAAGGAAATCTTGAGATACGTCATGACGTTTAGAAATAAAGTAGAGAGTACGTTTATTTTTACACGATGTTTAATTTTCTCTTTTTAATAGGAAAGCATATATTTAGTTTAAAGCATAATATATTTAGCATATATTATTTAATAGGAAAGGATATTTAATATTCTAGCCTAATTTGTATGTAGTATCTAAGAGGTATATTCCTCGGTAATTATTGGTTTTCCAACACATATTATAAAAATGTAAAAGGCGCAAATGAAATACAATTCCAACACATTTCATAAGTTCAATGTTTTTGTTGTTCAATCCCGGTGCTTTACAATTTTTCATGTTTTTAGGGCTTCTTGCAACTCTTCTACAGTCAGGCTGTCCGTTTCTTCAATTAGGTTTTCTAGTTTTCTTTGCCATAGTCGTATTTTCGTTTCCAAGGCCGTTTTTTATGGTGGGTGGGTTATTGACCCTCTCCGCTCCAACCTCCAATCTGGAGAACCGAGATTGGTGTTGGGTTCACTTCCCTAGCGAGGTTGGATTCATCTTTCAGAGCCCCCTCCGCATGGGCGGAGACTAAGTGAAGGAAACCCTGACAGAAGCACATGGGTTCTTCTGTCAGGGTTTCCTTCACTTAGGCTTAGGGCTAATCTCTACCCGTAAGGCAACGAGGCAGAACGTATTTACTGGCGGTGCGTACTCGCCCTTTCACTACTTCTTAAAGTAGATATTTTAAGCTTTAATTTTGTCTCAAATGTATTTGGAATAAAAACTTACAGAGCTATGGCCATTTGAAAAGAGTGTATCTCTATGATTCGAACGTAAAAATGACCATATTCGGAAAATGTGGCGCACTGGGTCAAATAAGTAATGTTCGATGATCACAACAAATTAAAAATTAACGATTTTACACATTATTTAAAATACGTGAACATTTAATCGATTGTATAAGATTAATTTATTAATTCGAAACCATCAATCGATGGATATTAATCTAAAGAAAAAAGTATCGATTAGATATTAATCTATTATTATTTTTTACCCGCCCATTCTTAGTATGGAGGACTGTTACATTCAAACTATTCGTTACACACAAGTCGCAAAAAAATCAAAATTACTCAAAAAATGTCTAGCATATGACAATATGTATAGCATTGAATTTGTCTTTTTACCTCGTCATGTTGGACTGAAAAAATTTATACTTCCATTTGGAAAAACAAAATTACCTCAAAAACTAAAAATACCATCATTTTGTACTAATATTAAACTAATTTTAACCCAAATTCAAAAATTATGAACTGATGCACAACATCAAAATAAAAAAAGGAAACTTTTGAGGGGGTTCACCTACCGTAAAGTTAGCAACAAAACCCATGAAAATCAATGATATCGATAAACTAAAACTACCATCGTTTTGTAATAATATTAAACTAATTTTAACCCAATTTCAAAAATTTTGAACTGATGCACAACATCAAAATAAAAAATGTATACGTTTGCGGGGGTTCATCTACCGTAAAGTAAGCAACATCACTCATGAAAATCAATGATATCAAAAAACTAAAAATACCGTCATTTTGTACTCATATTGAACTAATTTTAACCTAAATTCAAAATAATGAACTGATGCACAACCTCAAAATAAAAAATGTATACGTTTGCGGGGGTTCACCTACCGTAAAGTTAGCAACACCACCCATGAAAATCAATATTATAAGAAACTAAAAATACCATCATTTTGTACTAATATTATACTAATTTTACCCAAATTCAAAATTTTGAACTGATGCACAACATCAAAATAAACATTTAATCTTTTGCTAGTGTTCACCTACAGTAAAGTTAGCAACACCATCCATTAAAATCAATGATATCGAAAACTAAACTGACCATCATTTTTACTAATATTAAGCTAATTTTAACCAAATTCAAAATTTTGTACTGATGCAGAACATCAAAATAAAAATATTATACGTTTGCGAGCGTTCACCTACCCTAAAGTTAGCAACACCATCCATGAAAAGCAATGATATCGAAAAATTAAAAATAACATCATTTTGTACTAATATTAAGCTAATATTAAGTCAAACTTAAAATTTTGTACCTGAAGCAGAACATGAAAAAAAATGTATACGTTTTGAGCGTTCACGCACCGTAAATTTAGCACCACCACCCATGTCCATCAATGATATATAGAAAACGGGTATTTTTCGTACTAATATTGTATAATTGTACTAATATTGTACTAATATTGTATAATTTCGTACTTATTCTGTACTAATATTAAGCTAATTTTAATCCAAATTCAAAAATTTTCTATCGATGAAGAACATCAAAATAAAAAATGTATACCTTTGCGAGCGTTCACCTACCGTAATGTTAGCAATAACACCTATGGAAATCAATGATATCGAAAAATAAATATAAAATATAATACAGAAAACTAATATTATAAAATAAAATACTCTTAAAACCAGAAATGATTCGTCTTTCGTTTCACTTTAGACAATTAAAATTGATAAACAGGTAAATACTGGATTTTAGTTGCCAGTACTTACCTTTTATTCGATGAAACAGAAGTACTTATTTCAAAATCTTCTAATATAAATATTTACTTACTGTTAATCAAACCATCCTTTCTTTCCATAGGAACGCGTGTTAACTGTTTGTAGAGCCCTAATTTTTGGAATATAGATGCTGGAATATTTTTTCTTAGAGTTTAAAACTAAGTTCTTTTTTGTCTTCCTAGTTTGCGAATTTGTATTTTCCTGATTTGGAAATCAGCAATTTTGAGGAAATTCACTGAGCCGAAATTCAGGAATAGAGCATATTAAAGAGTAATTTACCTACAATTAGTCTTTAATTTTGAATATAGTTTAGGTGAGATTGGTTTCTAGGCGCTACTAGTTTAAGATGGCTATATTTTCTTTTTTTCTAATAATCATAGCCCTGATGAGGGAACAACCTGTCAATGCCTTTTATCTAAAACCACAAATTTTTGGAATTGATCACTTTTATCAATAATCCTGTGATATTTAAGAAGCTATTTAAACAGTAAAAATGATAAAAAATGCCTTTACATATTTATTGGCTTTAAAAGTGTAATACAAATTTATTGGGATCCTATTGTATTTTATTTCAATTATATATGTCCCCGTCTGAAATTGGGACTCATGGTAGTTGCTTAGGTCAAAGGACGGCCTTGCGAACAACCATCCTCGTGTTAAAGGGCCAAGCGGCGGCCACAGGCCTCCTGTGTCCAATGCCCTGTTGCCAAACCCTGATCTGTTGCCACTTGCTCGGTTATCGCTTCCCAGCTAGGATAACAATAATTACACTGCTGGCTTGAATAGCCGTTACAGCTTTCTTTCGGAAAATAAGGGTTTCAGTGCAGCTGGTAATTAGTCGATTCTCAAAAATATTTAATTGAAAAATAAAAACAACTACCGTTGACGCAGTAATTTACTTTCTATTCATCTGACTACCAATACAAACAATAAAAAACCGGTCTTATTTTCTTGTTTTATTGGTAACGGTTACGTATATATTACAACTTTTACACTACTAACACTTCATTCTTCTAATAAACCTTAAGGAAACGACAGAGACACGGCTGAGAGACAAAAAAAATATAATTTTTGAAAAGCAAAACGATATATAAATGTCCACGTCTACAACTTATTTCAAAGTCATTTGTCAGATACATACTCTAATGTACAGAATAAAAAATGAATAGTGCAGGCTAGGATTTGAACCCGAGATCTTCAGCACAAGAAGCCACCCAACCAAATACGCTACGATATTGTCCTTGGGCAGGTCACTTATGTTGTGTTTTGAATATTACAATGTTCTTTATGCCAGAAAATTCTTTCGAAAAATCCAAAAGCTACTGTTTATTTCAGACAAAATTCTAAATAAAACGTATTTTAAAATTTAGTATTTGAAACGATTGCACTTGGAAATAAATCTCCAGCATGTGTATTGGTGGTGTTCGAAAACATATATATTGTCACTATATAACTCAAACTTTTGGGAAAGACACTCATATTTTAAGAAACGTGCACATGAGATGATTTGAAAGACTAATAATGAAGAGCAGATTACATTAAGAAAGAAATATGTATAATTATTTTAATTTTAATTAAAAGTAGTCAATGTAATGTAAAGAAATTACATTGATATCAGATAAAATAACTAATTTTAGAACAATTACGTTCTTATAGATATTTAAATTCCAATATTCTTGTCCAAACGCAATTTATGAACTTTATCAAATGACCAGTTTACTACAGAATTTTGCGATAAGAAAAACGATTATAATTGCATATTTTCAATTATTCATATGTACGGAATATTACATTTGCAAAAATGCAAAATACTGTCTTTCTCGAATCGTTAGAACTTCTAGGGAACCATTTCAATAAAAGAAAGTAAAATTCAAAGATCAGCTGTATATTTATCATTAAAGTTACAATTAAGCTAGATATTAAGTAATTAATTTGCATCTCATGTCAAAATTGTTATTTTGCTATCATCAAATCAGGGGCAATTTGGGGATACTCCCCGGCAGGAATAGCGCACATTTCGGAATTGTTTATAAAATTGTCAATTGTTGCAAAATTTTTAATTTGCAGCTTTTTGTTCTGGGACATCAGAAAACCTTCCAACTTTAGAATTGCAAATTTGGGAAAATTTTATAAATTTTAAATTTTACAAAAAAGTATTGCTTTTTAAAAATTGCCTTTAAACGAGATGTAAAATTGCGCAATCCGATTAGCGCTTTCTTTCGTTTTCGAGATACGTAATTGTTTATAAGAAATTAGCATGTCATGACAACTATTTTTTTGGCAGTTCCCACGTTAAGCTTTTCTACAAGCCGTTTTGCAACGGCTTGCTTAGTTTCTCCGGCAAATACATTTGAAGTTCCTAACGGAGTGGAGGGGACAAGCGGCCACAACGCTTGCATTAATTGCCACGAAAATTGTTGCTGGTTAGATATTCCTGGTTTTCAGCTCCTTAATTTTTCATTTTATTCTAAATACTTTAAGTTCCATTTGTTTAACAATTACAGCATAAATTTTAAAATACAACTCGAGTCGGCTACCGAACAATCTTCACCTTGGGAGCAAGAAAGAGTCATCAATTGGCTTCCAGAAATACCCCCACGGTGAAAATTGCGTCCTTCCTCCACACGTTTCAAGGCAAAATAGCCTGAGCTTGTAAGCATAAATCGTAACCTGGAGAGAATTTTCAAACTTTTCTTCAAAACGGCTCCAAAGTTTTTCGGCCTACATATGTAACCACAGTCCAACAGCCGCCAACGTCGAAACTCCAACTCTAGGGCCTCGCGGTCATTAACGTTACAGGGAAAACTGTAACGATGCCACTGAGCTATCGCAACATTTGCAACGTGTACTTAAAAACATTGTAAGTCTTTTTCCATACAAAGTTTTAATTTTTCAATATTACAAATATTCAATTGTTTCATATTATTCGTGCGCATAGTAAATTTAACTTAAAGCTTCCTGCTTGAATCGTGTGTAAATTTTAAAATAAAATAATTAATGAAAAGGGAAATTTAAAAAAAATTAATACAAGGAAGATCTATTGAGTAACAAAATGATATTCCTCTAAAACTAAAAAATGTACCGAAACGAATGTTTGCTAAGGTATACATTTTTTATTTTGATGTTGTACATCAGTTCGAAATTTTTAAATTGAGGTTAAAATTAGTTTAAAGTTAGTACACAATGATGGTATTTTTAGTTTTTCGATATCATTAATTTTCATGGGTAGTGTTGCTACTTTACGGTAGGTGAACCCCGCAAACGTATACATTTTTAACGTATACATTTTTTATTTTGATGTTGTGAATCAGTTCATAATTTTTGAATTTGGGTTAAAATTATAAATTAGTACAAAATTGTGGTATTTTTAGTTTTTCGATATCATCGAGTGGGTGTGCTAACTTAACGTTAAGTTAGCACACCCACTCTTATACCCTGTTTTTTTTAATGTTCTGCATTGGTACAAAATTTTTAAAATTTGGGTTAAAATTAGTACAAAATTATGGAATACTCGTTTTTAATTTTGTGATAAGTGGGTGTGCTATTTATACGGACATCTCGGCGAAGGGAGAAGCGAAGTACTGCTGCATGTGAAACGAAAATTCGATTAGAATCCTTCCCGTTTTCCCCTTATTACGAATAAAAAATATCTGATTACATTTATTTTCTTTTTGTATAATGTTTCTTTAATCAAGTTACTACATCTTACTCATTTCCATTGTACTGATTGGCATGGGAAAGAATGAACGAATACGTTTCAAATTATAGGATAGGTTTGTGGTTTAACACGAGATAGCGCCATTAGGGAAGAATGATACATATACTGTAATGCAGTGTGCTAATCATTAAGCGATAGTGTTCTTATCGTAAGTCATTTCAGAGTGAATCGGGATGAAGTGAAGAATTCTGGAAGTACAGTAAGGCAGGAAAAAGCTTTACGTATCGTGCACATAATGTAATAGTAGTACTTCAAACGGTGCAAATGCCATTGGGAAGCACGCGATCATTAATATAGTATGTAGACAATAACAAGACAGCATATACGCTACTGTTTGATTCCGAAGTGGATAGTGCACTACCATAGAAAAAAGAGCGACGATAGTAATTTTATGGTATATCAGAACAAAAACGAAAAGACTAAAAGGTGACCGTACATTGAAGTCTATTCTCCATAAATACCTCTATCATAAATTATTCCCCATAAATTGTAGCATCTCATTTACATAATCCCCGGCCACCTGAAGATACACGAATTAAGACTCTTTACATAGCTTAGCAACAAACTATCCCATATGAGAGATCAATTAAGAACTACTCATTTGAAATGAGTAATATCAAATGAAGCTATTTCAGACGCTCCTCATGGGCTTGGATAATCCAAATCTACAGAAAAAGCTAATTTTCTTTCCTTGAAGATGCTGCTTCATTAGTGGATCACATTGTCGCACCCATCCGAATATTTTCAATATTTTCGAAAACAATTGACGTCATTGACGGGTCAGGTTTATGGAGCTTAGTCAGTGGTGAATAAAATGTTCACTACATGAAGGATAGCTAACACTTCGAAAAATATATTTCAATCATCAGATCACAAATATACAACAAACAAAACAGAAAAGATAACAAAAACAAAATAAACCTGGTTGTGCACGTACGTTATCACCTCTATTCACGGACGCACACAGACGGACGGAGGAGCGGACGAGCGAACATTAGATTTTTCGGTGCCAAGGGCCCACAAAACGTGGATTCTGCCTAGAGCACGTTTTAGAAGGTTTTTTTCTAAATTTAGCAACAGGATTTATATAATTTTTCGTTACAAGGTCCCTGTAATGAGATATTGGTTTAGAGGTGAATTGTCGTTGGCTTCTACTTAATTGAAAGGATTCAAGGCGTTGTCATTTTCAACAATACTCACATTTTCAAATTTTTCACTTCAGTACGAGCAGCTTTCGATGGCTTCCAGACAGCAGAAAACCGATGATGATGATGGCTAAGCCATTGAAAGCTGCTCTTATTGAAGTAAACAGTATTGTTGGCAATTACAACGCCTTGAATCATTTCAAACCTGTAATAAAAGCTTTCTGACGAAAATTCGCCGTTTGTTTGCGAAGCATTACATAAATTTCCCTCTACTCCGCAGGGACGAAGTAAATCACGTGAGTTCAGAACAAAAACGTGTTAAATTACCAAACACCTATTCTATCCTGATTTGGTGAAGGTAAAATAAATTTGGAATAATACAATATAATTACCATTACAGAGGCAATCTAATGCGGGGAGCAGTGGATAGTGGGTGGTAGATTTGCTCGCCGCACTACTTACCTTGACAACTGAGGATTGAAGTTTACGTTCGAAGGACCATCACTTGTTCTGTGATAAGGCGAGGTGAGTGCTTTTGTATAATCTGAAACTGGTTCTGACATCCTAATGGGAGCAATCGTCGAGGAAATCGAGGAAGATTTATGGACTATGAAACGTGTTTAAACAAATTAGAATTAGAATCAAATGAATTGTTACAATGATCTCAATAATGCATTAATTTGCAAGTAATGATGGCAATTGTTCTTGATGATTAAGAATGCTGAATAATTCACTCAGCTGAGTATGAAATCCAGTCATTAATGTAACTAAATAATTAAAAGTATACCGCAGTTAACTCATGCTCAATCATAGATGCGTCTGTATTTATGAACACACAAATGCATGATAGTATTTGATAAACTTAGCAATTCCACCGTACTGTACATCCGTTGTGTAGGAAGAGCGCCAGCACCGCAGTGATGCATCAGTTGGTGTGTCGCATTACGCGGCACACGTGATATTCGCAGGTACCAGGGGCAGCACCCAGAACACCAATGTGAATAGTGCATCTAGCAGCAAGCAGACATTTCTCGTAAAACAGTGGAGGCCCGACAGAATATGTTCCGTTAGAACAAGTCAAATAAATGTCCATTTCCAATATAAAATGTTTTCACACTTACATATCAAAATTATCATGTCACAAGTAACTCGAATTAGCTGAAAGCATGTAATATTTACAAAGTAAAATGTTTCTACTCGCACATATCGAAGTTATCATGAGACAAGTAACACGAATTTGCCGAAGCCAAGAAGATGCAACCTCATCAAGAGCAACGGGCAGCTGGATCACTTCCGTTTCAGCGATAGTAGGAGTGGAGAAAATTGGCGGTTGCCCCCGGGTTAGAATTTAGACACTGGAATTTAATTATAAATCAAGCTTGTTTTTAAAAAGGGAAAATTTAGAAATTTTGACAAAATGTTGAAGTTACAATATTATGAAATAAATAATTTGTATGATAAGTAATTTGTAGCTTGGTCGCCCCATGCCACTAGCATTAACTGTTTAATATGTAAATATACCAATTAAAAAATATTTGTACAAGCCTGGAATGCACTATGTGACAAGTGCGTGCATTGCAGATTAAATACTCATATACAATACAAATTAAAAACTTGCACCGTCACCCATACCGTGCATCATAGAGAAGAGAATACACGAAGAAGCACACCACACAAACACACACCATGATTAAAAATAGTAATGTTGGGAGGTGGGAATAAATTGCCTATTATGACAAAATGAGGCAAACTAACTTACTTCCTGTAAGAGAACTTGAAATAATTGAAAATAATTATACAAAATTGCTTATTTCGGTAAAATTAAATCAGATGATATGATGTAGATTTTGTGATGATGGGATCCTATAATGTGGATTTTTGCGCCTTATTCCCCCATAAAAAATTCTTATTCTCACATTAAACATTTATTGTAATAAACTATAATTCATTAGGGTCTACTAAAGAAAGAAACTGAAAAAATTGAAAAAAAACTTTTTGGGAGTATTTGATAAAATATTTAGTTTTAAAATTGTATTATCTTTGAGAAGGAATTGCACAAAAAATACTCTATTGTTAAATTATATACAACCTTTTACAAAGGTCGGGTTTTTTAAAACACACAATAATCTTAATTATTTCGTTTTTGAATGTTAACTTTTTGAATTTTTCCGAAAATACAGAGATCGCCGGAAATGAGACTAGCACCACTTCTTTTTACACTTGATACATACGCGGATAAAAATTAAAAACATTGGAGCCATTTTTTAGAAAATAAGTGTGTAAAAAATATAAAAAGTCACCTTTAATTCAGGAAAATATATACAAGAACACTACTCATATTTTAAAAAAAAATTGTAAATTACCTCATTTCAAGATCTGCATTTATACAACACAATTTATTAGAGAAAATCTCTATTTTTAAAATTGTAGTTGTACGAAGAAGCCGATAAAGTATGGGAGCTCTTGTAATTAAAAAAAAAAGGTTCATAAGATCCCTACCATTCCATTAAGCGTTCTCTGTACTATCCTAGGACAAAGTGTAATAAAGAGTAGGACAAAGTGTAATAAAGAGAATTGGATTCACTTAGAGATCAATTTGAAAATGTTGAGTCTTCATGTAAAGTATCCCCTAAAATAAAAATATCCGTTTCAAAATCAGAGACCCTCGGGCTCCTTAAATCAATAAAAGAATTTAGGAGAAAATCGGCTGAACGGACATATAGACGTTTGCCGTGATTCAATTTTTCAGTAACAAGTACTCAAAAAATATAAATTCTGACTATACAACGTGTGAGGAAGTAATTTACTATATATATATATATATATATATATATATATATATATATATATATATATATATATATATATATATATATATATGATCAAGAGTTATCCACTTTTCTGTTACCAAAATAAGTTTTTCTGTCGAAAATTCCCAGTTTTACGGCGCATTATTACAATACTCTTTACAAAGGAAGGGTGAGAAATGAAAATGCCGAAACGCATATCACGTGGTTCCTCTGATGTTACATGTAAAAAAACGACCAGTTGCCGACTGAGAGAAAGACGCCACAACAACAAACGACCAGCTGGCGATTGAGGGGAAGACGAGACAAGTGACCGGAAGGCGACTTTATTGAACGAGCGTCCTTTCTAGAAAGAGGACCTAGGTTCGCTGCTCTCGTGATTTCACTGGGTGGGACGCATTCCTCCAAAGAGCTACCAAGAATTTCTCGCTTTCTAGTCCTCGTTGGATATGACGGATTGGCGCGAAGTCACCTCGGCCTCTCATCCCCGGGTGCAATGTTTTTCGCGACACAATCCGTGTGTCAGCTACCGAATGCAACATTTTACGGCTACAGCCACCACATCACTCTTAGGTGAAATCTATTCTCGTACCGACTCCAACGGCGCTACCGTCTTTGCCTACCAATCACCGACGAGGAGAATTTTTGACTTCTCGAAGATTCACAGGAACCTTTCTGGAGAGCGCTTCAGAAGAGCAACCGCCCAATTTGGAGGAGGCGCGGCTCCCGCCGCCGCCGCCGCACCTCGGGACGAGATGGCGACCACAGAAAGCGAAGCTTCAAGGAACCGGATCACGGCTGACGGCGAGGTACATGTGCAAACGGTAGAGTCCAAGCACTTTTCTGTGAAGAAGAGCTTCAATTTCGCTTCAGGAGACCGAAGAACTGAGACACCATTTCAAAAAATGTACTTTAGGCAAGGACATGTAGCAGCTGGCTAGAGAATATAATTTCGAGAACATCTGTGTCATACTTTAGCACTACGTGTCATAGATTCATAATTCTTTACCGTTTTATCTTTAATTTTCATTTAATATTTGGCAATACGAAGCAAATGTCCCCTCGGGTTACGTATGTTTTTGTATGTTATGCACACACCAAATATAACGAGTAAAATGGAAATCAAAGGCACCTTCACCACAGTTCACCACACAACAAATGACAAGTCGTTACAGCTGTTACAATATGGCGACAATGCGCATCATATAGGCGCACGGGTTGTGGGTAGCTTTCCCTTCTGTGTTGTTCCTATTCTGTGGTAGCATTATTAAGTTTTCTGTCAGATAAGTTGATGACCGTGCTAGTCAAAAGAACCTTCAATATCTCAGGATATTTTTGGCATTCAGTTAAACGAATTTACAAATTTTCTTCTATTTGTCCATTCAAAAGCTTTGCAATTTTGTCTCTAACCCTTTGAATGTATGAAAAAACTGCTATCTCACGCAGGAAAGCTAATCTCGTTCTACGGATAATACATGATGCAGCCTGAATATTTTCATACTGCAGTCTCCATATTCATGCTTTCTTCATTATTTATCATTGCATACTTGTAAAATGAGAAGGTGATGACAAATTCCAATTCTATGTTATCGACGAAACCTGAAATGAGAAAATAGTATCTCTCTATTCTTACGTAGTAATTCATCTTGAATTCTCCGGATCAATTTTTTTTACTTCCATCAAACATTGAATAAAACGTATCAAAATATTTCAATGAATTATGAACTGGTTCCTGAAATGTCTGGAATAACCCATGACTCAATATTTCCACCAAAGTTATAAGAAACTAACAACGACACATAAACTATTGATTGTCTTCATCACCCGCTTCACCATACCATAACGCAAAGCAAACATAACTTCCGTCGCTACCAAACAAGCGACTTTCTCGTTAAGCAGTTGAAATTAGTTTCTGCTCGCGACAAAACACTTGGCCGTATATGACTAACGTTCTACTCGGGTGCAGCACGCGGTCTCATTTCCGAAGCGAACGCGACGAGGCAGCTTCTAACAATCTGCCGCCCCACGCCCCGCCCCGCCTGCTTGGGCGACCGCGGCGAGGAGCGAGCCGCCACAGAGCAGCGCGCGTAATATGGTCGCGTTGCCCGCGCCAGCAACACCACAGAGGTGCGAGTTGCCACCGCGGAGTTCCTTCACGGGGGCCCTTGCTGCTGTGGCTGTGTTTGGGAAGGGGGCGTGGCAGGCAGAGCAAGTGCGACGCGAGGAGCGAGGCGGGTGAGGGGGAGCGAGGCATGGCGGAGCCGGGTGGGGTGGGATGTGCAGGGCTGTGCTGGACGGGGTGAGAGATGTGATGGGGCCGAGAGGAATTACCGGGTGGGTGTGAGCGGGTGGGTGTGAGCGGGTGGGGTGTGAGCGGGTGGGTGTGAGCGGGTGGGTGTGAGCGGGTGGGTGTGAGCGGGTGGGTGTGAGCGGGTGGGTGTGAGCGGGTGGGGGTGGAGCGGGTGGGTGTGAGCGGGGGTGCGAGCGGGTGGGGGTGAGCGGGTGGGTGTGAGCGGGTGGGTGTGAGCGGTGGGTGTGAGCGGGTGGGTGTGAGCGGGTGGGTGTGAGCGGTGGGTGTGAGCGGGTGTGAGCTGGTGGGTATGAGCGGGTGGGTGTGAGCGGGTGGGTGTGAGCGGGTGGGTGTGAGCGGAGAGGTGCGAGCGGGTGGGGGGGGGTGCGGGTGGGCGTGAGCGAACGGGCGGGCGAGATGGCGATGTATAGAGAGGAAGGAAGGCGGTGCGGAGTGAGCAAGGGGAGGGCCGGGTGGGAGGGAGAATAAATAGAAGTTTAACAAGCTCCTGGCGCGTGGCGCCGGTCGCCGCTGTCGGCCCCAGTCAGCGGAGCGCAGCCGCAACTCTGACTTCGGCGCCGAGAGAGGCAAGCGCGCACAGCGCCAGGTTTTAACGGGTTCATTTGCAGAACCGTGGATTTTCATGCATCGCATCAGAAGCGGGTAATTATATCGAGTTTCGTGTTAATTAGTCCATTTGTGGCGTAAAGCTAATCAGGACTAAATTGAAACCGGAGAGGGCGCCCACGAAGCGACCACCGCTCTTGCGGGGGCGAGGCGGAGAAGGATGGGGCCAGGCGGGTACGGACGGCCTGACGCGGCGGCACGGCGGGGCTGAAGCGGAGAGGAGGGGGAGAGGAGCTGAGAGAGACGGGACGTGAGAGGGCGGCGTGAAGCGGAGCGGGTAACTGGCTGGACGGGATGGAGCGATGGTGGACGTGGTGGAGTGATATCGGTGTGGACCGGGGTAGGGAGAGGCAATGCGGGGCGGGGCGGAGCGGGGCGGAGGGGCGGAGCGGGGGGGGGCGGAGCGGGCGGAGCGGGGCGGAGCGGGGCGGAGCGGGCGGAGCGGGGCGGAGCGGGCAGCGGGGCGGAGCGGGGCGGAGCGGGCGGAGCGGGGCGGGAGCGGGGGCGGAGAGGGGCGGAGCGGGGCGGAGCGGGGCGGAGCGGGGCGGAGCGGCGCGGAGCGGGGCGGAGCGGACCCAGGACCCAGGAAGGGGAGCAGGGTTGCCAGCCCCTCGATTTGTGATATTTTTATTAAGCAGAATGGGTTCGAAAATATACGTGTCTGTGCGTGTGGTGGTTGTGTGCTGACCGCGGATTGTGGATGCGGAAGGAACTTGGTGGAAATGTTCCCGCGGAGCCTTATTACTGATTCGGCGAAACAAAATTGCGGCGAAAGGTGACGGAGCCGTCGGGCCGCGGGGGCCGGGGAGGTTTAGGGGAGACCCCCCTCTCGCGATGCGTGGAATCACGGCTCCCTCTCTGCTTTCTCTACACTCACCCCTCCCTCCACCAGAACTCCGCCCTTTCTACCTTTCGGCCGCTCCCGAGATTTCTCCGAAATTTAATCTTCATAGATCTCCCTCAGGGGACAAAACATTAGTCTGAAACAAAAATTGAAACTGCAAATGTTTGTCATTTGTATCCTACCTACACTAGTGTACTAATCCTATGCCACATTGAATACATTCTGAGAGAAGAATTCAACCGACATTTCTCTTCTCAGAGTAAAGAATAAATACATCTGTAATGCCTGATGATGTAGTGAACTATTCTGAGTTTTGTTTATCACTACTTTGATTCATGATTTTTGAATTAAAAAGAGGGATTTCGGGAGAATTCATCTACTAATTTTTACACTTCTTTACCGCATGGATAAAGACGAATGCCAAATACAATTGGGAGAATAATGTGTGTGTCAATGTTTTTCCTATAGTGGAAAAGCGAGGAAGTATTGTGACCATCCGTTTGCCGAGGTCTCGGAAAACGGAGCACATCAATATTCAAGAATAAGATGAGCTGTTTGAACGCGCGCCAACGCGCATGAATACAATCCGAAAATGAAAACTACGAACTATATCCGTAAGGAGCGTCTCGGTAGAGTATGCGACACCGAGAGTCAGGAGAGAAAGCTTTCTTTTCTGGAGTAACAGCTGGAGAGTGAGGACCTACCGATCACGAGAAGGCGGCACCTCGTACTGCTACGACTTCAGGACTGCATCTACGATAAAACTCTTCAAGACATTCGAGGAGTTTTTATTTTTATATTTATTCTTCTTATACGATAGACTCAGTTGTCGTATTGTAGATTCTTTTAAATAGGGAAATTTAAAAAGCTAGTTACATTCTAAAAAAGAATACGAAAAGAGTATCAACGGAAAACGAGACGGAGGCCACATCGTGAGTTGAACAACGGTACTGGAAAGGGGCGACCGTGCGGTTCTGCAGAGGGCGGCTTTGCTCCCGACCGAGCTGCAAGGACAAGGACACCGAGCGACTGGAAGAGTCGACGCCGTAGATTTCTACGCCGTAAAAAGACACAGTAGGTCGTGCCAACTTGAACAATTTGTAGATATTAGAGAATAATTTGTTTCGGAAAGAAAGTATTAGTACAGGTTCTTTATACCGATATTCTGTAAACAATAGAATCAATCTTTTCTTTCAAGAAAACTTAGCTAATTGTAAAGTTGCAACTAGGAATTTACGACTGGAATGATTAGGCAAAGTTTTAAGTATTCTTTGAAATTGATTTAAATGAGAGAAAGAAACAGTGTAGTTAATTATTGAGAGTGTAAGTTGTTTTCTTTTCAGCAAGACAAAATTCTTGTATATGTAAAGTGTTTTATGTTCATTGACTGTAACAGCAATTTAATTAGAATATACTTAAGTAAGTGGAAAGTGATTCGACTTGAGTTTCTGTGAAATGCATTCAATCCACAACGCCCACATGACCCTGATCCCGTATTCTAATTGTATTTTTATTTGCGCCCACCTTGAAAACCCATTCTGAGCTACCGCGGAGAGGGTGGGTGCAACTAACCCATAAGGGGCTCGATTATTGGATGCATTTACAAAACTCGATTTGAAAAACTGAGACCAAAATTTGGTGGAACCAAATTTCTAGTACAATTGAATCACATTCACTAAGATTGCTGAACAGGTTACAGAGAAAAAAAAAAAAAAAGTGTTGTGTAAAGTGTTTTTCTGGAGTGTTTTTCAAAAGGTATTATATGAAAGTGTTATCTGTTCGAGATAGTGTTTGGTATTGGTGTGTAATAATTTGTAAAAAGTGTATTGTGTCTGGGAAAGAGGATTGATTGATTCTAGGCAGTTAATACAGTCAAAATGGCAGATAAATATAACGCGGCTAGAATTTAACTACCGTTGAAGGATCGTCTGAGGATTCAGATAGCGATAGGAAGTGGAGGACAAGCTCCAAGTACCATGATCGCGAAAGAAACGGTAGAAGTAGAACAAGGAACGTCAGGAGAAACTAGCATGGCCTCGCCGACGGAATCACAACAAACGCCAACACAAGATCCGGATGAGGAACAACGAAACCTCGACGGGGCAAATTTAATGATGCAACGATTAATAGGACAATTCATGCAGCAATTAGATACGAGGTTAGGAATGCAGAATGAAAAGACAGAGGAAACATAAGAAATTAGGGACTAACTTAGAAACAAAATTAGAAAAAAATAATAGGAAGTTAGAAGAGAATATAAAATGCAATTCACTGAATTAGCAGAACAGTGGAAGGTCAATTTAAGAATGAGATTCAACAAGAATTAGGGCAGGAACACGAGAAGTTAGAAGAAAAATTCACGGAACTGGGTCATGAATTAGAAGAGAGATTGATCAAGTTACGAAAGGATTTGAAAATAGGATCGAAATGCAATCAGATCTTATAACCACCGTGTCCGACAGGCAGACTGAGATAGAACAAGGTGTAGAAGTTTCAAAAATAGTTACTGAACAAGTTAAGGTTCAAGCTAGTAAATTAGATAGTGGAATAAAAGCTCTTTCGGAACAAGATGGGGTTCTACAACACCAAATTACAGCATGTACGAATGACGTTGTAGAATTAAAAAATCAAATTGAAAATTTACCATCGAGTGGAGGAAGCGTTCCGCACACGTATTTTCATTACCGTGTACTCCTAAATTTAGTGCAGCGGGAGATGAAAATCCATGCGTATTTATGAGGCAGGTGGATAATTTTTTCTTTAAATTATGTTCGGACAATAAGAAAACTCACATAGTCTATCAGATGATGCAGGGTAATGCACGAATATGGGCAGATAGTTTAGAGAATTACAAAAACTATGACAGAATTTAAAGAAAAATTTTACTCAAGATACTGGAACAATGAAACTCAAATTAATTTCAAAGTTAATGTAATGTATGGTACGTGGCAGAAAGGTACGATGTCCATGCAAGAATATGCAGAGGAGAAGTTAGCTAGTTTCAAATTATGTACTCCGACGATCCCGGATGACGAAATTGTCTGTTTGTTAACACGTCATTTCCGTCAGCTACACAAAATTTGTTAAGAATCTCTTGCCAATGTCCACGGAAAAGTTAATAACGCAGCTGGGATTGTATGATGCGACTTTCGTGTACAATGAGAGGTTACAGAGAGCAAGGGCAAATGTTAGGGGTCCGGTAGAAAGCCAAGACAGCAGGCAGCACAACATTATGTAAGCAAATCAGAGAAAAGAGGAACTTACAAATCGGAACAGCACGTGAAGAACAGACCTATGTAGTCAAGATAGGACGCCGTCTAAGGATAGGAATAGAAAAATTCTATTGATAGGAGTTTCCAAAACAGAAATACTAAACCCAGTACATCGCGGACATGAGACGGAAAATTAGAAAGGTTTGTTTCGACACGCCATCCCGGCGCAAACCTAATAGAAGAATCTAGGGAAGAAGAGGTGGCGATATTATCGATCAAATTAATCTCATTTGATGACGAACCGTGGAACGAAGAAGAACAAAGCAGATCGGATCCAGGCGACAGTGTCCGAAGCTTAGGTTAAATGTCAGGTGTTGATACGTCAGTACTAGTGGATACAGGTTGTGCGACCTCCGTCATAGCGGAAAGTTTGTTGAATGAATTGAAAACCAGGGTGGAGGTACTACTGGACCGCCCGTTTCTTAGATTCCGAAAACGTGTCACATACCGCCCTAAGAAAGCGAGGAAGAATATTTTGAACGCGCCAACGCGATGGATATTTGAATGATAATTAGAATTTAGAACAAGAGAGACCGCCACCTTATACCAAGGGCGAGACCGGAGGTCGGATGAAAGAAAAGTTCTTTCTGAAGGTAGCAGCTGAACTGGCGGACGTAGGAAAACGGTACGCCAGGAAGTGACATTGCAGCGGATTTAGATTTGCAACTTTTGAGAAAACTCTTCTAGAAGACCGAAGAGTAATTATTCTGTTATAAATTGATTTAAACATAATCTTGAGAAGGTAATAAGAAATGTTATGAATTTATAATGGAAGAATTAGGAGAGAAATTTTGAATAGATGGCAGTAATTAATAGCTTGCATTCATTTCTCTTTCCAGTTTTTTTTTTCTCTCACATGCTTTTCGTATATTTAAATGCCCCGTGAAGTTGGTGCTTATATAAAGGGTGATCTCTGATTCATTTTCACTCTGAATACCCAGTTGGTCATTAACTGTAATCGAAAATAAAGTAAAATTCATATGGGGTATTCAAGCATATAAAACTTGAACGAGAAGAAGAAGGCGATTTCTGGGGAGCAACGGCGTTCTCAACCGAGGCCACGACGCTTCAAGGCCGAAGCAGCTCAGGGGAAAGGTGTAGAAGGAAGTAAAGTGGACTGCTCTACGCGGCCGAGAACACAGTAAGGTCGTTCCAAATAAAATGTTTTGTAGGGATAGGAGTGATTCAGTTTAATAAGAAAGCTCATTCTGTATCTATCACGTAGAAAAAAAAAGGAGGGTAACAGATTTACCACGCTTAAAAGATAAGAAAGTAAAAGTACATTTGTTTCGACTTCAATATGTGAGAACAGAATCAATCTTTTCTTTCAAAAGGATTTAAAGATCAAATATTGTAATATAGTGATTAAGAGTTTGTGTAAGAGTATAATTATAATAATAGTAATTCTCTGGATTTTAGAGAGAAAGAGTTCCTTTTGTTGTAAAAGTAATGTTAAGGAAAAGTATTAATTTTGATTTTCAATGTGTTTCTTTCAAATTTTGTAAAGTAATATTTTAACGATTCTTTCGAATTTCTGAAAGTGTGTTTGTTAAACAATTGGGTTGTAGATGAAGTAGGAAATTGTGTATTGTGTTATTAGTGTTTTTTTCAGTCAAGGTATTCTGTATTTGATTTTTCTTATGTGCCATTGTATGTATTTGTCAAAGCAGCCAATATTTTAGAATATATTCTGAATTTAGTGAAAGTGATTCTCACCGAGTTGTTTGTAATTTTGCCTCAATCCATAAACGATCTTCACGACCCTGCCCCCCTTAATTTTTTTATTTATTGTGTCCACACTGGGACGTCTATACTGAGCTAGTCGACCATCTGGTGAATTGTGTTCGCCACCCCCCCAAGACGTCTCAGGTCGGGTGCTGGCCTTATGGCTTGTACCGCACACGACTGTGGCTCGCACTACATTGCCGCTCGTAAAGTCTTTTCTGATAGGTGCAAATCGGAAAAAATCAAAGCCAATAACAAGACAAGTTTATTTGGATATAGAGATAGGCAAGAATAAGTATCAAGTTGTGTGCCTAGTAGCGCGAACTTTTATATCCGCTCATACTGGGATCGATTTCATGAAACAATATGGGGTTGTTATCAACTTAGAAAAATACCATAACGTTAAAACCGAATAATCAACAGGATCTCGAATTTGATTCGTTCACATGGAATTATTGGAGGCGAATTGTTTAAGGAAGAAGAAGTGAAGCTGAAAATTCGTTCGCATGTGCAAGGAAATTCTAATCTTAATGAAAATCAGAAGAAACAATTAATTGAAGTATTACTTAGGGAATCAGAAAGTGTTTTGCAAAAACAAGAATCCCGTAAAGATTTTCAATTCGAAATAGAACTAACAGATAAAAACGCCATTCACGGGTTACCAATATGTCATTCCAGAAAAACATAAGGAGGAGGTGGATAAGCTCATTGCTACAATGGTTAAAGATGATATTATCATGAAGTCCAAAACCTCTTATCTAAGTCCGATAGTGCTCGTAGAAAGAGTAATGGAAGATAAGGTTGTGTTTAGATGCAAGACGATTGAATCAAGTTACCCTACCGTACAGAGACAGACCGTTGCGTAGAGGATTTAACTAATCAATTATCCGGCATCAAGTGGTTGGAGTTCAACCGACTTCACTGCATCGTATTGGCAAATAGCGATAGCACCTGAATGTAGACAATATACAGGATTTATTCACCGGGAATTTCGTATGTTTTCAAAAGAATGCCATTTGGACTCAAGAACAGTGCATCTGCTCTTGTGCAATGTTTAGACAATATCATTGACAGAGAAATGTCTAGCGATGCTTTATCTATATTGATGACTGCTGTGTATTCGAAGACATTTGAAGAACACATGAACAAGCTAGATATTTTGCTGAAACGTCTCATTGAAAATAATTTACAGTTGAGTTTGGAAAAAGTAATTTTACTAAACAAGTTAAATTCTGGGGTATGATTTGATAGTCAACGGAGTCAAGATGAACTTGAGAAAATGCAAGAAATAGATAAGATTGCACCGCCTAAAACACGAAACAACTCAAAAGTTTATTAGGTTGCGTGAACTATTACTCAAGGTTTATTCCGAATTTCGCCATACACACTGCAATATTTCTTCCGTTGCTGCGAAAGCACACTAGATGAAAGTGGGAAGACAATCGGAAAGTATAATTTCCATAGTTTACGACCTTTTAAAGAATAGAAAATGTCAAGAGAAAGGATAAAAGAATAAAGACGAAAGAAGAAGGAAAGAAGAAGAAGAAGAAGGAGAAGGAAGAAACAAGATAGCTCGACATTCAGAATCAAGACAGAAGAAAGGAAGAGCATCAAGTTTGGTTAAAAGATTTTTCGGCATATGAAATCAAATTCCGCAAAATCTTTTTTTTCGAAAGAAGGGGTTATGTGACCATCCGTTTGCCGAGGTCTCGGAAAACGGAGCACATCAATATTCAAGAATAAGATGAGCTGTTTGAACGCGCGCCAACGCGCATGAATACAATCCGAAAATGAAACTACGAACTATATCCGTAAGGGAGCGTCTCGGTAGAGTATGCGACACCGAGAGTCGGGAGAAAAAGCTTTCTTTCTGAAGTAACAGCTGGGGAGTGAGGACCTACCGATCACGAGAAGGCGGCACCTCGTACTGCTACGGACTTCAGGACTGCATCTACGATAAAAACTCTTCAAGACATTCGAGGAGTTTTTTATTTTTATATTTATTCTTCTATACGATAGACTCAGTTGTCGTATTGTAGATTCTTTTAAATATGGAATTAAAAGCTAGTTACATTCTATAAAGAATACGAAAAGAGTATCAACGGAAAACGAGACGAGGCCACATCGTGAGTTGAACAACGGTACTGGAAAGGGCGACCGTGCGGTTCTGCAGAGGGCGGCTTTGCTCCCGACCGAGCTGCAGGACAAGGACACCGAGCGACTGGAAGAGTCGACGCCGTAGATTTTTCTACGCCGTGAAAGACACAGTAAGGTCTTGCCAACTTGAACAATTTGTAGATATTAGAAGGAATAATTTGTTTCGGAAAGAAAGTATTAGTACAGGTTCTTTATACCGATATTCTGTAAACAATAGAATCAATCTTTCTTTCAAGAAAAACTTAGCTAATTGTAAAGTTGCAACTAGGGAATTTACGACTGGAAAAGATTAGGCAAAGTTTTAAGTATTCTTTGAAATTGATTTAAATGAGAGAAAGGAAACAGTGTAGTTAATTATTGAGAGTGTAAGTTGTTTTCTTTTTTTTCAGCAAGACAAAATTCTTGTATATGTAAAGTGTTTTATGTTCATTGACTGTAACAGCAATTTAATTAGAATATACTTAGTAAGTGGAAAGTGATTCGACTTGAGTTTCTGTGTAAATGCATTCAATCCACAACGGCCCACATGACCCTGATCCCCGCTATTCTAATTGTATTTTTTTTATTTTGCGCCCACCTTGAAAACCCATTCTGAGCTAGCCGGCGGAGGGGTGGGTCGCAGTATCGTGAAAGGCAGCAAGAAGAAACGCCTGGAAAATGGCCAAACCGCTGTATACGGGACACTAGCTACATAGATAGATCGAATTCAGCCGCTGTCTGGAAGACTATGGTAGCGGCCCGCCGCTCTCTTTGGTAGTTTTCAATGGTTACGCCCAATAACACTAGGCGAATGTCAGAGTTGTACTAAATGGCCCATGGAACGCGCGCGATCCTTCTTTCTCATTCCTCTCCCTACCCCTTACTTCAATTCACACTTACATGCACTACACTACCACGCATGACGGGAGACCATTCAGGAGCATGTCCGGACTGGGGCCGTTCCCAGCTGCTGGGAGATTCCTAGTTGAGGAAAACTCCGTATGGTGACGTGTAGGTCAGCGCCGGATCTCGCCATCCAGCTGGAAAGATCACCGGAATCTCCCGCGATATAAACGACACTTACGGGATTAATAATCTTAGCAGTTGACGCTCCCGGAATCATCAATCAATAAATCAATGATTGGCTCCCAGAACGCCGTGTCCTCCGGGACGTGTGCCAGTGGAGGCATATCTGGCGGCTGATGATCACCTAAAAACCTCATTAAATCGTTTGATTCTTGAAGGTCAGTGCCGCAGCGGCGCCGTCAGCCTGCGCACCCCACAGGGGTGGGCGTATCCGTCACACCATCCACGTCGCAGCCTTGGGCTAGTCGCAAAATGAGACGCAGGTCCGCGTCGTGTGACCGCTGTGACTCACTCCGCCGTCACCTGCGATCGCCTCAGATGGACTTTCCTGGCCGCTCTTAAACACCCACCTCTCCACTCCTTGCTTTCTCAATCATCCAATCGAAATTGATACATCCATCAACACCACTAATATCAACCATTATATCAGCGGCGACCAATGTTTCAATCGCCTCTCACGCGTCCCGCAAACCATCCTGCCCCCTGGTTCTCCCCACTCATATCCTCCATCTCATCGAAGCCAAACGCTGTGCCAGAAGGAATTGGCAGCTCCTAAGACTCCCTCTGAACAACCTTAACTCAACAACCTTACCCACAAAGCCTACATAGCTATGGTCAATACCAAAAACGCCTACTTCTAATCCTTCATCTCCAAACTACCGCCCAATGCGCCTAACCCATGGAGAATAACAAGAATTTTAACTCACTCTGCCCTCATAACGTCTGCCCTATCCTCGAACTCAAACACTGCTGTCTTTGATCTAGAAAAAGCGTATCTCCTTGTCAACCATTTCGCGTCGTCTTTCATCCTCCACCCATCCAGCAACCCCGCGTTTAACTCCAAAACCAATGCCTCAGACTTCCCTTCTATCTAACCCCAGAGACCATCGAATATATATATATATATATATATATATATATATATATATATATATATATATGCCCATCAAATAGTGAGATGTGATATTATCAACTCCGGCCATTATTGCAATCTAACTCCCCCCGCAGTTTACAGAAAGCTTTTACAATTTGACGGAATATTATTACGTACTTCAATACTACAGGAATGGTTCTCTGGAAGAAGAAAAGTACTGAAATACTAAGAATTTGGACACTATGACAGTGTCATCATGTAATGTTTTTGTCAATACATGTTTTGTTTTTTTAACGTGAAATTGTTTTTTTCACAAAGCCTAAACATTCTTCGATTAATAAATACTTTAATACTAGCTTGAGATATTTTTATCATTCAAACAGTTCGTTAATTATTATTTTAAATTTCAGTCATTTTGTCAATTCATTATTGGGTAGTTTAAGGCATCAAAAACATTGTATTTGTATACTGTTTTAACTCGGGAAGTGCCTCATTGGAGAACTTGGAACCCTCACATTACTTCATTTGCAATTTTGTTTAAGAATTGTGTGATTTTTGGTACCTGCTCTCCATCTTTTATTTGCATATTTCATTACCCCGCTCATCTGCCAATTTGTAGAATTTTATTTTCTCTCGCGTGTGATTCGGGTCCCAAAGCCAGCTCTCTCTCTCTCTCTCTCTTCTTCTCTCTTCTCTTCTCTCTCTCTCTCTCTTCTTCTCTCTTCTTTCTTTGATAATCTTTCCTCTATTATCTTTCCGACCCATCGTCCAAGAATCCCTTCAGAATACCTCCCCATCCCATGACACAATCGGTCACAAACAGCGGCAGGACTGAGGGAACAGTAAGCAATTGCCCCTCCTCCCTTTATGTTAGGAAAATTGTATATTTGGAATTATTTATAATTTTATATTTATATTATAATTTTATACATTTGAATTTATTAATATAATAAAAGTTTTTATTCGATATATCTGAGCATCAGTTTTATATTAAAATTCCTCTCGAGCTGGAATCCCGTCCTCCTGCAGCAGATTTTAAATCCTGCCCCTGTTCAGTCTCTATCAACTTCCAGTAAAATCGGATAACTTATAGATTTCACTATAAACGTCAACTTAATAATAAGTTCACTACCTTGTTGAACATTACTCAATCGCTATTGCTAAAACATTACGTACGAGTGTAAATCGGGCCGCAGCTACGTTCGTGGGGTACCTCTGGGAAAAACGCTTAGCACATTTGCCTTTTCGGTTTCTAAATTCTAGAACACTCGCTTTGAATCAAAGAATGTTTGATCAATCTGTAGAAGGAAGGAAGAAACGAATGCAGTGGTGCAAGCGAGATTTAAAACAATGATTTTTCAAAAAAATCGATGGAAAAATATCCCACGGATCTGCTCAGCTAAAGTATCAACAAATAGTTACAAAACAACTTAGTATTTTATATGCCCGGTTCTGGGCGATTTTCTTTCATATCTCAGCCTTCAGCTTTGTTCGTAAATAATCTTCAAGACTTGGGCCATTCCTTCGCCAGAAGTTCACGAACACACCCGACGTCTACTAGTTGCTCTTCCATCCTCTGAAAAGTCACGGCGAACCTTCACAGAAACGCCGACACGTCGCTCTGCGCTTCAAGTAACGTGTGCAGGTTCGCAGAAACGCACTATGAGTCGCCCTGTGTCACGTCACGTCGCGAATCTGCGCCTCATTTTGCGCCTCATCTGAAAGGGCGTGCGGACGGCCCGCAGCTAGGCCGTGCGCTGGGATGTGGGTCGCGGGAGGGGGGCTTTTCGACGACCACGCGACATTGCGGACTGCTGAACGCGCCACCCGTGCTTCAAGACGATGACTAGAGGCCGGCCTCGCTCTCTTATGTTGCCCAGCGAGCTGCGAATATGTGTGTGTGTATATATATATATATATATATATATATATATATATATATATATGTGTGTGTGGTGTGTGTGTGTATACACACACACACACACGCTGATTACATCCCAGCGTACGTCCGGGTTCGTAGTCCCTTGTACCATGGTATATAAATAAATAAATGAAATAAATATAAAAAAGATCCGTCCTCGTCCTACCTTGCCTCCCTGGCATCCCTGCTCCCATCAGTTTCCAACCTCCTCCACCTGGCTCCGCTCGAGTGCGCCGCGCCCATCCCCCGCCGCTTCCCCTCCCGCCACCCCCAATCCAGCGCGCCCCTTCCCCTCCAACACCAACTTCGAATTTTTGCCTTTGGAGTTTCCTCCGCAGACGCGGAACGTTCGCTCCACGGAAAATATGCGAAGTATTCTGGAAATTAAGTATTGAGCCGGCGTTATAAAACATCAATATCGGAAAGGGTAAGAGCTACTTTCCCAGCAGGAAATCCTGATCCGCCGCGTTATTTGGGGAACATCGGGAAAGCGTACGCATTCTTGGAAAAGCGACAGCCGTGGTGTGGCGCGGGTGCGGGGTGCGGGGGCGGGAAGGGAATGTGGGAGATGGGCCGAAGGCGAGGGCGTTGGGATGCATTTCGTCCAGTTGTGTAGGCGCACGGATTGGAATTAAACTGAGTATTCCATATTTTCAATTTATCGGAACCGATTTCTACGTACACCGTGGGCTTTTCCGACAAAGTAAATGTGCAGAATTAAAATGACATTTTAGTTCGATAGTACACGCAGTTTCGGTAAATCTGTTCGAAGTTTAATCTCAAAAGGTGGAAGAACATCAGGTTGCGTTACTCGTGAATGTAAACTAAATTGTTTTCTCCTCTCTCAGGAAACGCCTGTCGAGATGCCATCCAGCGAGGTCTTTTCAGGTGGACAAAAGTTCAATGGGATGCGGATGTTAGGGAAAACTGATCGGGGTGCAATCAGCTGCTTCAATCAGACGAACACGCCGCGCATGGCGCGGTGACGTCTGCGGAGGTGAAGGCGTGGGAAAACGCGGAGTCATCCCTCTAAGGAATGTGGGGCAGGGGAGGAGGCAGAGGAGTGGTTGGCATGATACGAAAGGAAAAGGGACGGGACTAAAATCGGAAAGGGGCGAGAGAAGTAACGGGAAATAGAGGGAGGGTACGAGGAATCGAGGTCGGGACGAGAAGGAGGTGTGAGAGACGCGGTGAGGGGACGGGCTGGCGAATGGTGCGAGAAGAGCCGGAGGTGGCTACCCAGTGGAGAAGAAGTGAAGGAGAGACGCGAGAATTGTATTCCTCACATCAATACATGGCCTCCTGACAAAGCTGGAGGGGGCGTGAGGTAAAAAGTAAAAAGAAAGGCGGTGGGTAGTCCGTGTAAGGGCTGGGATGTAAAAGAGACAGGAGGACGGATATTGACGTGCAGGTTCGGCTGGGGGAGTGGGAAAGATGCAAGCGAGGGGATGGGAATGTTGCGAGAATTGGCAGTTGGATTGATTGATTGATTGACATTTCCGGGCACGTCAACTTGTATGGTTATTATCCCCTTTAAGCTAGATATTATTTCCCCCGGGAAAATACGGAGTTTCTCTCCGCCTGGATGGTGAGATTCGGAGACGACGTATATGTCGACCACAGATGGTTTTTCCCTCTAGATATCTCCTGCAGCGAGGCATCGTCCCCTGCCGGGACAAGCTCTAAGCTGTCCTCTGACCTCCCAACATGTGTGGTAGTGTAGACCATGTGAATGTAAGTGGAAGTGTATGGCGAGACGATAGGACGCGGAAGAGGAAGGAAAGATCGCGCACGGCCCCTGGCTCTTTTGTTACAGTCCTGCTCCAGCATATTTACCCGGTAGAGAACGGAAACCATGGTAATCTAACTTAAAAGAAAAGGCTGAAAGAATTTTTCTCCAGACAGCGACCGAATTCGTCTTAGCTATATAGTACCAAGTGTGGAAAATCTACCATGGTGAGTACTCAGTACAGTACAGTACTCAGTACTACAGTACTGGTTCTATACAATTAGAGGCTATCCTGAGGATCAAAAGTAAAGTAACATTAATTTTAACAGTGATATTTAGTACAATATTTATCACTTGGAGTGTATAATTCTAAACTACCTGTACACGTATTGTACCGCAGCTTCTGGGTCAATGACCCCATCTCGATCAATTTTTTGTCCAGTTTCCTTGATCTTTTGAACAAATGCTGAAATGGCCCCTTGTTTTGCTTCTGGACATAAATGTATCTTCATTATCTGTGCACGTCTTCAGTGGGAAAGATAGGTAGTCAAATAATCGTTCATGTTGTCACGGCAGGAAATATTGTTCCTTCACGAAGGACATGATGAGGATTAAGAGTCCAAATTTTTAGCTGGTTTGCCCTTGAAAATATATTTTATTACATCGGAGCGAATAGCTTTTTTAACAATCCTTGCAAAAACCGCTCATTTCTTTGTGTATTCAAAATTCAAGTAGTATATAGCTTAGGGTAGAGATCACCAAATTATCAAAACGTGCACAGAATTCATTTCTCTCCGTAGCACGTCACACATCGTGTTTAACTGGTTTTGACGTGAAAAGAAATAAATACTCAAACCTTACGAAGCCCCGGTCAGAGTCGCTGCAGAAACAGCGGCGGAGTTGGGTCTGAGCTCTACTCAGCCGCTTTGGCGGTTGCAGTAGGGAAGGAGACCCGGCGGGGGAGGGTTGGGGGGGTTGGGGAGGGGGGGGGCGCGGGAGGAAAAAGAGAAGCTGTAAAGCGGGGCCTGCGGGGAGGGGCGGTGAACAGCGGACGGACGTGGTGGCACCCGCGGGCATACAACGCCCGGCAGAAGTTGGGGCCTCTTTGGGTGCGTGGCGGGTCCCTCTCGGCGAGAAAATACTGCACGTTACGGATGCAGCCCATTTTTCCGTAAGCTCCCCGCCGCAAGGAGGCTAACGTTGGAATAAATGACCTCGAGTGCTGAGGCTGCGCCGCGCACGGGCGTGGAAAAGGCCATTGAAGGCGCTCGGCGTCAAAGGAAGTTGATCTGCATTATTTGTAGCATGAAATAAATTATTAATATTGTGAGTTCCTTAAATAAACCCCACCCTTGCATCTGGGCATCTTATTTCAATTTACTTATTTTCCAATATTTCTTTCCGGATTTGGATCTTTATCAGGGCTTATAACTACAAGTAACAGTTTTATCAGATCAACTGCTAGAATACTTCATCTACATTACGTGCTATTACTGCATCGTAAACATGCATTATTATTAATATAGTAAATAATTAGCAACATGCTTTATAGTATTGACTCCACATGGAATAACGGAAGAAAAATAACATTGAGGCATGCTATAACGATGGTTGTCCTCGAGAATGGCTCATGGGTAGCGAACTGCCTTCCTGTGCTGTGGTGACGGGTTCTTTCTCGACCCAGGCAAAACAAGAGTTCTAGTTTCCCTTTAAAATCGTCCCAGTTTCTGTAGCTGTGTGACAAAGATAAGTTCAAGCAGGTGGTTCTTGCTAGTTACGTGAAGAGAATACGTCATGTTCGCATCATGTCGCTCGTATCCCCAAGCATGGGAATTGAACTAGGCCCAGCCATGGGGGACACGGTAGCTGGCCGGCGAACTCGGACTACCAACCTAATAATGCCAAATACATGCATAGAACAATGGTTGGTGTTCGAAAATGGTATGGTACATTACACGTTTTAAACTAAGCACAATTTTCATTAATAATATATGTTCTGTATATGATAATAGCGTGTGATGCATTAACCTATCAGATAAACCCGAATCGAGTGTTATTATTTGACCCTGATAGAAGTCAATATTTGAACCGGAAAGTTGTCATGTGAAATTTAACTACGATGCCAAACGTGAGAACTGTCTTTAGTTTTTTTTAAAATGTTGGTCAATGCAAAATATATATCAAAAACTGTATAATTGGTGGTAAGAAATTAGAGTTGTTCAAAATTATTTAGGTACGGTACTTGTTCTCTTAAAAAAATCTTTTAAAATGTTTATAATCTAAAAACTGTTTTCGTGCTACAGTCGGTAAAATTGGGACAGCATTCAAAGGAAAATCCTCAGCAAGCCGACGTGTAGGTCGGTGCTGGATCTTTTTCTATTATTGCGTATAAATTATACATATTATAAATACATTATTTTAATGTTGTGTATTTCCGGTCTTTTCGTATTAGTACACTGTCACACGCGAATTCGTAGGCATGCAAAAGTGTACAACAGCTATATATTCACATAATACTACAATATTTATATATTTAAAAAATTGCGAATTCTCTCACAAACTTTCACCCCCAATTACCGACTGTCTCTTTGATGAACGTTGCAGTCCACTGAATTATTTATTGTTAATAATATAAAATTATGGATTGTCAATTTTTAAAAATACACAAACAGCTAATTAGAATTACGTTAAATGAATCATGAAAATGCAATTTAATACTGAGCAACATTCGAAATGTTTTAAGATTTTAAAATAGAATTGCCAACAGAAATTACATTTTAATACATTGAAAAAGTTGTGGAAAATGAAATATAAAATAATTCTATTAAATTAAAATCGATAAAACGAAAATTTAAGCAAATTTGTTTCACCGACAAATTAATTGTTAATCATGGAAGACGGCAACAACTAACTGAAACATGTCTGGTTTTATAATTATTTCAGTTGGTGTGTCTGTTAATCTTACAGTAATATTGTACTGCATATCTAGTTAACATTTGGTAAATTTTGAATTTTATAACAAGAAGCATTTAAAATCTGGTGATAATACAGAATGGCACAGAATTTCTCGTAGTAAAGTTTTCTAATTTCCTTGGTGTGAACTAACTTTACGGTGTTGCCCCATCCCATTGCCAACTGCCATCCATCACCGTACCTCAAAGTACTTTTTTTTTACATTTTCTCAATTTTTCGGTGCCCTAACAATAGAACCGAAATATTACTTAAAGAATTTACAGAAGAGAAAAACTTCGCCATAAATGGCAGTTTTCATTGAAAAATTTGAAGCCGTTCAGGGGAACTTCGTGTAAAGTACCTCCTAATTTGAAGATTTTTTTCAAAATCGCAAGGCGTCGAATCGAGTCAGATCGACCGGGGAATATTAATTTTGGAAATAATCCTACGTATGATTTAGGCACTAGTGGTGTTCACAGACGGACAGACAGATAGACAGACGGATGGACGTTTAAAAAAACACTTTTTCGATATCAGGGGATCCCAAAACGTGTATTTCCGTGGAAATCTCAAAATCGATTTTCCGCAACATTACATAACTTTCTATGAATTATATGGAAAAGTAAAAAGAATTTAATACATAATTTCAAGAATTGACGTATTACGTAACTAGCAACTCATCGTGATGAAATCAAAACACGAAAGTTCACAGTACAACGGACGTTATCCGTTTTCTGTCATAAAGGTCTCCGCCGTTCCGTTACTCATGCTTCATATTGCTACATGAGGAAGTGTCAAAATATGTCTACTAACACGATGCGAACTCCAGGACCGATAACTGATGCCAACAATAACTTCGCAGAATTATCAAAACTACACAAAGCGTGCAGACGTGTCGTGCAGTAAGTAAAGTTATTTTATGTGGAGCAAAAACGTACAGTATGTCACGCTGCACACGATTTCGAAATGCAGCTTTGACATATGAACATGCACTCCACGCGTAGCCCGTTATTCATTTACAATTCTCAAATCCCCCGCGAATAGGCCCCGCCCGGCGAGCATTTGGGCGAGCCACGGACACGCTCAGCGGCAGGGGCAGCGACCGGCAGGCGCCTCGTTCTGTTGGGCCAAAGAGTGACTGCCGTTTATATTTGCGTCAAACAACTGCATTGAATTTTTTCGTTAAATATTGTTTCAGTGCAACATTCAGAATAGACTTATTCATGGGTCAGTTTATTTAGATTACACTTCTAAGTCTGCGCCAAATTTCGCGTTTCCACGCCCTCCAGATTTCGAGAAATTATTTTTTTCAATCTAGCGAAGCTAAATTGATTACTGTGGAGAGCCTAGTGGTAGTTCAGCAGGGGTAATGACCGAGAGGGCCCGGGGTGAGCGTCCAGACGGCGCCAGGTCTTTGAATTATAGGTAGATAGAAGTCCGTCAATGTCTCGAGGACAATTCTAGCGGTCGGCTGCTCCGATCGGTAGTTTGCCGTGGTTTCTCTGATGAACACCTGGCCAATGCAGGAGCACTACCCTAAGAAACCGGCCACGGATCGCGTGTGATATTTCCGCTCTCCACTTACACCCCCTCCACACACACACAATTACACATGCACTGAACTACTCCACACATGTCGGTAGACCAGATGGGGGAGCTTAGAGTTTGTCTCGACATAGGGGTGCATAGGTGACGAATCCATTGATTAATAATTAGTAAATCCGGGCATATCAGATACTTAGATCATTAGTTCCGTAAGTGTAGTGCATGATTTTTCCTCGGTAGGTGGCGGTGACCTTCCATCGCCGGATGGCGAGATCCCGCACCGACCTGCCGTCGGCTAGCGGGGTTTTTACAACCAGGTATTCCCCACAGCGGGGCACCGCTCCAGCCGGAACGAGCTTCAAGCTCCTGACTGATCTTTTGGCATGTGTGGTAGTGTAGTGCATGTTACTACAAGTGTGACAAGGACAAGAAACGAAAGATCCCGTGCGGTACGTGACTCGTTTGCTAGGGTACTTCTCCGGTTTGATCGATGGATTGTCAGTGATTCCGGTCTCGTCAACTACTGAGGTTATTATTCCCGTAAGTGTAGTGCATTTTTCATCAGGAAGTGGTGGTGATCTCCCGCCTGATGGCGAGAACCGGCGCCGACCTACAGTCGACTAGCGGGATTTTGCCCAGCCAGGAATCTCACTGCACTTTAGAGCATCTGCGCATGCGGAGAACATCGATAGTGCTGCCCACTATGTCGCATACAATCTCTCCATTGCCACACCGACAGATGCAACGTGCGGCGCGCTTCTGTCATTACGATACGAAACAAAACTGTATATTGAATTTTTCACCTGAAATTACATGAGTTTCCATGAAACGAGCAATAATAATACGATCATGTTTCCGGAAATATCCTAAAATATTTTCCGTTTTTTTTTTGTTTTTTTAGGCGGTTGGCGTTCCATTTTAATAGTTTCTTTGTGACGTACGCACCAAGAAATCAATAAATAAATAGTTTAAAAAGTGTGATAGATTTGCATGTACTCAGCTTCTGACGGCAATTTTTGTCCCTTCACGGATTGTTTTCTCAGCCGTACCTCATGTTGTCTTTTCCGCGGCTTCGATGCGATGGAGAGACCATTTGTGGTGAATACCAGAAATTGAAAAGGTAGAACGCGGTAGGATGTAGGTATTAGAATGTTTTAAAGGCCTTCGACCTAGCCACATTGTATCAAGTTATTTAATTGGTATGTGTAATAATTAGTTATTCAACAAAATACTACTTTATTTACCACTACAATAGTTACCGTTATTTATTATTAATGTAACTAAGGTCTCAATCTAATAAGAATTTGTGAAACGATAGTAGATACGTCTGGGTGATCTATGGTTGATATATTTGTCCAGTTATTAGGCAGTAAATATTGTTTGACTATTTGGTGCATGGTACTTGGCAGCCATGGAGGGAGGGATGGGAAATATTTGCTGGATTGTGATGGCGATTTGGAAGTCACTGTAGATTGTGAAGTATAGGGTTGTTTGGTTTACTGTCATTTGCTTTTTGCGAAGTTTTAATAAATGACTGTATATATTCGTCTTATACATTCTAATAGATACAATGTTTATAATTTGCTGCATGGTACGCATGGCACTTATCACATTATGGTGTGGCACCTTTAGCCTTTTTGCATTCCTTCTCTGGAACTTTACCTTTGTTGAACTTTAATTACATTATGTACAAAACCTGTTTAAATACATCTTTCCAGCATTATTACTGTTTTCTAAGTGTTCTGAACACTCTGGAATTGGCTTTTTCTACTTATTGTAAAGTCTACAAACACTCTCATATTCGAAGCACTTATTTCATCTTTACTGTCTCTTTCTGTTTAGCTTGAAGGAATGTTCATCATTATCATTAATGCGGACTTTTGGATATCTAAACGAGTAGCACTGAATAATTTGTTCATTACAAAATTTTCAGAAATTCTGAAAGTCTTCAATAAAATGTAGTATTATTTTGACTAAATTGACTGGTTTTGTTAGGCTTAGATGTAAAGTTTGCATTCGCTATAATTATTTTTAAATCTGAGATCAACTGAATATAATCATCTACTTTGTGAACATTAATGGGATGGGTTTTTATTTGCACTGGTTCTACTTATTTGTGCTCCATGGGATCACTTTCAATAATTTCTAATAATTTATATCTAGATGGGACTGGAATATTGTAGATGACTACACTACATCTTCATGGGAGGTTTTCACCTTCTTGCTGCCCGATATGCTATCGGCGTTAACTTTACTTACTGGTGGATTTTGCGAGGCAGAAGAACCCAAAGTCCATACGCCACTTTGTTCCCTTTTGCGGTAATTGCTGTTGTAGTTGTGATATCAACGGGAGCTGCTCATGAGGCGGCTAAAGCAATGTCATTAGCTGCAGTGACTGCGTTTGAGTTTGTAGCAAGTAGCAGTTGAGGGTGCAACTTATGAAGGTGCAGTTGATATAGTTGTTGCTGTTCGAGTTGAGGTTGTAAGTGAGATTGCATGTTCATACCTGACAGTTTCACCTGATCACTTTCACAGTCTATTTGGTTTACAGCATCAGTAGCACTTCTAATAAATTGCCCAGTTAAGCGGCTTTAGTTTACTGACATTCACAGTAACTCAAATATTACCTGTCGCAAGAAACGTTACGAAAATAATGTTTTTAAAATCAACTTAGGGCTCCGTATCCGACGATCACCGCGCAAACGCTTCCTTGGTTTGCCGCTCCTCTGGCGAAGGCAAGCGCTGTCACGCAGCGCGAAGAGCGTACGCTACCCTGCTCAACCTACACTGACAACAAAAGTGATTCCTCACTTCTATGAAAAGATTTGGCTCGCGCAGTGGTTATTCCAGAGTACTTTACAGTGATAATGCAAAAATGTTTGTGAAGGAAAAGCCAATGCACAATTCGTTTTGTGCTATTCACGTAGCGGAATGGCAATTTTGTCCTCCATGTTCACCATTTCACAAAGGATTGGCTGATGCAGCCGTATGTTATTTGAAGTTTCATTTAAAACGTTCCATTGGACAAAATAGTATTTCATTTTCTATAATTTATAGATTATTAGAGCATTAAAAGCACATCTTAAACTCCTGAACCATTGCTACAGTCTCTAAGATTCTAAAGCTTTCATCTTAACTCCAAAACAGTTTAATTTATCAGCATATCGATTACAAGCACACTGCGATATAAAAATGACTTTCTACATTGAAAATATAGGTAATGAAATTTGATAAATTAATTATTACATTATCGTTGGTTAAATTGTATTCATTTTTTATATTTTAAATGAATACGATTTTTTCGTGAATTTTATTATGGGGAAGATTATTTATTATCTTATAAATATGGTAAAAAATTAAATCAATATTTAATAACCTATGTAAGCAGTGGTAAAGCACCATTTAAAAATTACTCTTTTTCTCATGAGTTTTTACTCTCAGCACAAAATAGTATTGGAAATTCCATAACATATAAATCAGTCTAAATGATACTCTATTCCTTTTCGATATACTAAAATAATTGGCAACCTCGTATATAGAGGTGACTTTAGATTACCAACAGCCCACCGATGTGAAAATTTGTTTCCCATTGCAGAAGCTCTGCCAATTCTTTACTTTGACAAAACTCATCTGCAGTATGCGTAACATATTATATTGGTTTTCCAAATGCGGCCGAAACGACAAAGAAGAATTACATGGAACGTAAATTTTGACTCAGGAAAACATCAATTGGAAGACACATGGAAAAATTATATCACACACGTGCCGTCCGAATACAAATTGCTACATAGACTCAGAGATCATACACTAAGGCAGTGGAGTGTATGCACTACATTGAACCAAGAATAAATATTTCCAGATGAACAAGAAGAAAGGATGAAAGAAGAAAACAGTCCACGTTTCTTCTAATTGCATTTCAGTAAACCTCTCATGTACTAAAAATCTGGCGACCAAAAACTTCTTACGCAGAATAAAATCTATGGTTCTACCTCCTGAATATTTGCAATTAATTGACTCTATTAAATACCATGGAAAGTTGTGCAAACAAAATTAACACCAATGGACTCGTTAAATAATAGTTGTGCCACACGCTGTGAAAGTGGTGGAATAGTCTTGGTATTTAAACAAAAAATAATCCACTTGTGGGACAATAACGAATTATTCAATTTCCAAGAAATTACGTTACACAGAGAGGGTTTAAAATACATAATTTTCTCAGCATCACCTGCGCAATATATTTATTAAAATACAAATTACACTGTATTTCTATGTAATGCTTCAATCGAATTTCTAATTCATGTATCGTAATAGGAATGTTTCAGGATCACGTTAATAGTGAAAACAATCGAAGTTTTCGAATGGCTGTCGGGTAACACATGGACAACGAAGTGCACAGTCGCTGAGTGTTAAACAAACATCAGTTCTCTTGCAAAAAGGATCTTCCTCCAAATGTTCGCAAAGTAAGGTTAAAAGCCACTGCAATGGAAACGATTCGTAACGGTAATTGCGCAACTGGTTTTGACGACTGTGCTGTTGAAACCCACAAAAAGGCGAGACCGCTTTTTGAACGTGGAAGAGGTAAATCGTTTATTTACCCGAAACTATTCTTAGGGACCACCCGTGTAGAGTTTCGAACCCCAACACTATCACGACAAAATGTACACGGACAATACATGTGCTTCATTATTTTACAACACAGCCAGATGACATTAAACGATTAAAATCAATGAGTAAATGTTTCTTTACCATTCGAGTCTATACTAAGCATCAAAATGAAAATGAATGTTAAAATTAAAAATAATACTTCCTGTAATATTTACCATTTGAAATCTATAATTCTAAACAGCCTATAACTAGTATTGTACCTCAGCTTCTACGTCAATGACCCCCATTTCGATCAGGCTTTTCGTCCAGTTTCCCTGATCCATTGAGCAAATGCTGAGATGGCCCCTTGGTTTGCTTCTGGTCATAAATGTAACATCATTATCAGCGAACGCCTTTTAGAGTTGAGTGGGAAATATAGTTGCTGAAGCTGCGAATATGGCTAGAGTTTTTTGCGGAGCGCTTCTGTAGATTTTCATGTTGAAAACAAGGCACAAGGGAAAGTTCTGAAAAGTAAGTATTTAAGAAGTAACAGTTTACCTCAGCGTAAGAATTATTGAATATTGAAGAAAGTTGTCAGTGTTACCTGTCTGGTGAGTGTTACCGGTCTGGTTAGTCGGTTTTTTTTTTTCGAAATTCGTGCGTGTTAATGTTAATACACAGATCGCGGAAACCGCTGTGTGGTGCGCTCTAACGGTCATCTTGGGAAAACGTTCAAAATTTCAAAGCAGTTCTTTCAAAATAAACTCCCATTTCTGAGGAAGTCATCCCGCGTATTTTAGAAAAAATTAACATCGAAAGCGGGATGTTTGAAGTATACCCTTTGCTGTTAACTGGCGCCAAAGAATATCTAAATGAATTCCCAGTACGGCGCCAAATTTGAATAAATTTCCGCCAAGTATACTCATTCAAATTATCGTTATACATTTTGTGGTGGCAAAAGGTTTTTCACGAAGGACATGATAAGAGACAAATCTATAACTGATTTTCCTTTAAAAATAATTTTATTACATCGGTGCAAATATTTTTAAACAATTCTTCCAGAAACACTCATTTCTATTTTTTTTTCAGAATTCCAGAAGGTGTTGATCGGAAAACTACCGATCAGAGCCGCCGGCTGCTAGAATTCGCCTCCAGGTAGCGACTGAATTCGACCTAGCTGAAAAACTAGTGTCGAAAATCCTGCCGTCGTCAGAACTCGAACCTACGACCTCCCGGCCAGAGGCGCTGCAGTGCCATCAGTTGATGCACTGAGCTACCGCTCCTGGTATGCATTTCAGTATATAATAGGTTATGAAAATAGGGTTTTTTCATTAGGTTATGTTTAATTTATTTTGACGATAGGCAGTCGCCTACATTGAAACGCGTCCAAGATTCCAAAATTGTAAATTATTAATAAATGCCCCAGATTTATCTTTCATTTGATCATACTTTTGACGCCAATCGTCCTTACTGTCCCAGAATGAACCGTAAAAGGTGCAAATGGTGTTAGGACTACTCAATTTCAAATTCCAGCACTCGTAGCTAAAGAGTATTCAAATGCGGGACTGATATCAAATGCTATGAAAGGATTTAAAACCACTGGAATATGTTCCATTGATAAGGATGTCTTTCATTAATCTTTCTTTACAGTCTCTAAAACTTTCCACTTGTTCTCAGACAGACATATTTGAAAATGAAGCAGAAAACACCGCTTCCTGCTCATCGGACAATCGGCCATCTAACGCGCCCCTACCAGTAGCAAGGAAACATGAAAAATCTAAGATTTTTAATTCAATTTAATTTCATACAATGTATGAAATGTCATCAACAGCCCCACGAAAATTGTGCTGGAGTTCGTCTAGGGAAGAAAATATATTTTTGTGCAGACTTGCACGTATGGTTTTGAGTTTTTTAACATTATTTTATGTCCAGTAAACACGCAACCTCAAGTCAACACGTTTTCTCAAGATATTACCAAGTTCCTGAGGTACAATTTAGAAAAAACCAGCTTCCTAGATTGACGATTTCTAGAGGTTTAGTGTTTAAGTTTCATAAAGTAGCTGAGTTCTGTATAGATCTCAATATATATTTCTAGTTGTGTTAAAGACCATATTTTGTACTTGTGTTAAACCAAATTAAAATGTATTGGTACGTGGAAACCCTTTTTTCCAATAAGTCGTTCAATATAGGTCTCTCCTATACCTATAATATAATTATTTACATTAAAATCCGTTCCCTACACACTTATAATATATTCGTTGGTGAACATATGAAATTTCTCTCCATATGTTCAAGGACAAAAAAATATGGTCCCTCTACAGGCCCTCGGTGTTAATGACATTATTCTGAGACTTGTGTAAGCTATCTTGATTGATTGATTGGTTTATGATCCCGGGCGCGTCAACTGTTAAGATCATTAGCCCCATAAGTGTCGTGCATGTTTTCATAGGAGGCCGTGGTCATCCCCCGTTGGTTGGGGAGATCCGGCGTCGACCTACCTGTCGATTAGCGGAGTTTTCCCCAACCAGATTTCACTTACCAGCGGGACACCGCCCCACCAGTGACAAGCGATGAACTGGTAAGCGATAAGCATGTATAGTGCATGTAACTGTGTGTGTAAGTAAGGTTTGAGAATAAGGCCAGGAAGGAGAAGGAGAGATCGCGCTCGGTCCGTAGCGCGTTTGTTCGTGAATTATTCTGGGACTCGCCAGGTGTTGATCGGAGAAGCCACGGAAAACCTCCAAAGAACGACTAGCTATCTACCTATGTCTAAAATTATGCCTCTATCTGGATTAGAACCTTGAGCCTTCCAGTCAGAGGCACTACAGTGTCATCACTTGATATCTTGAACAACCTCTGACGGTTTGTTGTCTTGAAACTGTCACCAGACAATTCGCAGAAGTCATAAAAGGAGTGTACGATTTTGACGAGTAACATTCCAGCTAGATTTTAATGTGAATTGGAACAACGCGGGGAAACCTATGCGTCTTACTTCACTTCGTGTTTTCCAGCAATACGCGGAGAGAGCACTCAGGAAATTAGACGATTCTAAATAAAACTGGAGTCCACTAAAAGAAGTGCACACAATATTTTTAAAAACAACACTCTAGTTATTAAAATATATACAATAATAGCCTATGGTGTGTTTTTAACGCGTAATATTAATGTAGAATATTTCTTAATTATGTAAAAAGATTCATAAAAATGAATACATTATTACATATTTTAAAATTAATTTTTTTTATTTTGATAGTAATAGTTTCTTTACAAACTACAGAGAAAATCTCCTAAGATGGAAACTGCAAAAATGAAACTATTTTTCACGCGAACCTCAATTCGCATTTTCTGTTAGTCCCTTCAATTATTCTCTATAGTAAACTCCCTTTCAGAGTCACATGCGTGTTACGATCTTTTCGAACACACACCGTGGATTTGCGACCCTTTTTGCAATCCAAGTCCCTCCCAGAGAGTCATACGATATAACGTGTCCTTCGTTACTTTCCACGCTGCACCTGCTGGAAGCCTGAAGGGTCTGTTTGTGGAAGATGACACCGGCCTTTCACCTCGACATTCCCTCCAGCATCCGTCCCTATGTTACATATACATTGTAAATGGAGCAATATTCACTCCCAATGTCCTGAGATCAAAATTTACTCAGACAAAAAAGGATGAGGTCATTTGTTTTGTTTCTAGTATCATATTTTTCATTATATGATCACATATCGTCAGGATTTGTAGCACATTGTTATTATATTTTCATTCATTCGAAAAATATCAGCACGTACTACCATATTTTAATTTGATTTGACGTGATGATCAAGTGGCCTTTATGTAATATACAATTCATTGTCGAATCGATATTGGGTCTTTTTTGTTCACGAATGCAACAAAAAAGTGCAATAATCTCTTTCCCCCTTCGTTTATTCTTGCTCATCATCCCTTCTCTTTCTGCCGTCTGTTTCTCAAGTGTGCTGTCTCACTCCACGCGCCGTCGCTCCCCGCTGGCGTCCCGCCTCACTCCCCGCTCCCGTTCCGTTCCCCGCCACCTGCCACTGCGAGGACGAAGACAAAAGGGGACACACACCTGTTCTATTAATGCGGGCTCTTCGCGATTTGAATGAAAACCTGAGTTCCCGGGCGGGATTTCAGGGAATTACGAAAAGCATTTAGTGATTTCGGATTACTGTGCTGGCGGCGCCAGACGCAGCGGCGGGGTGGGGGCGGGGTCGCGCTGGCGGCAGAGAGGCGACGCCCGGCGCCACTCACCGAAATGGAATGCTTTTATATAAAATCCGAGCGGACGACCCCCGTGGCTCCGCTGTTAAAAGCTCACCGCGCCGCGAGCTGGCGCCGCGTCCCCGCTCCGCCCCGCTTCCACACCTCCGTCATCTCCGCTCCACGGCCGGATGCCACCGACCCTTCGCCTGCGGCCCCTCCGCCCCGCTGCCCCCCCTCTCTTGCGATTCGTTCCCGTTTCGAGACCGTCCGCCCCCGCTCCGCCCCCGATCCGCCCCCGCTCCGACCCCGCTCCGCCCCCGCTCCGCCCCCGATCCGACCCCGATCCGACCCCGATCCGACCCCGATCCGACCCCGATCCGACCCCGATCCGACCGCCGATCCGACCCCGATCCCACCCCGATCCGACCCCGATCCGACCCCGATCCGACCCCGATCCGACCCCCGATCCGACCCCCGACCCGACCCCCGATCCGACCCCCGATCCGACCCCCGATCCGACCGCCGATCCGACCCCCGATCCCACCCCCGATCCGACCCCCGATCCGACCCCCGATCCGACCCCGATCCGACCGCCGATCCGACCCCGATCCCACCCCGATCCGACCCCGATCCGACCCCGATCCGACCCCGATCCGACCCCGATCCGACCCCGATCCGACCCCGATCCGACCCCAATCCGACCCCAATCCGACCCCAAATCCGACCCCATCGACCCCATCCGACCCCACCGACCCCATCCGACCCCATCCGACCCCATCCGACCCCGATCCGACCCCGATCCGACCCCGATCCGACCCCCGATCCGACCCCCGATCCGACCCCGCTGAACCCGAAACCGGCCATGTCCCGTCCTATCCTGGTACTTCTTGCTTCGCTATCCTTCCTCCTCGCTACTGCCTCTCTCCCCCCATTTCCCCGCTCTTGCCATTCATGCCATTCACTCTGCCCCAACGTGCCCCGCCCTGTCCGTTTGCACACACTCCATCTCTGCCTCCCGCCCCCCTACATCCCTCGTTCCCCGTCACCTCGCCGACGCCGCCTCCCTGGCCACGGCGCTGGCGACACTTACCAAACCACCGTCACCGCTGCTTCCCCTCATGCCTCCGCCCCGCCAACCGGCCCCCTACCTCGCAGCGGCCCTTCGCTTTCACCCATCCAACACCACGCTGCGGCAGCTCTCCTCAGGAACCGTTGTGACGGGAGATGTTAGAGAGCATGTGGGTTGGCGGCTCTCTCGGCAACGCATGAGCAGTCTGACTGGCCAGAGCCAGATTGTGATTCCACAGGACCCCCCAGCACAGTTCTCCCAGAAAACAATAATTATAAGTACAATAACTATTTGTACATACACAAATAAAATATAAGAAATTACTTATGAAATTGAACATATACAAAATATGACAAAGCCGGAATAGATCGAGGCAAAAAAATCAGGTTTTGACGGATTTCCGTTTTATGCAAGATTGTCCATTTTTTTAAACATTTTTGATGTTGATATTTCAGCCCTAGAAGTAGTAAATTATATGCCTTTATTATTATTATTTTTATTATTATTATTATTATTATTATTATTATTATTATTATTATTATTATTACAATACATTAACGTATAACGTATTTATGCAAGAAATAGCCAATAAATGAATATTAAACATTCACCATTCAAAGTTTCTAAGTTGAAAAATTCACACCTTATTGCCTAGTGGCTCTATTCAGATTGCTTGCTGACTCTTTCAACGCACAATACGTCTCAACCCAGAACAATCACTTTCTGATACTCTGGCATGGCCTTCAGCAATAGCCTTCAGCATGGCCTTCAGCAAGCGGGTCAGGGAGACGCGTGAATAGAGCATTGCCCGTACACCTTCCCAAGCTCAGAGAGTCGGGAGAGAGGGAATTCCCCTACGGCCTACGCCTTGAGAGACAAGCGACCCCACGGTCGAATTCTACGCTGACAGCGGAAGTCTTCCTTCATGTCCGGCGGCCACGAGTAAATTGCGTGTTACAGGAATAGAGAGTTTAAAATAAACTTGTAGATGCATTTATTTCATTCAGAACATGTCGTGTCTCTCTGCCAATTGCATTCAATTCACAAGATTTTCTGAAAGAAAGTTTTTCTCCATGTAGGACATGAAAATCCGTTCCGTTTCCGCGCCGAGGAGGTTCCGTTTTGTGATGTGTTAACTTCAAGGGCCGCACAAAATTTCAGGTTAAGGCAGATTTCCGGCCTATACAGGTTCCGTTTAAGACAAATTTTTGTTTCTGCATTTCATTTTTATGTACCTATATTTTTAATTTATTATCTAAAAGTACATTTTTGTTTCTGATAGCTTCAATCACATAGTTCTTTTTTCTACATTGTACTTATTCAAGGTCGCTTTTCAACTACTAAGATAATTTAGCCGCCACTATAAACAACATTGGATAACGGTAACGGTACATGGACACATCAAAGATCTATGCCCCAGGCGATTCGAACCCGCGATCTTTCATGCAAGAGTCAGCTATGGCTCTTCAGCTTTAGTGACCTCGGCTATCTAGACTAGAAAATGTGTCGATATCTTGAAAGCTAAGACTTCGCAGAGCATGATTCTCCTTACTCAAAACGCTTGTCTGTTAACTTTTCCTGGAATATAGTGGTATGTAAATGATTTACATTCTTTTCATTTTACTGAACGACCGTTATTCTGTACAATTTAATATCATACTGTACCGTTAAATAGAAATATGTTTGTAAATATAAGGATTTAAGGATGTACCATATCATGGGATTTCGTCACAGTTTGTCAACATTTCGGACTATCTTATAGGCTGAAAGTACAACTTGAATGACATTACTGTTAATTTACTATGACCAAGACGAAACGAGAAAATTGAGAAAACGTTCATTTTCATCATAATTCGTTTTATGTTGTTATTTTGAAATAAATTTTAACTATGCACACTTTTGAGCCCTAATGGATAGCACTCGCGATAGACCAAGCAGATACCATTTGATACTCGTTTGAAGAATTCATGAGCACTCGATGATGGAAACCGAATTTCGGAAATGGATGTCTGTGGATAAAAACATCACAGGACAAACAGAAGATGTATGTAAAACCATTACTTCTACACAACCACAACTGGCAGCAGGAGTGTGTGGAGAAGAAAATGAAGAGGATGCTGTGAAAACATCTTAACCTCCAACGACGGCTGAAATGAGACACCCATTATACACATTGCACATATGTAAGAGATATGTAAGAGCCCCATTTCTCTACAAAAATAAGTTGCTCAGGGGAGCCCCTGCGCTGAAATTTTTAAAATATATGTTAAGAGAAATGTCATAAAATATGTTATTATCTGAAAATAATTAATCTAATAATACTTATAGTAAATTATTTGATTGAAGTAATTGCAAACTAAGCATGTATTTGTTGATGAGATATTAAGAATGTGTTTAAATAAAAAAAGTACATCGCTTCAATTCCTTAAGTAATAAGCTCATTTTCATTTGAACTTCGACAAAAAATATTATTTCATAATTTATATTTTTATTAAAACATCACTCTAGAGAATTTTTTTCTGAAAGTCTGTACCAGTAGATATCTCCCCCACAGTATATAAAGCAGGCCCTGGGTAAATGTAGTTGAAATTGTTAGAGGAATAATCAATTCCGTGATTTAAAAACATTAATATAATAATAATAACTCGTTTTCTCTTTAGCATTATATTTTCTCTAAGAAGAACCAAGTGGTTTATTTTCAAAACATTTAAACCTCTTTGTAATGAGTGTAGTATTTTCCCGGGAAAAAGGATTACTAAGAACTTGGGCAGCTGTAAATTACGTTCTTCCCGACAATCTTCAAGTTTTTATCTCCAACGATGGTATTATTTTATTTCAGAGTAATAAAATACTACAGCTCATTAAGAATTCTACGATGCCGTTATTTCTTTTTCGATAAAGCATTCACAATTTTCGTATTGGCCACGCGACGCTAATTATAGAAAAGAATTCAAAACGCACACTCAAGAGGAAGTATGAGTACTGAGCAGTACGTTTACCAACAAATTTTCACTTTTCTCAGGCCAAAACGTTTTGGCTCTTATTAGCTCTCACTTTAAAAATCTCATCAATAAATGCCTATAATGTTATTTTTTACAGTTTGGCTCATGCTAGTTGTGTAAATAATTCGTATAAATTTTATCTTATGCCTTAATTTTATGTTCCCTGGCCACGCGACTGATACAGAACAGTCAACAGTAGGACTTTCATGTCGTGTTACAATATATTATTTTCGGCACCTGAAATAAAATTAATTCATACATAATGTCATTACATAAAACCCTCCATGTGAAACCATATTTTGATGCTGTAAGTTTCGCAGAATCAACTTGCCTCCCGTATAATTATTTCTGAATGTAAGTGTAATGTAGATTCTCTATCCACTTTGAAACATCTCGCTCGAACTACCTTAAGGGGTGAGAATGCAAAACAGTTATTTACAGAATGTCAGCCTCGCTCTTATTCTCAGTATGCAAGGTGGAAACTACGTATTACGCCAGTACTGTTACTTCCCCACCCTTACTTCTGATGGATCTAAATGAACCCGAGGTCCTCTGGGTTTGAAATGGATATTTCGATTTGTGGGGGTTGTTTCTCAAATTTTTCACGAAAACAGCACAATTGATTAATTAAAGTTTGCTCTTGTATAGTAAATTAGGTTTAAGAGACTATTTTTTGTTCAAATCCTTGATTTTTTAAAATTGTGATAGTTCACAATTTTTGGGTGTCCTCCTTCAACATCAATATTGAAGATATTTTTTCCAGAATGAAATCTGTTTTTAACGACGAAAATTTGTTGTTGACATTATTATTATTATTATTGTTATAGTTATTATTATTAGCCTGGTTTAACGCCATTAAGGGCAAAGGCTTCCTGCATGGTCGTCCAAATCACTTGTCCAAGTGTTGCCTACTTCCTTCTTGAATTCGTCTGCCCGTCTTAGTCTTTGCCTTTTCTCCCGTTCATGGATACCATATTGTTGTGGCGTACGCCCATGTGTCAGGGCTAGGTTGGCCACGTGTCCTCCCCAGCGCCATTTTTGAAGTTCTGCTTGTAGGACGACATCTTTTATTTCTGTTAGGTCCGTTATGGTACAGCTTTTTACTTTGTCTGCAAGTGTGATATTCAGAATCTTGCATTCCATTTCCCTTGGCATATTCTTAGTGAATTTTTTTGGATTTCAGTTAGCGACCACGATTGTGATCCGTATATTAGAGCGGCGAGTACAGAAGTGTCCATGATCTTTGTTTTTAATGATAGACTTTTCTTTTTTTAAGTAAAATAAAAGAGAGATTCCAACATTTCTTTCATACTTCCGTTGTTCTGTTTTATTTCTCGTTGCATTTTGTTTTTAAATAGTACGTATTGTCCCAGATATTTGTATTCATCTATATATTCTACTTATTTTCTTTTTAATATAATTGGCTCTGGTAGGTCGTTTGTCGTAATTTTAGTTTTTGAAGTGTTCATTTGAAATCCTACCGATGAGCATTTTTCGTTGAGATCTAGAAGCATCTCGTTCAGTGTTTTAGGCGAGGTGGTGAAGAGTTCGATGTCGTCAGCAAAGCGGAGAATTGTTATTCTTCTGCCTTCTAGGTTGATTCCTGCTCTTTTATTCCAGTGTAGTTGGCGGAATACATCTAGTAAACATGTAAATGATTTGGGTGATAACGGATGTTGTCTGACTCCACGCTTCAGGTCAAAAACTCCTCCCTCTTGTTTCGTACGAACTTTTTCTTTGTTTTGTTTGTATATCTTTGCTAGAATTCTTATCTGGATACCTTGAGATGATAGAGCGTGAAACGTGGCAGCATGTTATACAGAGTCAAATGTCTTTGAGAAATCAATGAAGGCTACGTAGATTTAGATTGTATTCTTGAAGTTTCTCAATTATACGGTTGATGATTTGCAGATGGTGTGATGTGCTATATCCTGCTTTGAAACCCGCTTTTTCAGGGGGATGTTCTTCGTCCAGTCTATTCATGATTCTTCTAGTCAAACATTTGTAGAATTATTTAGACATATTAGACATGAGACGTATCAGCCAATAGCTGTCTAGTCTGTCTGTTCCCTTTTGTATACGAGCGTTATGATGTTGGATGTCCATTGCTTCGGAATTTCTTCGGTTTCGGTTAAATGATCTTGTTGGATACCACTTGTTTGTAACCACTTCTTGAGGGAATGCTTTCAGTAATTCGTTTTAACTCATCTTCACCTGTTTTTTCCAGATTTTATTTCTGACCGTGAGTACCTTACTTCACGTATACTTTTGTGTTAAATATAGGCAATTTTTAATTTCTTAAACAATTATTTTCTCAAAAACGGCTCCAAAAGTTGTCTATAAATTTTCTCATTGTGTATATCAAAGGAGGATAAAAATCTGTGCTAGTCCCATTTCCGACGAACTCTGTACCTTCGGAAATTGCAAACATTTAACATTTGAAAATGACAATTGAAATTTTATCCTTAAACAGAATCTGTTTTAAAAATTCCCTCTTTCAAAGATCATCTGTACATTTTTTTGAAAATCGAGTAGTTTCCGGGTAATTCGTGCTTGAAATTAATGCAATGTATATTTTTTTCTAAAAAACGCACTATTTTTCCTTTAAACTTTTTCCACAATTAGAACAAGGCGATCGTGCAAAATTCTGCTTGCCGCACCGTTACTAGCCGGGAAAGGGCGCGCTGATGTCCTCTGGAAACGTTGTGGGGGGGCGGGGGAGGATTTCAAGGTCGCGCTCTGCAAAAAATATACTTTCCAGTCTTGTTGAGTAGTCGGTTTCTGATGGCACGCACGGAAAATGTGTCCAACCGTTATATGCATTGTATCCTAAAACCTTTCTCGAAATTTTGACCAATGAAGATCGTAATCATGGTCATTTTCAACACTACGCACACACTGCTTCAGTTTCCTTAAGAGCGTAATATGCCATTCATGGAGAAGGAATTATCACACATGGTTTGTGACCTGCATGCTCTCCTGACATGACTGCGATTTCTTTCTGTGAGGATTCCTGAAACATCGCGTATAAGCGGCCTATTCCCACACGGAAGAAAAATTAAGGCACAATATACAGGCATAGATCTCTTCAATACCACAGGACATACTTTGGGGAGTGAATCAGAACTTGTTTAGCAGATGTCAAAAAATGCACCAAAAGCGACGGTGAACAATCCCAACAACTACTATAGTGTGAGGACAATTCAAATTTTCCGGTTGCGACATGCCACCTTCCCTCGTCGGCGATTCTACCGACAGCCATGTCTCGATTTCCCCGGCATCCGTAGTTTCGTTCGCCGAGGAAAAATCCATGACCGGTACATTTATAAAACGGTCATACTATATATGCAGTTACCGCACCACTAGTTCATTTTGCAGTACGCACTTGTATGAGACCATGAGCTATTAGCGGTACTCGTACCGTAAAATTGCACTTTCCCATCAATAAACTATAACAGAAAATCATAGTTTCCATAGACGAATGCTGAAAAATATATTTTACAACACTGCAGGACCAGTAGGCAAATCATGTAGACACAAACGATTTTAAAAAAGAACAATACCGCCGATGAATCATTCTGATAAATCAGAGATGTTTATGCTATTTCCTCTTCTTTGATATAGCTGTTTCCATCGTCACCAAGGTCGCATACACTTTGTATCTCCCCTCCTTCAACGTTTCAGCACATCTCGTGCGTCCTCTCCTGGCAGCCTGTTCTCGCCCGACCCCAACACACTCAGGCACTCTCCTTCCTTCTCTCCCCCTCTCTCTCTCTGCATTCAGCATCCGGTCGAGTCTCCGCCCGCCCCCGCTCTGCCGCAAGGCACTTGGCGCGCAGCAGCGCATTTGCGAGTCAAGCACCTGCGCGCGGAGCCGCAGCCAGGGCGTGATCCGGATGACGGCCGTGCGTCATGCGCATGGCATTGGAAAGAACGGTTGCGAGATGGTGTGGATGGAGGTCGTCTGGGTCCCCGGAAGCGGAAGTTTGCCTACTGAGGGATGTTTTTACAAGGTGCATCGGGAAAGTAAGATGCCCTACGTCGGCAACACAAAGATATCATAATTTTATGTGAACATAGTTGCACATTTTTCTCATCATTGCCACCGTAACTGAGACATTTGTCATCATCTGAGGTATCCATTTGTTTCCTTGTGTAGTATAAGTCTGCCCCCTTGAATAGGTATTAATGTTTGATACCCCATCTTCTATTCTACGTCACTGGGTCATTCCCTACACAAGTTGTAAGTTCTGAATGTTACCTTTTACAATGTTTTTCGTATATCATTATACGATTAACGTAGTAATAGGTAGTTACATGCCGAAACGTGAGACTGCTATCTTGTAGGGATTGGCTACTACAATGAGAGAAATATTTATTCTTTGCACGTTGCCATGCTCTAATTGGCGACTTGACACCTCTTACCCTTTTATCTAAGGCGCTCACCTACGATTTGCGGCTGCCCGGCCGCTCTTGGAGAAAGTCGTTGCTGTTTATATCTGAAATTCTGACGGGCCAACAGGACGCATGCATAAAAGAGCTTTTGCTCCGTCGATCAGTAAATCTCTGGTTTACACATTACATTTAGTTACTACTATTATTAAGCTTTGGTTTCTACAAGTGACGCCTTAACAACAACAGATAGACCAGCGATGTCAGTCCATTAAGAATTAGGCCATCCAGCCTTCTCCCCAATCTTTTGGATTTTGCGTCGATGCTGAGGCTATGCTGTTTCTCCTCAGTGCCGCACTTGGCGCAGTCAGGCCCGGCCATGAGCGGGCCTACCTGCGTAGTCTGTGGACTCCAGCGGCGGCTCGGCGGCTCCCTGGCGCCGACAGGTTGGTCCTGCCCAACTGCCTCAACGGCCCGACGACGCACAGAACGGAGTTCAATTTCATGGCAGATGCCCAGAATAATCTGACAGCAACGCCGAGACTAGTTAACGGCCAGAGTCTCCATACTTGGCCAGCCGAAGCCAGCAGCCAAAATCAACATCAAAATGAAGCCCAATAGTATGAGCCAACATCAAACAGCAAAAGCAGCGAAAAGACCAAACGATAAGACCTCGATAATCCCGTACTCTGCGTATTTTAAGTCTCGCGGTCTGCCCCCCCCCAGCACCCAAGGGCACCACGTGACCCCCGGGCGTCCAATCTACGCCGCCTTCCTCGAAACGCCCGAACACGCCCCCACTCGCGAGGCGTGTGGCTCGTGCCGACTGTGGCCAGTCATGTAGTCACACACATTCACTCCGTAAGAACATTTATGGAAGGGGTCCCTCCGCCTTTTTGAGAAAAAGTCCAGAGGTTTGACTCCGTTTCGAAGAAGTATCCTTCCGTCTGCCCCGTTGTGAGTACTGGACATGGCCGCCTACTCATGTCTTTCCGGTCGGAGTGAGAATCTCATTGAGAGGACGGGAGCTATTGTCTGCCACGTTATAGACTGGGGGGACGCAACTCACTCAGGAGGTTGCCATTTTGTATCCAAAAGCATTTAAAGGCTTCTCAAGGGCACATTTGCAGGAATGTTAGGGCCAGTCTCCCCATGCTAGAAAGATTGCCCTTCCACCTTTCACAGGACGTCAAGGGGTTGGCGTTTGTATAAATAAACATTTGTTGCCCAAAACTTCACCCTGCCGGAAGTACGAACTTTGATCACTGAAAAGATGAGAGCTATTGTCACGTTCCAGCCCTTCGACCGTCCACCCTCGCCAAGACCCTTCTCACTGTGACAGCTTCTGTTCTATTACAGGCCACCCGCGCCGTGCTGTTACAACGTGCAAAAAGATTTCATAATAAATTCGCCGTTATTCATAAATGAAAAAACTTATGCTCTTCTATAAAATGGACACATATAAGGTAAAATGAAGGTAAATCAATGGAAATTATTGTTAATAAATTTATGTTCAAAGTGATTTATGGTTCAGATTTCATGAAGGGACTACTTCAAGTTTCCATGTCATAATGTAATGCCGGTGTTGTTTGTCTTTAAGGGCCATAATCGCTTGTACCTGAACTAAAGAATTCAAAACAATGTAGGAACAAATCGATGAAGGGCGCTTTTTGATCGATGAAGGATGGGTAAAAGGGCAGCCTTCACACAAAGAGATGAGGTGGGTGCAAATAAAAATCTTTGATCATGACACTTTCCTCACAGTCAGAAAGTTATCGTGCGAAATTCTTTGTGATACGACAGGTTGGTTCAGAGGTACGCTGGCCAGTGAACAAGATAGTGTTATTCAGTGCGATTTCCAATGTTTATAGTGAAAATTTTCAGCGATTAGAGCTTCTGCTCAAACGCTGGAATCAGCAAAAAGATGGCGTACATGTGCTCTAATTCTTTGGATCTACACAAGCCCTACAATCAAATCGGGAAAAGACCGGAACAGCTACCAATGAAATAGGGTTGAAGCGAAGGTGAAAGGCACTCTGATACTGTTTGTGACTGAGTAAATGATGATGTCAGTAGGGCAATGGCGATGGCATGATAATAGCAAAGAGAGCGATTGGTGATGGATTTTTGTAAACTTTATTCTACTGCTCTACTCGTAGTGTTTAAGTGACAATGCTCAACGCGATGAAGCCGAAATTTAAGGGAAACTACCGAATGCGCTGTCTAGCTCAATTGTAGATTGCTAACCATCACTTTTATACCTTCAAATTATTTTCACATTGATTCACACAATTTTATAAAAATAGAGAGGGAATTATCATTTATTATTAAGTAATAAGCATTCCAAGCGAATCACAACTTTCCACTCTTTCTTTACTGCCGACGATTTTTGGAGTCGTGCGTGCAAACGATATAGGCGGTATAATTTTCATTGAAAATCCTTTATTATATTTTTTGACAAATTCTGATTATCAATGCATGTATAATGTATTTTCCAATACTGAATACTTTAGAAACTATTCCTACTCATCCCTCACACACCTACACTGACGTTTTATACGCTACTTTTGAGGCTGCGAAATATTGCGAGTGTTTTTTGAAGAGATTGTGCGGAGGAAACTGTTCCTGTCTTTTCGTGTAGCCTTTTCATGAGAGAAGTCTCTTGAAACAACAAATATCCAGATTGTTCGCATTCCTCGGCGTAAAAATCATTAAGAATTGATGAAACTGCAGTGTTACCTGTTCGGAGGAAAAGGAAATTGTTTTTTCTGTTTTTTCTGGAATTCATGGTGTGAACAAGTTTACGCGCCACCATGCTGCTTCACAGATCTCGAGTCGCAAACCAACCTCAGCAATTGAGTCGACTGCCAGTGCCCTCGATACATGCGTGTGTATTATCAGCTTTGTACACGAGCGAGGAAAGTCGCCACGCAACTGCTCGGTTTCTCTGATTTTCAAACAACGTGGTTTTATCACGTCTTGAGTTGAAATAGATGATTTCTGAGACCTTTTTGACAATGGTCTGCGCCTTGCCCATATTTGGGTTTGGGCCGTGGCGCGCTCCTACTGTCAGCTTTGAAAGCAGTTCAAAGCAGCTCAAAGCACTTACATGCAAAATATTTTTTTCTATCAAGGCAAACGGTGGTTTTAAAAAAAATCGAAAAAATCTCGAGCGCGGGACGTTTGAAGTGTATACCCTTGGCTGTTAATACGGTGCAGAATGGTTATAATTGATTGCATTCAAATTACGGCACCAAATTTGAAATTATTTGGCCACCTATGTGCCAACAACTACCAAATATTACGGCAGATCGGTTGAAGCTTGTCCCACCTTGGGCGATACCACGTCAGGGAAGATACCTGGCAAGGGAAACCCTCTGTTATGAAGGTCGGGGCCTGATCTCACCATTCAACCGGGGAGAAACACTGTCGGTATCAAATATGCATTACACTAACAGGACTAATGATCAGAGAAGTAGGCGTACCCGGGTTCATCAATCATAATAATTTGGGGCAGATTTTGATGACATAAACTACGCTCAATAAAATGCTCTTAAAATGTTTTGAAAATGTCCTAAAAGAAAGAAAAATTACTTAAAAAATGTGATCAAAACCAGTTCGAATGAACAACCCAATCTGTCGGATGAGTAATGATGTAATCGAGGCTTCTCTTCGTGCAAGTAAACTCACCTTGCAAACTTTGGGTTCGGACTGTTCTTTACCAGAGAATCCCTGTCTGAAGTCATCCCGAAACCGCTTCAACCGCTAACAGCGCTGACAGGCTTCACAGGTCCCTTAGATTACATTCTCACAATGGCTGACATAACTTCAGAGCGAAAAAATCGAATAGGTATAGATGCTCAGGAATTCTATGGAGAGCATTTGTTGTATCTCGTAAATATGATTTGAAGCAAGCACAAAAAAATGATCTTAAAATCGATTAAATCAGCAAAAATGCATTAAAATGGCGGAAAAAGTTAAAATAATGACTAAGTCGAAATCGACGAAAAATAAATGATAATAAAAATGGGTAATTTCCTTTTGTCGTAACATAAAATGAATTTCTATACTAAACGGCAGTTGAAAAGAAAAGAAGACATTTTATTAAAAGCCGCCCCTCATCATAAGTAAGTCTCGTCGCTGGGCTGTGACAGCTCTGATCGAGAGCCTCGACAGGCACGCGCGGACGGCCTTCTGGGACGACGGCCGCGCGGAAGCCGGTCCGCCTGGAATGCGCGGGACGAAGGGATTCGAAAGAACGCTCCCACTGCGTCACCGACGAGTTCTTAGGAGAACAAATGTGGAAACAGAGCTAGTTTCGTACGTCACGCCTCCTTCAAGTAATTCAACTGCGTCGGCGGTCCGAGACGATACACTCACGCCGGCAGCCAATGATGCTTCTTTATTTTATTTATTCATTTTAATTTATTTATTTATTTTTATTTATTTATCTATCTATCTATTTTACGCCAAAACACAGTTAAAAATGTATATGACGTGCTATGAGGAGAAGTGAATTCTGTGCACGTTTTCACAATTCTGTGATCCCTACCCTAAGTCAAAATTCAAAATTTATTGCTTGTAAATAGATTTTATTACATGGGAGTTTTTTTTCTCCCTTTCAAAAATTCAAAATTTAAGTAGTATATGACGTAGTGTAGGGTTCACAGAACTTTGAAAATGTGCACACAATTCACTTTTCCCCATAGCACGTCATACGCAGTTTTTAACTGTTTTTTGACGTAAAATAAATAAATAAAGTCATATACTACTTGAATTTGAATGAAAAAACACAAAACAAAAAGAAACGCTCCCATTGAATAACATCTATTTTCGAGGATAAATAAACAATAAATTTTGGGCTCTAATCCATGATGTCCTTCGTCAAGGAAAATACTTCCTGCCGCGACAACATGGAAACGATGATTTAAATAACTATATTTCCCACTGAATTCAAGAAGTCGTGCACAGATTCATTTATGTTGCATTTATGTCCAAGCACAAGTTACATTTATCTCAAGAAGCAAAACAAGGGACCATCTCAACATTTGCACAATGGATCAGGGAAACTGGACAAAAAACCTGATAGAGAAAGGGGTCATTGACCCAGAAGCTGCGATACAATACTTGTTACGTATTCTTTAGAATTATACAGTCCAATAAATAATATTTTAAATATCTGGTAAATATTTTAAATTTCTGCCATCTCGTGGCGCAGAGCAAAGTTGCTTACCCTTCAGTAAGGGGATTCCGGTTCGATTCCTGTCGAACCTGCTGTGAATTTTTTTTTCAACAAAACGAGTTCGGCTGCTTCACAAGGGCTAGTCCAAACCCTCCGAAGTGTCCTAAACCCTTCCCCTATCCTTATTCCTTCCCAATTCTGGCCACTGGGTGATGGGGGCGCGTACGCGGAGATGCTACCTTGCGGTCCTCTTGAGACGACACGTGACAGACAGAAATACATAAATATACTGCAATGAGGCCATTGCAGTATATTTATGGTCGCAGTATATTTATATATATATATATATATATATATATATATATATATATATATATTGGTCGCCGGACCCAAAACTTCCCCCTCGGTCACGCCAATTAGGACAGTCCATGATTTGACACGGCTCAGCGCAAGACGCGCGAACACGTGCCTGTCGTTCTATTCAAAGATTTACGACTAGGGTGGGATTGTCTCCCGGGGACAGCCCATCAGGCAAAGAGTGGGCGACTGCCTGCCTACGTTTACACTAGGCACCGGAACAAGTGAATTATAGAGATCCCGGCTACTGTTTAAGTAATCCCATAGGACTCATATAAGCATCACGGAGACAGCAGAAAGGACTGCTCTGTTCATCTCTGGTGTACTGGCCAAAACACACGCACAACAAAGACCACCAATCAGCGCCCAGAAAATGACGTTAGTTCGAAAATGCCCTATCGGCTTCCGACTCGCGTCGAATATTCTAGAAACTGAGATTTCGACCAATAACATTTAAAATTCCGATCACGTGAAGGAGCGATGTGCGAAATTAGAAAAGAGAGTGGGGATGCGACGCAGGAAGCTCGAGAGAGGAGGATTTTTGGCAGAAGACAGATAGAAGGCGAGAGAACGGTATAGAAAAGAGACTGCTGTGTTGAGGAGAGGTAGTTGGAGCCAGCGATTAGTGTTGGCCGACCAACGGAGTGCAGGCCGCCCAAGAAACGAATTTATTCCATTTCAAGGGCGGCTTCCTATCGAGGCTGACCTGGTAAGGAGTGGGTGGCGTCAGACGGCCTCCTCCGATACCCACCAATCGGAGCTCATTTCATCCATTTCCTGACTACGGGCGGCGGATCTGCGAGGGATCGGAACGGGAAGGAACGCTAGCGCCGCACGCATTGCTGCTTCCGGCTGGCTGCGCCTTGCTGCAACGCGGTTCGCGACAGCGTCTGTTTTGAGGACGACCACAGATGTGCAATCATCAAAAGAGGTAGAACCAATGGCTATCATTTTGTACTAATTCTAAAGACATTAAAAAAAGAGTCATCTAATGTAAGAAAATAATATAGAATTTAATTTAAGAGACTTCCCAACCAAATTGTATTTAAAAAAAGCAATAAATGTGTTCTCGACATTCAGGCGATTGACACTTAAAATGGAACATAACTTTGTAATTATTGTAACGTAGTAATAGTATCAAACCCAGTGCATGCCCTCATTCAAGAGTGCTCATCCCTGAGGTTCTCATATGCCGGTGCCAGGTGACAGGTAAGTGCCCGTTTGGCGCCCTTCATTTATAAATTTAACGCGCACACCTGTCAGCTGATTACCGACACACTTCGGTGTGACGGTGTTTTCCCCCCTTTTGTGAGTTATCCAGACCGCGAGCTACGCGCATTGCTCACATGCGTGGGTTGCCGTATGCGGCAGGTCGGGTTCATCACAATACACAGTAACGGAGGATTACTCCAATAGCGCTCAACGCCCAAGAAGGGGTTAGGAGATGCGTTGCGTCGTGAGTTGACGCAATAAACGTAAAAAAATTAATGTTATTTTCCTTGTGATGCTCAGTATAGTCTCTAATTGTATAGAAACAGTTATGCAGCAGAAATGATTTCACTTTGGATTTAAACTTTTATAACGAATAATCGTTTAATGCCATCTGGATGCTTCCACAAGAGTCGTCAAATGAAAGTGGAACCGCTGAAGCAGTGGTGCAATGGTGTCAGTGTGGTAATTACGAATATAACCAGTGATACAAAACGTAATGCATGCATTGTTGCTTTGAAGCATAGGCGTAAATTACAATCATAGTTGGCGAAGAATGCACAAATTCATTATATCTGATATATACTACGTGAATTTTTTTTCAAATTTCGTAAGCTATTTTCATTATTATCGTGTCATTATTGCCATCATGAAATGACATGATCACCATCATATCAGTCATGTCATTATCGTGAATTTTTATTATTATTATTTTTATTATTATTATTATTATTATATTGCTTATTTTGTGAAAAAAAGGAGACCACTCTCCGCTGAAAGTCAGCCAGTGTATGGGAAGAATCCCAAACAGAAAATCAGGGTATATGTGAAGCTCAAAGGTAGTAGTCCCACTACATATTTTGCCTTGCAAATCACTAGTTACGTGCCCAGGAGACAATGCATTACTAAAAAGTCTCCGGTAGAAATAAAATGGACTGATCTAATAGTGACAACTACGGCTAGAATTAACCGAAGAAACGAGTTGAAATATCTAAAAAACGTAAAGTTGGCGTGTGGAATGTAAGAGGCTCCTCACATAAAGAGGTTGAACTTCAAAGCGAAATTAAAAATAAATGAATTTAGAAATGGCTGTCATCTCAAAAACAGTAATCTGAATAGGAGTATTATGTATTACTGTATTGTGGAGTAAGCATGCAGAAACGAGCAGCTGCGGCATTTGATGCTTTTATCAAAAACCAATCAAAGAGCAGGATTGATAGCTACAATTTTGTAACTGAAAGGATTTTAATCTTAAGGTACAAACTATGAGAGAATATACAACTCTCATAGCCATAAACAGGGAGATGACGTGTATAGATACATTTTCGAAAAGTGCTATAACACTTTGCTGAAACGTATGAACGTAATACACCAAAATTATTGTACAATAGTTCCAGGAGACTTCAATACCGGCATTGGCAATTTTCCAATAAAATGTACGGAGTACGGAGAGAGAACCGTTAATGAGAAAGGCCACATTCTCATAGATTTTGCCACTTTTAAATATTTCGAAATATCCAATACCTGTTTCCCTCACAAAAATCCTCGTAGGTATAACTGTAATGTCAGATGTTCTCGATTAATAATTCATTATCTTTTAGTAGACGATAAATGTAGAAACCTAGTCAGAAAAATACAAGAGTATTCAGAAGTGACGTGTGGGTGACGGATCTGACCATTTCTTGTTGATGTCACAGGTCAACCTCCCAACCAAATCAAGAAAAAACAAAGAACAAATCAAGCCTCAAACGGAACATTTAATCCATATCCATATATTTCCTCCAAGATGAGAGCATAAGGCTTTTCTAACGTTGTCGGTTGAACCAAAGTGCATAAATGAAATAAAGAATGAGATAAAGTAAAACAAAGATCAACTGAAATATTGGGAAGAGGAATAAAAAATATATAATAAATGTGTTCTACGGAAATGGAATGACACCATCGCTAAAGAGTGAATGAAAAAAAGCCGGCGTAATAAGGGACCTGAATTTAAAAACTAACCAAACCAATTTGGAATACACGCCATGTTGTGCCACAGCATGGTGAGTAAAGTAGTAAGTAATAATAATAATAATAATAATAATAATAATAATAATAATAATAATAATAATAATATTTATTCCCAACTTCTTTTACTGAGATAATGTCCATTGTTGTTGGAATTACTAACCATAGATAACCAGTTGTGATGGTTGGCAATACTGAATTTCTAATTATTATCTGTCTACTTCTACATAGTATTTTTGTGTGTGGCGTGTTTTTTAACAATATTCTTATTTTTTAATATTTATAATCGAAGGTTTTGTGAACATACAAAATAAAAAACCTAGCTTTAAACCATACAATAAGTGAAAATTTACAGAGATGCAATAGGTATATTTCCTTAGACAAAACGTATAATTCCATAAATAAATGTATTTCTAATTTATACAGCAAGCAGTTTTAAGACAATATTTCAGTTAACTTGTTTATTTCATTATCATTATGTTTTAAAATCCATTCTTTATCTTGTGTTTGGAAATATTTAAGGACTTACTATTTTTCAGAGCTAATGGTAGTTGAATAATACAAGCGATATAAAATACGATGTGTATGACAGGACAAGGCATATAAAAACTGAAACAGAAACAAAACAGAAAAAGATAACATCAAACTAAGTAATATCACAGAAAGATGGTTAGCATACTACCAAAACGTGTAGACACAAGATAATCGAGAAGAAATATTTTTAACAGACATCAGTGAACATATAGACTTTAAAACCAATGTAAATCTGAGGATAGCTACACGACATTCCGATAACAAAACACCCAAGAAGGGATGGTGTAAAAAAAGTTTACAAAAATAGTGCTCCAGATATGCAGCAGGATTTCCTTAGAATATTTTTAATGTATTTTGAAAATGCACCGTCTCTGATCTCACATTGAGCTAGCCATTTGTGTACTTCCCCCTACCTTTACTGATAATTATTGTTACTAAATGTTGATATTATTTGTAAACAATTATTCAATATTATAAAGGGGGTTACTTCTTCTGCTATTAATTTTTTTCCTTGCCCTCTATGCTCATAAAGTCTCCCAATGTTAAATATTATTTTATTAATTTCACTTTCAATTTTTATCATGAGTTTTGACAAACATGACTTTACTCCTTGCATGTGAGCGTGTAATTCTATACACAATCCCGATTCCTGGAAGTTCTATTGATTAAAACCAATTATTGGAATGATGGCAACTACTATAAATTATCAGCCCTTTTCTTTCTCAAAAAAAAAATAGAAATTTAACATGTATTGTAACATTTATACAAATTCTAATGACCTCATTAATCACATGAGCAACTTCTCTGCACAAACTGTAAGGTCCCGTACGACTTTGACTTAAGTTCGTAACCCCACTGCGACGACTTCTCAGACGCATTCTCCGATGTCTTCCGGCTTGACGTTCTCCGTGGAACGTCCTCTATTTACCTATTATCACGCTCTTACCAATCACTAGAATAAATTAAAAATGTTTCCGGAATATCCTCAACTATTTGGTACTTTATAAGATTTGAAAATTTCCATTAAATCAATAAGCGGACGCGACTTGCCTTAGCTGTGTGTCGGATGAAACACCTCCGCGCGACTTCAGTCAACGCATTGGAAGTTACGCCCATGTACGAGGCTATCCTAACTTAAATCCCTTCGAAACACGGAGTCTATTTGAATTCAGGTTCAAAATTACAATCACAAAAATTACCATTATAATTCAATGTCAATAATTACTTCTTCTTACTCTGCACAATGCCAAGCTATAAAAATAATCACAAGTCACTGTCTTCACTATGAATTAACTAATATCCAGTCGATGCTTAAACAATATTCGTACTGCGCCGATTGGTTTCAATATGTTTATTTCAATAGCATTCTAGAGAGTGATTCTTTGCCCATTTCTAAAATATGGCGTCTGATGTGGTCTTTGCAAAAATGTTGAAGTTTATTTCAAGGACTGTAAATGGACCATCGCGAATTCTTCACTGTGCAATTCTCTTTTCACATACTTGTACTTGTTCGATAAAATATTAAGTCGAGCTAATCTGCGATGGCACTTTGACACTTTAGAAACGAATTATAAAAGTGATATTTTGAATATGTTTACACGCAGATTGTTCAAGACTAGACGGATAGTAAATCAAGTTCCATAATCACTTTCAAAGGTTTTCGGTCGAAATAATCATAAAAATTTTAATTACGTCAATATGATAACTTGTGATGTTCTGGTAATATACATCTGACACAAGGTGCGCCTTGTCCGCACACAAATATTATTATTTCTATTATTATTGTAATGTACTCAATGGTGTTAAATAATATTTTATAATAACTTCAATTCTATTTCGTAACATTTTACCCCAGGAAACATATAGTTAGTAAAATACAATGTAGATACAGGCGTTCCAGCTGTCTATGAAAGGTTGAAAATCCTGGATGAAGAACTTTCTCTAACAAGAGTTGGAACTTAGTTATTGCTACTGTCATGGCAGTGCCTCTGACCCGGAAGTTCTAGGGTTCGAGCCCGGACGGTGGCAGAATTTTTGGCACTAGCTACATAGCTTGATCGAATTTAGGAGCTTCAGGAGGATACTTCTCGCCTGCCTGGTTAACCACCTGCACTGATCGATAGTTTTCCGTGGTTTCTCCGATCATCACCAGAAGTGTCCTAACAAACGGACCACGGACTGCGCGCGATCTTTCCTTCCTCTTCCTTGTCCTACGCTCACCCCTTACTTACACACACGTTTCCATGCATTACACTACCAGACACTTCGAGAGTCCTGGTGGCATCTCGCTGCTGAGAGGTCCTTGGTTGGAGAAATCCCTGCAAACTGGCAGGTAGGTCGGAGCCGGATCTCGCCATCTAGCAGGGGAAGATCAACGCCATATTCCGCGATAAAAACACACTGAACTGACTGAACTGGTGACCTTAGTAGTTGACTCTTCCGGAATAACTAATCAAACAATCAACCGGTATTGCGTGCGAATTGTTCTTTAAAAGTGCCAATATAATCTTTCAAATGTGTTGGTGAAGGACCCTCACTGAAAAGTGTGCTAGGATAAAATGGAGTGAGCTTGGTATGTAACGGCTTCTTCGTTTCGATTTTTCTTTCTTGGACGTCTAACATGCCACTGGACTCTCCCGAGGAATGTATTAATATATTTACTGCGAGGCAACTCGAAGTGCTGCAGATATAAATAAAAACAAAACACGCCTGAATGATTTATCTGTGGCCGTCCTTGGAGAGTCTGAACTCGGAGAACGTAGTGCGAACGCCTCCAGACAACCGCGTTCAAGTCGAGAAAAATTCGTTCTAAACAACAAACTAATGATCAGTCACCCTGGTCGAAAGAAGCGGCCCTCGGGGGTTCTACGCAAATGAGCAGGCTGTCCAACTTGCTGGGCTCAACGAATTACTCTGCGCTATGTTAGCCAGACCCCGCACGTGATGTCACGGAGAACTTTGAAGTAGAGGCGTCTTATCTTCACATCCTCTTTTGTGGATTGGAACGAAACAAAAAATGTTTCCTAAATATTTGAATAACAGGATAGATTTCCATGCCGCTTTTTGCTTTGCCGTCTTGTAAGAAGAGAAATATAACAAAAGTGCGCCCGAAAGACGAATTTTTGACTTACAAACTTTTTTTGAAGAGCCCTTTTAAGTTATAACGAACTAGTTGTGCTAAAATAGCACGTACCTTCTCGTCCGTAAGTTCAAGCAAAATTACGCAAAATGTAGTCACATTTTCGAAAAATTCTACATGACCTTATTTCAAAATCTATTTTTAAGGACAGATTTCAGTAAGGAAAAAAATATTTCTTTATAATTATCGTTGTAGGAGGTTTCAGAAAAAACATTGAATTTTACAATTTTTGAAAACTCAAAACTTCAAGAATGTGACCTGGGCCGTTCTCTTAAGCGTCCTTCACACTATCAAAAAAAATTAATCCAAATCAATGAAGTCATTTTTTCGAAAATTTGGAATATGTTCCAGAAGCTTCATACAAAGTACCCCCAAAATTAAAATATCGGTTTCAAATTCAAAGGGCCGAAAACATCAGCCAGATCGATTGCCGAATATCAATTTTGGGGAAAATCGGCTGAAGGGTTAAGTCGATTGCATTGTTCACAGACGGACAGGCCGACGTTCTGCCGTCAGTCGATTTTTCGGTATCAAGAACCCAGAAAGCATGGATTCTGGCTACACCACGTGTTAGAAGATATTTTTCTAAAATTATGAACTGGATTTATCCACTTTTATCTTACTAGGGTCCTGTGAAAAGAGTTTACTGCCGAAAAGTCGCCATTTCTTCGAGGAGCATTACATACCTTCCTCTCTACTGCGTAAGCGGTAAAACTTATGTTCCTATATAAATAAATTACTACCTCTAACACGGTGTATATCCAGAATTAATATTTTATGGGTGTTTGATTTCGAAAAATCTATTGAGGACCAAACGTGCGTCGGAGCGTCCGATAGTTCGTCCATCAGTTCGTCTGCTTGTCCGTCACATACGCATCAAACAACCGTAAAAGTGGCTGTAGTCCCATTTCCAGCGAACTCTGTGAATAAAAAAATCAAAAAGCTTATACTAAAGAATTGCAATACTGAAGTTTTTGTCTTAAATTAAATCTGTTCTAAAGAGTCAGATCTTTAGAAAAGGTGAGGTACATTAAAAAACCTAGTAGTTTTCTATTAAAGTTTGCTTCAATTTAATGCAATTTACAAAGAACACTGTCAAAAGCCGCTCGAAAATTTTTCTTCAATTATTTTCCACAGACAGCAAAAGGATGTATAAAAATTACGTATTTCTCATTTTCGTTGAGCTCTCTATTTTTTAAAAATTGCAAAAGGTAGAAATAATGCAAGAAAGTATTTACTGAAGTAGCACCATTAGTTAGTTTTGCGAAGTCCAAAGTAGCATTAGCATTTTTAGGAGTGAAATCTCAAACTAATATTTTAGTTTCGTATCTTTTTCTTCACATTCTTTTATCACAATATACTAAGTAGTTAAGTAGCGAAAGAAGGCGAAGTATGCGAAGGCAAACCGTTAAATACATCATACTGTCACTTAAATCATTCTTCGTATCACCAACGCTCGAAAAAGGTAAGTATCAGTTTCCCACAATTGGTGGCTAACATCATCAGACCAAGAATAATCCCACGATTGCACACTTTTTTAAAATATAATAAAAGATTGGGGCACCACAGTGTGAAAACTATGTTCACGAGCCCCTCAAAATTATGCAAACTATCAGCCGTGAAATATGCAAGAAAATATGACCCAAACTTTTGCCCATAAATGTTTAAAATATGTGTTTTTTTGTTATGAAAACATGTATTTTGCGATGACAACTTTTGATATTCTCGAAGTTCTTCCTAACAATCATGCGCTGGAGAAAGACAATTTTTTTACGTTTTTTATGCACTTCCTCTATCACGTTGTAAAGTCAGAATACAAGTTCTGTGTGCCCTTGGTAATGAAGTATCGATTCAAATCGAAAGGTCGGTCGGCTACGTCTGTGGCCAACGCTAGCGCCAAATCCGTTCAGCCATTTTCTGCAAAATTGACATTGTCCGATTGATCTGAGCCAACTTGCGGCGCTGTGAGTTTAAAACGGATATTTTGATTTTTGGAGTACTTTACACAAGTCTTAACACCATGTTCATAATGTTCTCAAAAATTAGTCCAAATTCTTTGATATGATTTTAGTCTCGATTAGCGTGGAAAACTCTTAAAGAATGGCTTGAACCCTTTTCCACAGACACAACAAAGGGCGCTTAAAGAATGACACAGGTCTCATTTTCATTTAAGTCTCTGAATTTTTGAAAATATCGAAAGTTGGAAATAATGCGAGAAAATATGTGCTCTCGCAGAAACACTAGTTTTTATCCAGTGAAACAGCTCTAAGCTCCTGATTTGTTTTCCGGCATCAAAGGTGTAGTGCATGTGTGAGTGTGGTGTTTGTAATGAGGGAGGAAGGGAGAAAATCGTCTGATTCATTTCTTAGGATACCGCCTCTTTGTGAGGGCCCCGCTTCGGTATCCGCCTGGTATTGATGGGAGAAACCACGGGCAACTGCCGTTGCAGCGGCCGCCGCTCGTAATTCCCTGCGTTGAGTGGCCCTCCCCTCGCTTCCCCGCTGAGGACCGCTTCACACAGGAGGCGCTCGCACGTGGAGAAAAGAGGGGGCTGGGACAGTTGTATTTGAAGAGGGCGGGGGTGGAGAATGCAAGCCAATAGAACCAATATGGACCCGTTTCTAGCTATTGCTCGGCAGCGCCAATTGGTTGAAAACATAATTAGGAATGAAACAATTTTCATCGAAGTTGGAGATACGAGTAAAATTATGCACTTTTTATCAAAATGCAGGACATGTGTTCTTATTCAGTTTTCACTTTCAGTATGAAATACTTTTTAAATTATAAATTACAAGAAAATTACAAATGAAAAAGGGAGAGATGACTGAACGGACTAGGAAAGAAAAAAGAATGCAGAGGAAAGAGAATGGATAAAGACGTAAATAGTCAGGAAAATAATTTAACAATAAAGTATTTGAATAAGAATGAGGATTTTAGGTGCATTCTATATAAAGTAGGAGTGTGTAAATTAGACAAACGAAGAGATATGGTTAGGTAGGGTAAATAAGAGCAAAAGAAAAAAGTGAGGGTATTAGGGGTTTAAATATATATATTTATGTATTAGATATAATACGGAATAGTCAGATCAGTAGGAAGATAGGAAAAGAGGTACACGAGAATAACTAAGTGTGGAGTTGATAGAGGGAAAGAAGAGAAGAAGATGTGCAGTAGCAAGTAGATAATGAAGGAAGTGGTATTGGGAGACGACTAAGAATCAGAGTAATTTGAAGAAAAGTGTAAATACAAGGATAGTTTTTAAGAGAAAATCATGTATATTTGTTGTGATTAAGAAACCTTGAATGACAAAGATGAATGTTTCTGTTGATATAAGGACATCACATTATGTCAGATAAAAGGTGTAAGATAGTGGAAGTAAGATTTATTAATTTATTTAACGTCAAAAATAATTAAAAACTGTGTGACGTACTATGGGGAGAAGTGTATTCTGTGTACGTTCTCTTAAGTTTTGAAATCCTTTCCCCAACCCATAAATAAATATGAATAGAGAAGGAATCGTTTTTAGGAAGAATTGATAAGAAAGTATGCCTTATATTTGCAAAGGCAAATTAACTACAGGTTATGGATATTGTTCGTCATTGCCTTCGCAAAGGAATCGACTTATTGTCGCGAAACCATGGAGAACGATAATTTTAATAATTTTTATATTCTCCATTGATCGCAAGAAAACACGCACAGAGAGAAAAATTACATTAATCGAATGTCCAGTAACCGAACAAGGGACTATCGACATAGAACACGGGCATATTGTTACGGGCATATTTATTACATTATACAGGCCAAATAGTATCTGAAATATTAAATATAATTTTTAAAACCAAGTTTACTTTTCTTTTTGATGGTCGGTATTGTCTTTTATTTTATAGAGAGTTTTGTGCAGCTGATTAAGATCAGATACCGGCAGTGTGTAAAGCAGGTTAAAATTTGATTAAAAAAAGGGAGTGAGTCTTTGGATTTTTTAATACTGGAAGGGGGAGAATGATATATACCATTGTTATTGGTTCTAATTCCCTAGAATAAATTATATGCGTGGTTAGGGAAGTTTTATTGATGTTAGATAATGAAAGAAAATGTAATAGTAAAGAAGGAAGCGAATGATGTATAGTTAAGTTACGAATTTGTGTAAAATAGAAGAGAAATGTGAAGTTTTCTTAAGGAAAGATGATAAAGACGAGGAAATTTGTAAAATTAAAATATCGTGAATCCAGAATGAAACTTCGAAAATATAGTATATGGTTCATAATAGACTGGACTGAAATTACAAATATTAATGAATATATCAACTGTTATAATAGGAGTAAATTACCATGATGTAATTGCACACTTCACCAAAGATATTACTACTATTTAACTCCGTTGACAATTTTTAGTAGCGGTTAACGATAAATTATTGTTGAAAGGATAGAAAAGTGAAAAGCGTTACATTAGACTACTACAGATGCCATGTTATACGATATTAAATAGATTAAATTAATGGTGAAACGTATTTTACCGTAGCGCACCTAGCTCTGACCACTCCATAGCAAAACACAACAGATAAGTAAGCATTGTCATTCATCACACGCAATGCACATTTCAAACTAAAAAAAATCTACACATAAATTTTGTAGCCCAGCGGAAAGGATAACATACGCAACGAAAATGTACAAAACATAAATCCGTATTAAAGCTGCGTTAAATGACATATCAAATAAATATGTATCCCCATTTTATTTTGAGTTTGGCTTTTTGGCGGCGAGAGCATACAGTCACATAATGGCAAATTTAATCAACAGAATTACATCTCCAGCACGTTGGAGTATTGATTGTATTAATTAGTGACATGAGACGGGAGTAAGGAAGAAAGAATGAATTCCCAGTTGGAGAAGAAAGAGTAAAGGGATGGGTAGGAAGAAAAAGATGGTAGACAAATTGCGAGACGATATACATAAGTTATTTAAAAAAATAATTAGGATTTGTGGAGAAAATCTGTAAGTAATGTGATAAGGGTATGGGAAGATAGAAGGAAAGAAGGTGAGAAATAAAAGACCCGGAACGAAAGGACTGTAACGAGGGAAGGCGTCATGGAGACAGTAGTTGGCGCGAAGGATCATGAAAATGGGAACGAGCTATAAAAGTGTTCCGTGGGAGGAGATAAGCTTATTTCCAAAGAAAAAGGTGGATGGATGGGGGCGAGAAAGAAAGCATTGCGAGGCGTAAGAGGTCATGCAACAAACGCATATACGCTATTGGAAAGGTGAATCAGATCACTTATTTTGTTACGAAATGATTCAATGTGATAGGGGAGTTATTAAAATTTGACAATTCACTACAAATGTTCCTTTGAAGACTTTTTGGTAGAAAAGACACGAAAGGTAGTTAAACATAACAAAAGGCACCCTGGGATTACTTTCCCTCATGTAAATAGAGTTCACAATGAGGAGGTACATAATGTGTCCGCGCAATTGAGAGGGTAGATGATTTTCGGAATGTCGTTGTATGAAGAGGAGAGACACTAAACGACGACATTTCTAAAACTCTTTGCAGCACCTCCCCAAAGGAAGAGATCGGGGCTGAGAGGCCGCCAGTCGTGGGAAGGGACAAGCGCAGGCGGCGGAGGTGAGCGCCGGGGTGGGGTGGCTTCGGCAGGCGAAGGCGCGTTGCTGGGGAGCGGGCAAGGGGGCGGGGCTGCGAACGAACGTCAGCCGTAAATCTCCCCGGGGCGGCCAGGCTAGAACCCCGGCCCGCGGCCAGCGCCGCTCCCCAGACGCACCAGCGATATTTCACATCATAAAGGGCCGGCGGATATTTCAGGAGTAGCCCCATGGAGATTTAGAATGTATAGAAATGTGTAATTAATTCCGTAAAATATTTCATTATTAAAATAAATTAGAGGGCGCAGCCGCGCGGAATCGAGAGGCGGAACAGAGCCGTCGGTGGGCGGCGGCCGGCGAGCGCCGCGTCATAAACAGCGAATGCTTGCTGCCGCCCAAGTTTGGAAGTTTCGCCGACGCGGCTGATGGATGCTGGCCCGAACAGGGTGGAGCTGGGCGCGGGGCGGGGCGCGGGGCGGGGCGCGGGGCGGGGCGCGGGGCGGGGCGCGGGGCGGGCGCGGGGCGCGGCCGGCGAGGGCGGGCCGGCAGCCTCCCGCCCCGCAGTTAATCACGGGACCTCCACGCCGCCAGCGTTGCCGCCGCCGCCGCCGCCGCCACCGCTGTTTGTTAGGCGACGAGATGGATCGGGAAGGTAATTGGCGGCTTTGGAAAGCCTTCATCGTGGCTGAATCTCCGGCGATCTACCGGTGTGCCGGCATCTCCTTTTCTTTTTTCTCTCTTCTATTTTTTGACGGCCCACCCTTCCGTCGTTCCGCCCCGTCCCCGCCCCGCCCCGCCTCGCTCTCCACCGCCACCCCGTGCGCACCGATTCTTCCTGCAGCTCCGCCCCGCCCACGATCCGACCTGCCACGCCCCAGCCCCATCCCCCGATGTTGTTCTAAAGGGAAGTCCGCGGACGAGGGTTTAAAGAAATGATTTCTCGGATTGTCCATAAAGCCTCTTATTCTGAGGATTTATTACCAGGACACGTTCCTCTTGACCTTCCAAAATAAATTGCCTCGATGATGGTGAAGTCTTTTTTTCCCTTTGACCCCGCTCACAAAGCTTCTCAAAATACATGGCGTTTCCGTCTCAACGTACTCTTTCTAAATTAGGGAGAACAACGTTTAGAAATTTTCTGCTATATCTTTATCATCGCAATTGATCTCGTGTCGGTCAAATTTACGTATTTCATGCAATTCTTCCATAACACACAGTGTTCGACTAGTAATCTTCGTGGAGGCGCCGAAAGGGGGAAAGCCCGTAATTTAGAACCTAATAAAACACCGCTTATTATTTCTGAATACATTTCAGGCTCACAAGTATGAGCTTTTTGGGTGTAGAGGGCCGAGTACCCTGTTATTGGTGCTTCTTATGTATGCAGCGCGTGCTTGTTTTGTGATACGAATAATTGATACGGGATTGTAATAAATAATTTCCACGGGCAGGTCCTTCACCGCCGCAACATTGGCACTCCGCACGTGAGGGGCGCTCTCTCTCTCTCTCTCTCTCTCTCTCTCTCTCTCTCTCTCTCTTTGTCTCTCTCTGGTGTACGGTCTGTTCAGGTCAGTAGGCGAGTTTTTTGGCACGTTCTTAATCTGTTGAGCATCGATGAAGGCAGCATCGCTCCGCGAAAGGGGTTCTTCCGCCTACCACAGGGGCTGGAGCGACAGCTGCCATGCTTCTAAGTGACAGTTCAGTGCGTGTTGTTCGCAGTGACGGATGTTTTCACTAGTGATTGACATTGCTCCAATGTCTTCTAAAAAGAATGTTGTAAAAATGGATTCAAATCATGACGAAAGCATATTACAATCAGTTTGTGAGCGAATTTTGTCATCTAACTAATCAAAACCGTCAGGCCATAGTACTACCGAGTTTACTTTTTCCTTGTGGGGAAAACTGGAAAGCCGGCGTATAGTTTGGCGCCGTATCTTGCCATCCAACGGGAGAAGAACAAATCCATCACTACCCACGGCAACATTTACTACACTTACGGGACTAATGACTTTAGCAGTAGACGCGTCCGGAAACATCAATCAATGAATTTAAAAAATGTTCGTTAAAAATGACAGGTAAATTGACCAGCCACCGTTCTAACGTATTTACGAATTATATTTTAGGATATTATGTGCAACTAGAAAATGTTCACCGAACCAAGTCGTATTTCATTCTCTATCTTCAATGCCCAAATGCCATCAAATTTACGGTTTGCCTAACTAGTGAGCCATGTTTGTATTTTCCTCTTTCAAGAAATGTTGCATGGAGGCATTTCTAGTGTTAGATAATACGATGTGATGATAATCGTAGCCACATCAGTGACGCAAAGTATTATTGTTTTATGAAGGTATCTTGCGATGAAATTCAACAGAACAATGATGAGCTTTCTATACTTCTGCCTCGTACCTTCTTTGTTCATTGAAACAGTCACATTTTTTATTTCAAAGGAGTGCTTCGCATAAAGTTTCGGAACTCTGGATGGCTTACGCACCGGGGAAATTTTCGGTTTATTTCGATATATCGTCGATGATGATTTGGTAGATAAATATTCATTCATGATTGACACTGACGACTTTCAAACATCACATTCACTCTCAAGAAATGTCGTGACGCTCATCAACATGGAAAGAAACATTATTGTAGTAATTGTCCATCAGGGAAATCTTTCAGAGAAAAGTTATTACAAAAAATTCTGTGTAAATATCCTTGATAAAATGATTTGGCTAGAAGACGTATATATTGTAAGATGTAAAAGATGAACATTACTATTGATATTACTACTTGTTATTCATACCTGATGGGATTTGGAAATAAGAAGTTGTCGTGACATTGAGGAAGTCACTCCAGAAAAGTTAGCCGAAGCAAATGTTTCCAAATGAGCAGAGGAATTCTCACTTTCATACGCATAAAATAGTAAATTGATTCAAGAACAAATACAAATAACTTGCAAGTAAAGAAATGTAAGATGCAGGTGCCTGGACAAAAAGAAGTTCAAGAAATGTCCTATCTACACGCATCCTTTGGAGTGGAAACCTTAATTACACTTGTTTTTGTTGTTGTGTATTCCGGAATTTCGTATTCATTACTCAAGTCTATCAAATATGGCAAGTTTTATAAGGAATGAAGAAAAGTTCATATGCTATTTGTGCAGAAATAAAATTCCCATAATTTCATGAATTGCCCTTTAAATGCATTAGCCGTCAATATGACAGCTCGTGGGCAATCTTGGTAAATGAAATGGCCGAGCGTTCTGCTGTTAAAAACCTTTACTTGTATTCTGACTACATAAATACACTGATACCACGCGAACAATTTCAACAGCAGTGGGATTTCAACATTAGATAGATAGATAGATAGATAGATAGATAGATAGATAGATAGATAGATAGATAGATAGACAGACAGATAGATAGACAGACAGACACAGACAGACAAGACAGACAGACACAGACACAGACACAGACAGACAGACACAGACAGACAGACACAGACAGACAGACACAGACAGACAGACAGACAGACAGACACATAGATAGATAGATACAGACAGACAGACAGACAGACAGACAGACACAGACAGACAGACAGACAGATAGACAAATAGATAGATAGATAGATAGATAGATAGATAGATAGATAGATAGATAGATAGATAGATAGATAGATAGGTCGGAAAACGTGCAAACCTGCAAACCTTCCCGAAGTTCGTCACCCAATGTTTTAAAGTGTTTTTGACGTTAAAAAATAAATACATAAATAAACAATTAAATAAGTAGATATTTCAATTAAATTATTATATTATATTATAATATATTATATTATGTCGTATTATATTATATTTTATTGATCAAAGACATAAATAATTAAATAAATTTAATATATTAGTGCCCTGATGCTCTGAATCCTAGGTTTCCGTTGTTCGTTGAATTAGTACAAGGCGAATGCCGGGGCAATACCCCAACAAACTGGCCATGGACCGCACTGCATTATTCCACCACTTGTCTGAAGACCAGACGGGAGGCCAGAGACGATGCCTCTCTGGGGAATTCTGTGTCTGGAAGGTGAAATTTTCCGTAAGGTGACGGGGCGGTCTGCGCGGGATATCTCCATCCAAAGTGGGAGGAAATCCTCCATCTACAGTTTTAAAATATTCACTACACAAACGGGATGAACGACCATAGCAGCTAACGTGTCCGGAATCATCAATCGCATATTATGTAAAAAATGCAGAATGAAATATTATTTTTTCAAATTTGTTTCCACTTTTTGCCGCGATTCATTTAAAGCATCCCACTATTTTGTTCCTGCCGGCGGGCTGCAATTATATCGGCAAATGGAGCTGGTCCCTGAAATGTATTCGCTTGTTGGTACTCGTTATTCTGTTCTTGGTACTGGAGGACCTCCATGTAACTTCATAAGCGACTCGAAACAGGACTCAGTGCGACTGGAAACCTTGTTGCTGAAAGCGAGAGAAAAACAACTCCGTTTGTTTATAAAGTGATATTGTGGATGTATCTTATGCTTTCAATACCCATTCTATTACTAATAAAAGTCAAAATTAATAAAAGAAAATGCTCAAGAATAATAAAGTTTATGAATGGAATGTAGTACTTAAGAATAATTCATAAATTTTGCTGTTAATCAATTTCTATTCATAAATCCTTATTATCTTAAAATTGATATTATCTCCCTGATATTGATGTTTTTTCTTTGTGGTAGAGGTCAATCAGTACGAGCTACTTGGAGGCTTTATTTAATGTCTAACGTATAATCACAACTACAAAAAACATAGCAACTATGAAAGTTCGTGGTCAAATTCCGATCAATAATGAGATGATCTTTAATCCTATTAATAAACTTATTTCCATTAGTGGTACATAACACCATCCGCAAATCAATTTTAAGTACTGTGAGTTTTGGACATTCATCCATGAATTCAATACATGCAAAATCTGCGTGAATAATACTTTCTTCTTGTCAACTAAAAGAAATAGTGTCACCCTTTCCAAATAATATTTAACCTTCGATTTTTTGGGATTGTTCGAAAAATATGTAAATCTTCTTACTGCCCTCTTGAATGAAGAAAGCTACTGTGCCCACCTCAACACTTCTGCGAATCTTGTGAATCTAAAACCACGCACAAGGAACGCAAAGGTTTGGAAAACCTACAGTATTTGAAAACTCAGAAATATCAGAACTTACAAAAAGTAAATAATACATTTTTATATCTACAGAAAGTGTTTAATGGTTATGACAGATAATGCTATTGAATTGGTTACATTTCTTCAAGTTCATGAAATTTAAAATGCCAGATGCCGTAGAAAAACATCAGATGAAGATTCGAATAAATTGTACTCCACGATGGTTGTCCAATGTAATTCAATATGCCCGCAAGGGCTAGCCTTTCGCTACGCGCAAGTCCCAAATAGCAGGTCCGAATGTGCTGGGTTTGCCAAATGGAAATGTTTGTGTCCGTCTTTGAACTCCAATGGAGCTGGCTGGTCGTCCATTCAGCGAGGGGGTGAGTGGTGGGGCCCGGGATGTGCCGCGAGCGCCTGTTTCCGTCACTGGCCTCTTATCACTGCGACGCGTTGGCGCTATCAGCCTCACAGGCGCCGCCCCTTTCAGCCCGCACTTCAAACTTTCACGAACTGGACTTGCCTCAACGCTGCCAACCAAGAGGGTGCTCATAGACGCGTAGTGGGGAGCATAGACGAACGCCCAGCCCCCTCTGCCACCCGAAATGTTTCCCCGGCGGAGGCCTTTACTCTCAGCCAGCGCTCGCAAAATGGCGAAGGCCAGGCCAAAACTACTTTGTTCATAGTGCTCGTCTCGTGCAACAATTGAATCAACCAACCGGCCTGGCGGCGCAGAGACTTACTGCAAGTTCGCAGAAGCGTGCCCAATGAGGGGTCCAGGGGGGCGTGGCGTCCCTAAAAGTTTTAAAGTGACCCTCAAACATTTACATAATGAAACATTTCATTTTCGTAGAACTCGGAGAGGTGGCTCGGAGCATTAACTGGTGTCCCGTTAGGGTTGAGCATATTTTACACGGGAGATGGCGGTGTTCCTTTTTACTAGAACGTGAGATCGGCGCCGCCTTTTCCCGTCGGCTTATGGAGATTCCTACTTTTAGGTATCTCCGACCACGGGGACCGGGAGAGGTGGCCTGTCAGTTCAAGAAATGAAGTCACTGCAGTGCCTCTGACCCACAGGTCCTAGGTTCGACTCCCAGCTCTGGCAGGATTTAGCGTGTCACTTTGGTCGATTTCAGTCGCTGACTGGAGAAGAATCCTAGCGGCCGGCTGGTCTGAATGGTAGTTTTCAGTGGTTTCTCCGATCAATACCAGGCGAATGCCAGAGTAGTACCCTAACAAACGTGTTACGGACCGCGCGCAATATTTCCATCCTCTTCCTTGTCCTATCCTCACCACTTCCACTCACACTAAATAATACTCCACTCCACTACACTACGTCGTGATACTGGTTGGGAGTTTAGAGATTGACCCGGCTGTGGTGGTGCCCCAGGTTTGTGGGAGACACCTGATTGGGGAAAACCACGCTAGCCGACAATAAGTCGGCACCGGATCTCACCATCCAGTGGGGAAAGATTACCGCCATCCCGGAGGGGAAACATGCACTACACGTACGGGACATATACCCTTAATAGTTGTCGCACCCGGAATCACTAAAAATCACTGACTCAATCAATCAGAGAATCAATATCCATAAATATATTTAATGTCTGATGCCCTTCTTTTTCCTTGTGGTACGTTTTATTGACTCACTAGTAAAGTTCGTCGTATGTAAATAAATAAGTTAGAAAAGGAGACCATAAATATATTTCCCCCTATTCGTTTTGGCTGCGTATGCCCGTGGTTTCACCACATTCAATTTCGTCATTATTTTCGGTTAAATAATCTAGCTTCTTTAAAAGGAACAATAAAAAACGTAGTCGTCTTTGAAATCATAAGCCAAAGCATTTCTGTCTTGACTTGGAATAATGCCCATTGTCCACACCGGCATAAGCCGAATTTTAGGCATTTCGGAATAAGGCACCACTTGAGCACCCAGCGTACCAGCTCTTTTTTACTCTCCTATACGCCACCAGGGTAACCACAACGCCAAACTTAGCCATTCACTATTTGCACTCTGGCCGAACGAATATGTGATCCGACGAGCACAAAAGCTGTCTGAGGATTCAAATTGTGTTAGGCTGCTAGCAAAGTTTCTTTAACTGCCATGTGTGGAACACCAATTCTGCCTTTAGAAAATCCACCGTGAGATGCTACGTTGCTTCCACGCGATGCTACATTGTTTATTTATTTATTTTACGTCACAAAACAGTTAAAACTGCGTATGACGTGCTATGGGGAGAAGTAAATTCTATGCACATTTTCAAAATTCTGTGATCCCTACACTAAGTCATATACTACATGAATTTTGAATTAAAAAAAGCTCTCATGTAATAAAATCTATTTTCAAGGATAAATAAGCAATACATTTTGGGCTCTTATCCATGATGTCCTTCGTCAAGGAATAATACTTCCTGCCACAACAACATGGAAACGATAATTTGAATAACTATATTTCCCACTGAATTCTAAAAGACGTGCACAGAAAATGAAGTTACATTTATGTCCAGAAGCAACACTACGGGCCATCTCAGCATTTGCTCAATGGATCAGGGAAACTGGACGAAAAACCTGATCGATGCAGGGGTCATTGACCCGGAGGCTGCAAAACAATACTTGTTACAGGTTGTTTATACACATTTATACAGTCCAAATGGTTAATAATGCATTGATTATCATTGTTAAAATTAATGTAACTTTCCTTGTGATGCTCAGTATAGTCTCTAATTGTATAGATACTGTTATGCAGCAGAAACCATTTCACTTTGGATTTAAACTTTGTGTGTGTGTATATAATCAGAGTAGGGAGAAAACGTTTCACATTAAGGATGTGATATTCCTAAATGCAAAGCATTGACACTACTTGAGAGTCCATAAACAGAAGCCGGCTATTCGGTTTTTATGCCTTCAATAACTAAGAAGTTTCCAATAAATTCCCTCAAAGCAAAATGAACACAATTAATTATTCACTCTATTAAATATGCGTTGCACTTGAGGTTTCAAAGAAATCCCTTGAAATATTATTTAGCCCCAATACTCGTAAGTGGTCAATAGTTAAAGAATTTAAGTATTCACTTTAAAATTTATAAATCAAAATATTTTCGTGGCTTCTCCTCTTCTAACCAGTATTACTACGGAACAATTTTCAACTGTCCGAAATTGTGCTGTAATTAATAAGCATGTTTAAGAAGTTCATAATAGATTATTATGCACCGTTTTATGGTACTAATCATACCACGAAATATACAAAGCAGAGAAAATCAATATTACTGATTTCCAATGCGCCCAAAAGTTGAAAGAAAACTAAGCCGACCCGGGCCATTTGAGAGATGACTATGGATGTGTCATCTATCCAGGAAAAAAGTAATCAAAGAGTTTCTATGAGAACTGAAGAAAGCAAATATTTGATTCTGTTATTCCGCCAATTACACTGGTCGACAGTGATTTTGGTACTCGAGAAAATCAACTGTACCAACCGCAATTCGGGTGTGCAAATTTCAGATCTCAATTTTTTTCATCTCATCCCAATTTTATGATAAAAAGTATTTTTATCCGTTTATTTTCATCGCAGAAAGATAATGAGATCCAATTGTAAAGTAAATGTCTTTTTGATGGTTTTGTTTGCCAGTTTTTTAACACTTACTTGGTGAGGACTTTTTCTTCCAATTTTTGATTTTTCACTGTAGCGCGTGCTTTTCTTTGATTTCATAAAATAACAAATGACATTTTGTAAGCCGTTCTAAGTCCCTTGTAAAACTGAATTGTATGTAAATAGTAAATTAACTTATTTTCGTCCAATTCTAAACGATTTCATGCCCCTACCTGCCAAGACAAAATTGACTCTAAATGAAATTTGAAGCTAATTGCTTTCGATTTTTTGTGCATTTAATTACAGGATTTAATTGAAATCATTTCACTTTTGGGGAAAACAATGTGGAACACAAGATCCCCAGTTGCCTGCAGACTATTTTTCTTCCACCCCTGCATATTACCGTGGACTCATGAAAATTCTTGTGAAGGCAATGACTCATTATGGAAGAGGTTTTAGATTTCCAAAAGAAATTTCGGAGAATAAAAAGTGATGAAATTTAAAGGTGGGAATTTTTGGAGGCCAGAAATATGACACTTGATGTTTCACAACATACAGAATAAAATGTCCTTTAGAACTTAGAAGCTTTGATAGAGGTGTACTTGTCGCAACCATGTTTAGGGGAAATTATCGAACATGTAATTATGCAAAATTAGTACCACCAACCTGATAGTGATTCCATTATTAGACTATATCAGAATCTAGGCTGTCACATGTCTTCAATATTACTTTTTTCGCATTGCCATCTTCAGTTTTTTCGACAAATGTCCACGCTGTTATTGGTGAGTATGATGAGAGTTTTCACCAGAAAAATCAACAATAGAATCCAGATTAAGGAATAAAACAATGTAGGCTTTCACGGCAGGAGTTGTAGTCAAAGATTTCTTCCGGGCTGAAGGGCCGTGGTCCATTGGAAAACATATTTCCAGACGTTTCGTCCGCAACTACGGCAGACATCCTCAGTGGCGATGTGGTCTCGGACGAAGAATCCTCCTTGAAGGTTCCCCGGTGACTGACGGAAGTGCCCAGTCCGCGGGGATATTTGTACCAGCGGGACTGTGGTGGGGGGCGGCTACTGATTGGCTCGGGCCGGGTGACGTGGCGGAGACGCTCACTGTGTGTATGTGACTGTTATCATGTTCCCGCGTGCTAACATAGTGGAAGTTTTCTGATATTTCTTCAAAGATCAACAGCAAGACAATATAAACGAAAAATCAAATGTCTCAAAAAGTAAAACTTCTTGAGTTGAAGTGTTGATTACATATTGTACATAAATGTATATCATTTTTATAGTTTTGAAAATATAAATGAACATAAAAATTTGCAAACACAAAAGTAACCAAGTTTAATTTGGCCTTTTTGGCCTCAGTCTTCCGAGATACTATACTGAATAATAATTGGGTTTCCTTTCATAATACTCGAATTAATAGAACATGTAACGTGTACAATAAATCTGTCTTCAGATATGGAATAATATACTCGATTTCTGTCGATTTCACCTATAGGTGAATTTTCCTCACTAGCAGACCAAAAATTATTTTTAGTAGATCATCGTTATCCTACTGCGAGTATCGACTGAATTCCCATACTTGTGCATCATTGCTTACGACAATTGACGAGATTTCACCATAAGACTGGAAGGAAGACGCCGCATGCCATTCAATATTTACTATTCACATGTTGCTTTTCAGAAGAGAATTTTTTTATATTCTTGGTATGAAAAGAACTGCTGTAATATTTCATATTCGGCCTAAATAATTACTGTTGCAGAATTCGTGAAGACAGTTTTTATTAAACTATTTAACTAAATGCAGTTTATGGTGATGAATGGCACTAGACTATTACTATTGAATTTCATGAATTCCTATTATTTCCATAATTTTATGTAGTTCTACTCGCTTTCAGAAATAAGGCAAGGCGTGAGAACACTTACAGTATTCCTAGAAAACGCACTACAATATTACTTGGATATAATTTTTATTGATTAAACATTAACATCAATAAAAGCTCATTGCGACATTGAAATCGAAAAAGAAAATTTAGATCAGACAGCCAATTTCAACGTGCCATTGTAATAATTCAATGTGAAGAAAGTTTGGATTCTGAAATAGCACACGTACAACATTGTGTGAGAATATATGTGATAATTAATTGGGGATGTGCGACTCTTGCTAGAGGATGATGCCCACGCAGGGTGCTGAAGGCATAGATCGAGAGTCGGAGGGCTGTACGCGGGATTGGAGTTAGAGACGAGGGTAAAGACATGTGAAGGCGGAGGAGAGGCAGTTGGAGGGTGAGTTGGAAGTAAACCAGAGTGAAAACGGAGCGACTAAGATTGAATGATTCGAATGCTGCGATGAAGGTGGAGGCGAGCTGAGGCGGCATGAAGGTAGGCTTGAGGCGGCTTGAGGCGAGCTTGAGGTAGGGCTGGAGGCGGCTTGGAGGCGGGCTTGGAGGCGGGCTTGGAGGCGGGCTTGGAGGCGGGCTTGAGGCGGGCGAGGCGGGCTTGGAGGCGGGCTTGGAGGCGGGCTTGGAGGCGGGCTTGGAGGCGGCTTGGGGCGGGCTTGGAGGCGGGCTTGGAGGCGGGCTTGGAGGCGGGCTTGGAGGCGGGCTTGGAGGCGGGCTTGGAGGCGGGCTTGGAGGCGGGCTTGGAGGCGGGCTTGGTGGCGGGCTTGGAGGCGGGCTGGGAGGCGGGCTTGGAGGCGGGCTTGGAGGCGGGCTTGGAGGCGGGCTTGGAGGCGGGCTTGGAGGCGGGCTTGGGGCGGGCTTGGAGGCGGGCTTGGAGGCGGCTTGGAGGCGGGCTTGGGGCGGGCTTGGAGGCGGGCTTGGAGGCGGGCTTGGAGGCGAGCTTGGAGGCGGGCTTGGAGGCGGGCTTGGAGGCGGGCTTGGAGGCGGGCGTGGAGACGGGCTTGGAGGCGGGCTTGGAGGCGGGCTTGGAGGCGGGCTTGGAGGCGGGCTTGGTGGCGGGCTTGGAGGCGGGCTTGGAGGCGGGCTTGGAGGCGGGCTTGGAGGCGGGCTTGGAGGCGGGCTTGGAGGCGGGCTTGGAGGCGGGCTTGGAGGCGGGCTTGGAGGCGGGCTTGGAGGCGAGCTTGGAGGCGAGCTTGGAGGCGGGCTTGGAGGCGGGCTTGGAGGCGGGCTTGGGGCGGGCTTGGTGGCGGGCTTGGAGGCGGGCTTGGAGGCGGGCTTGGAGGCGGGCGTGGAGGCGGGCTTGGAGGCGGGCTTGGAGGCGGGCTTGGAGGCGGGCTTGGAGGCGGCTTGGTAGCGGGCTTGGTGGCGGGCTTGGTGGCGGGCTTTGAGGCGGGCTTGGAGGCGGGCTTGGAGGCGGGCTTGGAGGCGGACTTGGAGGCGGGCTTGGAGGCGGGCTTGGAGGCGGGCTTGGAGGCGGGCTTGGAGGCGGGCTTGGAGGCGGCTTGGAGGCGGGCTTGGAGGCGGGCTTGGAGGCGGGCTTGGAGGCGGGCTTGGTGGCGGGCTTGGAGGCGGGCTTGGAGGCGGACTTGGAGGCGGGCTTGGAGGCGGGCTTGGAGGCGGGCGTGGAGGCGGGCTTGGAGGCGGGCTTGGAGGCGGGCTTGGAGGCGGGCGTGGAGGCGGGCTGGAGGCGGGCTTGGAGGCGGGCTTGGAGGCGGGCTTGGAGGAGGATGGAGACTGAATCTAGGGAAGTTTAAAAGAGGAAGGAGTGGGGGAGAGGAGGGCGGAGACAAAGCGAAGATGGAATCCGTGGTGATATTGGGATGAGGGAGGATGCGGAGCGGAAGCGAGAGAAGACGCGAGTGGGGCGAGGTGAGAGCGCGAGTTTCGAAGTGGTAGTCAGGTGAAACGAGATGGAGAGGGTGTATTTGAAGGCAGGGACTTGCGAGAAAGAGGGGATGGCGGTGGGGGTAGGATGAAAGCGAGAACGTAAGTGTTTTGGGGGGGGGGCGATCTAGGGATCGCGGGACGAGGGGGCGAGTGCGGGCGGGTTGGCCGGGTGCGGGTTGCCCTGCGTCTGGATGTGGGAGATGGCTGGCTGGCCCATTCGCCGGGCGAGCGGTATCTTAATAGTCGAGTGGATGGCGCAAGGCGGAGCGCCTGCAAGTCGTCCAGGGCGGGGCCACAGCAGAAATTGTGTGTGACGAACGGGGGAGAGGTACAATCTGGGCACGTTTCCTTAAGCTCTGAAATCTCTTCACCACCATTTAACCCAAAATAGTTGAATGATGAATAAAAAACGGACAAAGCAAGGTTAGTAACACTTGCAAATTATGCTGACATATTCGCTCCTGACTTGTAGAAAATTGTTTGCATTGGTAAAGGAATTACACAATTGATTAGTATTGCGCTAGTAATGATAAGGAAAAAGTAACCCATAGCCTCAGCTCTACTCCTACCGCAACTAGCAAAAGAAGGGCTCAACTAAACGTTCGCATAGTGAAGCTACATTTATGGGTCGCATGGGAATTGTGGGAGGATGGTATAAACCGGGTGGCGCGGAGGGGGGAGGCTGCGCGTGGGGTCACGAGGTGGGGGAGGCTTGCGAACTTGGCATTGTTGCGGCGCCGAAGCGAGAATCATATTTCATGAGCGGCCTCCAACATTCCAGATGCGCCAACTATGCGCGCCATTGTGTGCTCAGCGCCCGTCCGGCGCTGCGACAGGCGAATGAGTGAGGAGCAGTACATGGGGAGTTGTGGCGTGTGCAGCACTGCTGTACACGAGGGCGAATACAATGGAGCAGAGGACAGGCTGCAAGACAGAAGAACGTGCTTTCAAAAACGTTATTCTTCCTATTGGCATGTTCTGTGATTATGCGTGATAATGTATTCCCACTCAATCTGAGCAATTGGGAAATTTTAAAATAGTTTGAACCATTCGGGTCTATGATTTGGTGCGCACATAGTGTCAAGTATTTGTGTGTATTTTTAAATATTGTTCAATATTACTGGATTCTAAATTCTATTACTCAATTCTGAATTATTTGGTGAAGATTCTCACTCAATCAGACCAATATTTATAGGGTTTTAGTATTTTTCTGTTGAAAGAATTTGATGCGGAGAGTTGTAAGGTTGGCCATGGGCAGTAGAGACTTAAAGAGAAGACGCAAAGAGAGACGCTTAGAATGTTTCAGACAAAAAGAAAACAAACAAAAACGATAAGACAATTAGTGGATATATCACATTGACTTCGAATAGATTTAAATAAGAGGACTTGTGATTATGATATGAATTATTGAGAAACCAATGTGAAGAGTAATGTAAGCTACATCAAGTAAGCATTCTACCAGGAAAGATTCACAACTTAGAATTTTACAGAAAAAAATTTTTGTAAGACTTACCCTAAGACGCGGAATAAATTATGACAAAAGCACCCATCATCCTCGTGAAGTTCAATAGATGAGGAGGTACTACGCCCAGTAGTAAGTAATATATACTTCTTATATGATAGCATAATTGTTGTGAAATATCCTAAAGGGCGGTAAACAATGTAACCTCTTTTTGGGGTCAGGCAGTACGAATAGCTTTTTTTCAGGCAAATCAGCTTATGAATATGTGCGGCACATTTTAACATATCTTTATTCTAATGCCAATTCATAAGCCTTATAGGCGTACGTAGAGCAGAGTAATGATTTTGATGCATAAGCGATTTGTGGTATGATATGATGGAATGAGAGGAATGGAGAAAAGGGAAAACCCGGTGAGAACCAGCCGCGAACCCGGTGAGAACCCGGTTCGCCCGCAAATTGCAGATGCATCGACCGGTACCACCCAGAGATTGAAGGCTATTCCTCTGGCCACTATTCCACGGGTCAATAGGCAATATTTTGACAGAGTAGATCGTAGGGAAGGGGTAGTGGGTGGTAGGGGGTGGGATGAGGGGAACCAGAGGGTTGTGGACGACTCTTGCCACCCGTTGCCGGTCACCAGTTAAGTGGCGTTGGTATCGCTGACGAATAAGGACACCCAGGCAAATATTTGGCCACACTTCTCCGGGGCGGCATTGCTTCCGGTGCGATTTACATCCGCCGCAAATTGACTGGGGAGAGGGCGCAAGGTGGGGTGGGCGTGGCGGAGTGTGGCCTGCGCCGCAGGGGCCGTGCGCAACGCCCAGTACGGGTGAGGGACGAGGACAATGACGAGGACGGGATGGTTCGGCACGAGGATCAAGAGAAGCCGCGGCGCAGATGTTACATGAGAATTTGTTGAGAATGTAAAAATTGCTTCAGGCGTTCAGGTTTCATGCCCACTTCTACTTCTAAGCTGAAAGTGTCATTCTGCTATAATATCTTTAGTCAGGGCACGATTATTTTGCTATCATACTATACGAAGAAAGGGAAAATCAATATCTGTATTATAGTTGAAAATCAAATAAATCTTTTTCAAACATCTAAAAATTATTTCTGCGAACAGCAGAAAAAAAATTCTATAAGTTAAATTATACATTTTAACTAAATAATGTGCGAATGAATGCTTTTTAAGGGTTTTCAAGATTGGAAACGTCTACTGAACGAATTCCGAATTCGTTGTTTATAATGAAAAAGAATGGTTAGTCTGGACGTGGATTTGTCAAGTAAAACTCCTATACCAGTGAATATCACACTATCACCTTACCATGTTTCTAGAAAATATTATTTCCTTCAAAAGAATGTTTTCCCAAAACTTCCCAACTCCTAAAAATTAGGAAAAAATTGCCCTTTATGTTGATAGGAAATGTTGATGGGAATGTCGAGAATAAAATCTCCTTAACCGACAATGGATATGTAGTTTATTGCCTTTGTTGGACAATCTTAAAGCATGCGCAAATGATTTAGCATTAAATCAGCATTAAAATAATTGTGAGCACATGCAGCGTAAATGCTCTTCATACATTTCAAAATGTAGGGTGTATATATGGACATTTTAAAGCGTGTACAAGTTAAAGACACGAACGAAAAAGATGTATCGTTCATTTTTGATAATACATTCTCGGCACCAACTAGATATTTATTATATAATATAATACAAAATGACCCATAATATGATATACAGAAGAGTCATTGAATAGAAAGTGAAAGACATTGTAATGCATACTCGTAAATTCAATGTTGCAGGGCTATTTGGGGATTCTAAGTTTGATTACACCAAAACTAATAATAGATTACAAAAGGAAAAATTTACAATCATGGCCTATTATTCTATCATCCATTTCCGAGAATGAAACTGCATTAAACGGATTATCATTGTAAAATAAATTATAAAGATCAATATGTACTAAACATGTACAAAACACTAGTGACAGACAATCCTAAAATGTTCAGATAATATCAATAATTGTTAACAATAGAAATAATTAAGGGAATAATATTGAAATGAACTCATTTTCTGTCATCACCTTTAACACCAGTGATTGTGTACTTGCCCATCTTCTATACGTATTTCCATAATAAGCAGAACAAACAGTGACTGAACAACTGGACTGAAGCTCATTATTCCACTCAATACATGCAAATTTGCAATTATTATTCACTAAACAGATATTAGATAATGTACAGATTTCTTTACTTTGAAGATATGCCACATTTTCTTTATTTTTCAAAGACTACTGTTGTGGAAATGAAACATAATCCTTGGAAAACACATCATTATTTTACCTTACGCAACATCGAAAAAACTAGTGGTGCTACAAGAAGCACGTACTTTCTTACATTATATCTTACGTTAAGCCTTTTTTTCTCCCGGTTTTAGGAAATCGCAGTACATAAAAATGAAATTTCTAATTTGTTTATTATTCTTTTGGAATTTTTTAACTGAATTGGAACAAATAGGAGTACCATATTTTGCTCGTTACACAGCAAAAAGGCCTATGATAAATGTAGCATAAAGTTACGCGATTTTCCATTGAGCGGAATAGATTGAAAATTGAGATTCATTAGTGAGGTAAATCAGATTGATACGTAATTATATAATTATATTGCAGAATGCAATATCGACTAAGCCCTACCTCCGTATTAACTTTAATTAGTAATGTTCTCTGTGAAAGCGTTAATCGTTTTCGAGAATATTCAATTGTGTTTCTTTAGTTTTTATTATTGCATTTTCAGAGGTTATACGCCCAAGGGAGGGGACAAAGTAGAATACATTAATGATGCTACAGGAGCAAGCACTTTCTTGTTGTTGTTGGGTTTTTTTATTTGTAATTTTTAAGTATTCAGAGGGCCAGGAATATTCGACCAGTGACATTTTATAAGCGTCCTTTGCTCTACCATGAAAGAATATTGGGGTAGTTTTAATTTTCTTATAATTGCAATAAATTTAAGGAGTACTTTTACGAAAAATAATAGTTTTTTCAACAAGATACTGTAGCAGAAATTACGCGACTAAACATATTTTGGAAAAAAATTATATGATGTTTCTCAAATATTTAGATATTTAGAACATATTCGGTTAAAAATGTCTATCTTCAATATCGTACTTATAGGAAGTCGGCAAAATATCGTAGTTGTAGGAAATCTCCTTTTGCGATTTTTCGAAAAATCAGGGATTTTATTAAAAATATGGTAAATACAATTATTTTAAGCGTATTTTGACGCTATGCGAAGTCAAAGACTAATTAAATTTAATGAAAAAATTTAGCCATTTTTTAGGAAATCAAGAAAAATATTGCCGCTTAATGAAAAAGTACATTGAAATATCAAAATATCCATTTCAAATTATCATGGTCTCGAATTGAAAGAATTCGATCGTGGCGTTGACCACACACAAACAGATTGACAGATGAACGATGGAACCTCAAAACTTCAAAAATAAGCTCTTAAGACTATTTTAAGCATATTTTCTCTAATAAAATGCTTGGATATTCCGAATCGCTGAGTCGCTTATTTTACAATTTTCGTCGTTTCCTCCTTGACTCTGAGTATACAAACGTACATACATACATACATACATTCCTACATACATACGAGTGCATATATGCTTACATATTGTACAAAATGTCTCGGAATAAGTTATAAATCTTCAGAATATAAAATTGATCCTTTTTTAATGAAACATTTGATGTTTTTTTTGTATAAATTACGCATGTCAAATTGCCTTTGATTTGTAGGTATATCATTATGTAATAGTTTTTGAGGGGTTACGTTCTGAAAAAAATTCTATTACTTGCCGAACATCTGGACATGATTGGTTGCCTGTACGTCAGGGGCAAAAGGCACATCATTAACTTTTGCCACATTGGCAAAAGGTTATTATTTTCGACGTCTCTACATGTACTAGAAATATATATTATTTATTTTTAGTCAACCTGAAACTGTGGTTCTCCATTTCAACGATTGATTGATTGATTCAATGATTAAATGATATTTCAGAACATTGATGGAGAGGAAATAAAAAAATGAATGCACGTGTGGTAGATCGGTGATAGTGCACCGCATGGGCCTTGCAATTGTTGCCAAATGTCGTAAAACTCACTTGAAACGTAAAGTGGGGCGGTAATAGGAGCGCTCAATCGATACACGGCCGCCTACCGCTTGGGCAGCCACTCAACCACTGACCGCAGTGGCCCTTCCCGAAATACCCCACACGGCCCCTGCCCGCCCTCCCTCTCCGAGGCGGCAGGGTGCGAACCCTTGCGGGTGCTCCGCGCGGAGAATCAAAGTCCTTTTCAAGCTCCGATCCTCCCGTCAAATCCTATTACTTCACACCCCATCAGCCCTCCCTTCGCCTGCGGAGACAGGCCGTGCAGCCCGTGTGATGCGGGGTGGTGAGGCGGAGCGAGATGTCATGGAAAGGCGTGCAGGGCGAGAAGAGGGGGCCCGGGAGGCGGGAGGGGCGGCAGTGGTGGAATGGATCGGCTGGGTACGGGCTAACCAAGTGGGGGTTGGGCGGGTGGTGAGGTTGGGCGAGGTTGGGCGGAGGTTGGGCGGAGGTTGGGCGGAGGTTGGGCGGAGGTTGGGCGGAGGTTGGGCGGAGGTTGGGCGGAGGTTGGGCGGAGGTTGGGCGGAGGTTGGGCGGAGGTTGGGCGGAGGTTGGGCGGAGGTTGGGCGGAGGTTGGGCGGAGGTTGGGCGGAGGTTGGGCGGAGGTTGGGCGGAGGTTGGGCGGAGGTTGGAGCGGAGGTTGGGCGGAGGTTGGGCGGAGGTTGGGCGGAGGTTGGGCGGAGGTTGGGCGGAGGTTGGGCGGAGGTTGGGCGGAGGTTGGGCGGAGGTTGGGCGGAGGTTGGGCGGAGGTTGGGCGGAGGTTGGGCGGAGGTTGGGCGGAGGTTGGGCGGAGGTTGGGCGGAGGTTGGGCGGAGGTTGGGCGGAGGTTGGGCGGAGGTTGGGCGGAGGTTGGGCGGAGGTTGGGCGGAGGGTTGGGCGGAGGTTGGGCGGAGGTTGGGCGGAGGTTGGGCGGAGGTTGGGCGGAGGTTGGGCGGAGGTTGGGCGGAGGTTGGGCGGAGGTTGGGCGGAGGTTGGGCGGAGGTTGGAGTCGAGGTTGGGCGGAGGTTGGGCGGAGGTTGGGCGGAGTTGGGCGGAGGTTGGGCGGAGGTTGGGCGAGGTTGGGCGGAGGTTGAGGCGGAGGTTGGGCGGAGGTTGGGCGGAGGTTGGGCGGAGGTTGGGCGGAGGTTGGGCGGAGGTTGGGTGGAGGTTGGGCGGAGGTTGGGCGGAGGTTGGGCGGAGGTTGGAGGCGGAGGTTGGGCGGAGGTTGGGCGGAGGTTGGGCGGAGGTTGGGCGGAGGTTGGGCGGAGGTTGGGCGGAGGTTGGGCGGAGGTTGGGCGGAGGTTGGGCGGAGGTTGGAGTGGAGGTTGGGCGGAGGTTGGGCGGAGGTTGGGCGGAGGTTGGGCGGAGGTTGGGCGGAGGTTGGGCGGAGGTTGGGCGGAGGTTGGGCGAGGTTGGGCGAGGTTGGGCGTAGGTTGGGCGGAGGTTGGGCAGGAGGTTGGGCGGAGGTTGGGCGGAGGTTGGGCGGAGGTTGGGCGGAGGTTGGGCGGAGGTTGGGCGGAGGTTGGGCGGAGGTTGGGCGGAGGTTGGGCGGAGGTTGGGCGGAGGTTGGGCGGAGGTTGGGCGGAGGTTGGGCGGAGGTTGGGCGGAGGTTGAGGGAGGTTGGGCGGAGGTTGGGCGGAGGTTGGGCGGAGGTTGGGCGTGAGGTTGGGCGGAGGTTGGGCGGAGGTTGGGCGGAGGTTGGGCGGAGGTTGGGCGGAGGTTGGGCGGAGGTTGGGCGGAGGTTGGGCGGAGGTTGGGCGGAGGTTGGGCGGAGGTAGGGTTGGGCGGAGGTTGGGCGGAGGTTGGGCGGAGGTTGGGCGGAGGTTGGGCGGAGGTTGGCGGAGGTTGGGCGGAGGTTGGGTCGGAGGTTGGGCGGAGGTTGGGCGGAGGTTGGGCGGAGGTTGGGCGGAGTTGGGGGAGTTGGGCGAGGTTGGCGAGGTTGGGCGAGGTTGGGCGAGGTTGGGCGAGGTTGGGCGGAGGTTGGGCGGAGGTTGGGCGGAGGTTGGGCGATTGAGGTTGGGCGAGGTTGGGCGGAGGTTGGGCGAGGTCGGAGGTTGGGCGAGGGGAGGTTGGGCGGAGTTGGCGAGGTTGGGCGGAGGTTGGGCGGAGGTTGGGCGGAGGTTGGGCGGAGGTTGGGCGGAGGTTGGCGGAGGTTGGCGGAGGTTGAGCGGAGGTTGCGAGGTTGCGGGGTTGGCGGAGGTTGGGCGAGGTTGGGCGGAGTTGGGCGGAGGTTGGGGAGGTTGGGCGGAGGTTGGGCGAGTTGGAGTGGGTTGGGCAGTGAGGTTGGGCGGAGGTTGGGCGGAGGTTGGGCGGAGGTTGGGCGGAGGTTGGAGGTTGGGCGGAGGTTGGGCGGAGGTTGGGCGGAGGTTGGGCGGAGGTTGGCGGAGTTGGGGAGTTGGGCGGAGGTTGGGCGGAGGTTGGGCGAGGTTGGGAGTTGGGCGAGTTGGCGTTGACAGGTTGGGCGAGTTGGGAGGTTAGGCGGGGTTGAGCGGAGGTTGGGCGGGGCTTGGGCGGGGGTTGGGCGGAGGTTTGGAGGGGCGAGGATTGGGGGGGGTGGTCAGAGGTTGGGGGGTGGACGGGGTGCGGCAGGGGTGGGGCGGGGGTTTGGTGCGAGTGGTTGGGGGACTTGCGTGCATTGGGTGCGAAGGGTTGGTCGGGGGTTGGGGGAAGTGGAGAGGTGTAACCTACCGGGAAATGACGTGACGGGAATGATGGGGCGAGGCGTGGTGGGGCAGGCAGAGAGTTGCGATGGAGTGCGGCCTCCCCATTAACCGTGATAAAAGATGGATGGGTCGCTCTTTAATCTCAGCCGGCGGCGCGCAGCCAACACGCGCAGAGGCGCCAGGCCGCCAGGAAAGTGGGCGGGCTAAAATCTAGTTGTGGGAATGAATTAAACAGCTCGTGTTCTGGACAGCGACGCTCACGCGATAATACATTTCTGTCCAAATATTGACTTGTAGAAAAAATAATTGGAAGACGTCCTGGTGCTAAGTATAGAATAACACCAAAATACCATCTAGTTGTGGGAATTTTGTCGTGGTAACACAATATAACCATTACATTATTAGTAAATTCTTAATCAGACTTTCTAGCATTAGAATAAGAAATATTAGGAGCATTGGCAAATCAAATTAGAATCACCAATTTGCATAACTTTTTCATTGACATAAAAATAATATTTTGCTACTCGCGTACCGGTTTCAGAAAATGGTTAAACGGCGTTTGCTCCAGCTCTTTTAACCGAGAAATGTCAGTTTTTCAACAATGTTTTGCATTTCCAAACATCCTTTTCTACCATGATAAGCTCGTGGAATCGAAGTAGAATGACGTTCCAATGGACTTCAACAGAATACCATATTGTTAATTATTTTTACTTTCTCTCCTTACTATGACTACGGCGGATATCTGCAATTTTTCGACTGGAAAATCTCGCATTAACGAGTCTGCAAACTAAAAGTGGATAAATCTTGTTCTCACATGTAGTAAATTAATTCCTCTAACAATTTGTGTTCTTTAAAATCAAGCTTTGAAAGCCTATATTGCATCGCGCAAAATTTCATGTTATGTAGTACATTCATATAGAGGAAAATCATAATTTAATGTAATTAATTCTAGAAAAAATCTACAAATTACACACTTCCAAACCATCCGTTTGAAGACCGATGGTTTTCAGCTTCAGATGGAGTATTCCACCGGTAATCAGCTAACAAATTGGGTGATCCTCTCCCGTTATAACGGTTGTCCATACATATTATACGTTCCTGTATTTATTTTCCTTTTCCACCACTAACGGATCCAAGGTTAGAGTGAAAGATGGTAATATGCGAGTGTAAATAAGTATTTGAGAGACATTACATCCTATGGCTTTACACGTTGTCATCATCCGATTTACAAGGTTGGAGTAATTTAAGCCTTATGCTTGCCCAAAATTGGTACGAACATTTTTAAACGCAAGCCCAAGCTGTTTTTCACAAGCGCCAAACATATCTTCGAAATTAGAATCTTTCATAAACTCACGGATCCGAGGGCAAATCACCATCCATAATTTTACTTTTGTATCACTCAGTGCACGCAAACATGTGCTAGAAGCCTTCACCTTCTTTGCCTTCAAGAAAACTATCATTAATCCTAATTTTATGTGCAATGTATGTAGTAAAATGCTTGTACTTTCATCCGAGGTTTTGTGAGGGACGCTGTCTACTTCCGGCACAAAAAATATATTATCTAGGGCGAACGTTTGGTTGGTTGATTAATTAATTGGTAATTTCGATCCCATCAACTGCTAAGGTCATTAGTCCCGTTAGTGTAATTCATATTTAGCGCGGGAGAAGGCAATGAACTTCCTCCACTGGATGGTGAGATCCGGCGCCGACCTACCTCTCAGCTTGCAGGGTTTTCCAAACAGGTATCTCCCACTAGCGTGGCACCGTCCCTGCCAGGATAAGATCTAAGCTTCCGACTGGTCTCACGACATGGGTGGAAATGCAGTGCATGTAGTAAGTAAGGCGTGAGGCATGTAGTAAGTAAGGAGTGTAAGTAAGGCGTGAGGATGGGGAAAGGAATGGAAAGAAAAAAACTTCGCGTGGTCCGTGGCATATTTGTTAAGGTACTTCTGCAGCATTCGCCTGGTATTAGTCAGAGAAACCAAGGAAGACAACCGACTAGAGCCGCCGGCCGCTTGAATTCTCCTCTACACAGCGACTGAATTCGATCTAACTTGTGTCGAAAATCCTCCCACCGTCGTACTCGAGCACGCATTTATTTTTTCCTGGCTTTATTGTCCTAAATACACAAGAAACAGCCGAGTGGCGGAAAACCTGCCTACATTTTTCAGATGGCACCTAATATCTTGAGATCAGCGCAGATATTTCATTGATGCTCATTGTAATCAAATCTGGTAAGTTACAAACCCACATTTTCGTACGTCTGCTTCATTTCTGAAGCGTGGGCATCTGGTATAGATGGTTTTACATTTTCGTGGGGTAATAAAACTACCTTCAAACTTCCTTTACCCCAATGTTTCCATGAGGATTTTGATATTGTTGCACTGGACTATTTTACATTACATAGAAACACAAGTAGAAAAGAAAAATGAAAATTAGTTTGACTTTATCTGTGGACGTACTTTCCACTAGAAGGTTCTTGCCATGTAATCTTGATCCTGATCGTTCAGGGAGATCCATAGATTGGTTCGAATTTCAAACTAAATCCTTTAATTCTAGGTGCTGTAAGGACAAGCATTGAGTCATTGCTTTTTACAGGCCTAGTTGTAGAAGATACGTTTAGATATTTGACAAAACATGTTTTGATTTCGTGGCGAACCCAGTTGCGTTCGTTGAACAAACGTTAGAGTGAGTGTCATGGACATTGGATTCTCGCAGTACTATGGAAGCAGCAAAAGGCATAAAGGACGTGTACCCTGCATCCTTCTACGTAAATATCTAGAGCATCTACTACAATACAAATGACTGCCCATGGTTTGTCGTGACCTCCAATTTTACGTTTAAAGTATATTTCATGGTATTTTTTTTCATTGTATGGGTGAGTATGCCTCTGTGTGATTTCGCAATATACTCTCCGTAAACGAAACAAAACACATTGCGCGAATTTCGTTTTTACAAAGCATTTTGGACTCAACTTTCAGGAATTATAACAACACACGTAATGAATGAATCTCAGCATTTTGAGGCACATTAAATTTAAAACTAACTGTGTGTGTTTGAAATAACGATAAGGATCATTTATGCCAAAGCTGTGCCGATTTTTCTGCATTTTTATACAAACGTGCTTCCACATAAAACAACTCTAGATATACCACAAAATGCAACATAGAAAATCGATTCATGTACTTCATTAACTGCTATGAACGATTTATATTAAACTGTTTCTTTCGTTCATTTCCAAATTAACTTGTTTGGTATGTTGTATTGCTTTAATAAAGTAGTAGTCATTAGTGTTCATTGGCTGTTAAATTCAGCCGTCGAAAGACAATATCCGCAATGTTTGCATTTCAAATTCAATGTATTGACTGATGCTTAATGATATTTGCGCGTCGAATCCTCGAAATGAGCTCCTGTGCGCGTCGCGTCGCATCGGCGGGGCATCGGGCGCGCCCGGCCAACCACCGCGGGGAGGCGATTGCGCGTCGCAAACGCGCGTTCGGTGGGCGTTCGGCGCGAAGGGCACGACGCGCCCAACCGCCGCGTCGATACGGCCCTACGAGTGCACGCGCTCCCAGTCACATCAGCTCAGTCAATAGCGCAAATGGAAATTTCACGCACGCAGAAAAAGTAGTTTGTAAACCTTTATGACGCGGTGTTCGTGTAAGTGAAACAAATTACAATACACGATTCCATAGACCCTGTAATAAAGCAAATGAGGCAATTGCTCGCACCGGTTTCGGGCGAGTATCGATCCCACGGTCCCTCAATTTGGGCGCGGATGAGGGAGCGGGGGCGGAGCGGGGGCGGAGCGCGGGCGTGCAGCGGTGCGCGGATGGCACTCGCGATTGTTTTGATCTTTGTACTGAATAATGTCAGCCGGTAATCAGCGATTTGTTCGTTCCTGCAAACCGATTAGAGGGCACAGCCAGGGGCGCAGGCGGCGGCGGCGCCCAGTGCGAGGACGCGCGGCCGGGGGGGGGGAGGGGGGGGGCGTGAGAGGACGCGGGAGCTCAGCGCCCGGCGCTCTCGACCGGCGTTGCGGGGACGCGCGAACAACCAATCGCGAAACAGGCGATCTGAATGGATTATTAAAATACTACGCGATTTTCCAAAGCCGCTTCTGGTGGCGCTGCAATCTGCAGTTTTCGTCAACCACTCGACTTACCCAGCATTTCGAATTGCGGGAAGCATGTACTGTAAGATTGGGAGCATCATTTCATTGCGCGCTGCTTCCTATCTTTCGAAACTATCGCGATACCACGGATTTAGGGCCGCTACAGTGCTGAGCATTATTTATCAAGATATCATTACGAATGTAATAGTTGAATATTATTAAACTGAAACATAACATACACAATATTTGCAAACAATGTAAGAAAAATGTTTAAAGGAAGGGCGGGAACAACTGCAAACGTTTGAGAAACGAAACAAGTTTGTTTGTAGTATAAAACTAGAAGTATTACAGAATGGCACAGACGTTCTCGTACCAAATTGTACTAATTTCCTTGGTGTGGTCTGGCTTTAAGGTCTTGGTCCATTCTCTGGTCAGCTGCCTTCTGTCGTCGCACAAATTACTCTTTTTTTTACATTTTCTCAACTCTTTGCTCTCCCAACAGTACAACAGAAATATTACTTCAAGAATATTAAAAAAGAATATTAAAATTTTCATTGAAAAATTTGAAGCCTTTTTAAGAAAACGGCGATTAAGCATTATTGTACATGCGAAATTTGAAGCTCATTTTCACAGGAATCTATTGATTTTTCGAAAAACTTCTTTTGAAGTCATTCCCAAAAGCAATACTGTATACAAATTGATGGAAATGTGCACATTAACGGCGTGAGCAATATTTTAAAAAAAATTGAATTTGTGAATTTTTTAAAAAAACGAAAGACTACACCAACACGAACTTTACGTCATATTAAACAGTGCAAGTAGTACTATTCGTTGGAATAATTTTAAGGGATTCGTTGGAGCCATTTTTGAGAAAGTGGCGATTTAGCGTTTCCGAAAATGCGAAATTTTGAGCTCGTTTCCACAGAAAAGGTAAGTTTTTCGAAAAACTTTATTTAACATTATTTAATGCACATGTACTCATAAATACAATAATGTGAAGAATTTGCTTCTGATGTAAATATTACCGACATGAAAGACAAGGGAAAGAAATTATATTGTTGAAAAAACAAAATAGAGTAAAGTGGCAGTTATATTGTATAGGGTTTGTTTCGCCAACCAAATATATAAAGGAAATATTTGGAGCTGTTTTTGAGGAAATCTTTGTTTTTGTTCGTTTTTAAAATTGCAAATATTCCACGCTCCATTGCACGAAAACTACTAAAAGTTTAAAAAAAAACATACATTATCTTTATGACAGAACTATTTATGAATATCAAATTTCATTTCAAGGAAACACCTGTCTTCAATATTGTAGTTGTAGGAAGACGCCGAAAACATCCAAACTTTTGCAATTTCCGAACATTGAGAGTTAACCGAGAAAATCGGACCTATGCCATCTTTATAAGTATTTATATTTATATTTTGCACTATTCCTAAAAGAAATTTAAAGAACAAATTTGGATACATTTTTGAGAAATTTTGAAAATGTCTGGAGGTCTTCATGTAATGTACCCCCCAGTTTTAAAGAAAGTTATTTTAAAATTTTAAATATATAACTAGAGCCAGATGGACAGGGGTTTCTTCAAGTTGGAAAAGATCGTACGCATATTTTAGGCGCTAGTATTGTTCACGGACAGACGGTTTTCAAAAGAACAACTTTTTCGGTATCAGAGGAACCCAAATCGTATATTTCCGTTGAAATCTCGAAATCTATTTTCCGCAGCATTACGTAACCTTCTCTATTGTACATATATTACTCCGTATATACGTATGTATACGAGAAAGTAACAAGGAACGAACAAGAGGCAACAAGACGATTCACAGAAGTTCACCAGATGAATGAATTTACTTATATCAGTGATAGGCCCTTTCCGTAGCTGACATCATTCAAATACCATTTGACTTCTCGTTTGCAGAATTTGAGAATGTTTGAATTGGAATTTCGTGAATTTCATACACCGGATTCTTTAGATTGATTTAGAAAATATTTCCAATTAGAATAGAAGGGATTGAAGGGATAACAATGTGTGAATGTTTGAGTTTTTGATGGAAGAACAACATTGATGTCAATAAAACCGTTTTTAAAATGGGGTCACAACAATGAAACTGATGTTTGAATGTTTGAGATTTTGATGGAAGAACAACATTGGTATCAATTAAACCGTTTTTAAAGTAGAATCACCATCCCTTTAAAACCCTGCCTTTCGGCTTTTCTTTGCAAATTTTTAGGAAATAACGAATAAATAGTATTAAATCAACAGACAGTATTTTTATCAACAGATTTTTGACTGAGGTGGTACCTACGTTATGTTGCAAAAGTTGTATTCTCATCCAACATTCCTTATTTGATTCAGTGTGCGAAATTAGTCTTATGTGGTCAATTTTACGTTAAAACCATATAAATATACGCTTTTTGAAATAGCCATAGCGTCGCAAATATTTATCTCGCTTGGCATTATATAATATATATATATATATATATATATATATATATATATATATATATATGTATATGTATATATATGTATATGTATGTATATATATGATATATATATATATATATATATATATATATATATATATATATATTCACTTATATTGTGACGTCATGGGATTAGAAAACCCCATAACGCCACCATCAGCTGCGAAAAGAAATCAACGAAGAGAGAGGAGTAGCGTAGGCGGTTGTAAACGCTCTATCTACCCACAGCTTTTCGAACTCTGACGGCCGAACTAGCGAATAATGTTTTTCCGGGAGGTCACGAAAAGAGGAGAATATTCACCCTTCCAACAGTTTCCCCACGCGCGAGTACCATAAGTATCGCGGCGAACCTCGGAGGAGCTCTCTATGATTGCACCAGCAACGGCGACTAGACTGAGTTCTGAAGGCGATTGTAACTTGATAGCATAGAAGTTTATTTTAACTTTGTATTTCAAAGTTAGCTTGAGAAGCGTATCAACATCCTGCTTCCTGAGAATTTTAAGCTCTCTTCAACGAGCTTCAAGCTCTCTTCATACTATCACGCTTTCCCCACGTGTGGAAGGTAGTAGGTGGGTGTGTTAAAATACACACACATATATATATTCTAACACCACCACTAGTGTGGCAGTCGTCGGAAAGAATGCTCTTTCGAGCTTTGAATATCTCAGGGGGCAGGATCTTTAGGGTATGAGAAAGAAACACCCAGACCCAGAATTAGGTAAAACAGTAATATATTCTTAAAATATTCCACAAAGCAACCCTTTTACACTGTCACAAAATAAGAGAACAAAAAACCAATTGCTGGCTGCGCGTTTGAACGCATGCAAATCACTGATGGTGAGACCTCTTAGAGAAATTTCTAAAAGAAATATTTGCTTATGGTTTCACTCTTCGCCTAGCTAGCGATAATTTTCCTTATAACTCCCGTGCACGGAGTTCTGGCTTGGCCAATACTAGTGAATGAAATTTAATTATTTTTTTTACACTTCCTGAATTAATTTACCAGCACACATTATTACAGGTCTTACTGCTATTCACAATACGAACTTTCCTCGTCAGGAACACAAATTATTTATCTTTAATACAGCTTCGGAATGAAATGTACTACCGGCGTACGAGGTCATGAAATACTTCGCCGTTACTCAATTTTAAGGCGAACATGCAAATTTTAGTATTCTAGTTTCTGGTGCCAACACCACCTTTCTAGTTCCTGTCTCCCACCTCAGTTTTATGCAAATTTGGAAATTCAGCCGTGCCGCCACTCGCGGCGTTCCTGCAACGTAGCCCGCTTCAATGCCGCTCCGAAGGCCACTCGGCCTTTCCCCACCAGATCCAGGGACCAGTCTTCTAACCCCCTTCTTAAAGCCCACACAGATCCACGGTCCAGTCTTCTTAACGCCCACCACCAGATCCACGTCTCGTCTACCTTCGCCCGCCTTCTTGCGACACGAGTACGCGTATTGCCCAGCCTCTCCGCGTCTGCTAGTTAGCGTGTCGCCTCACGAATGCTTTACAAAAACTCTCATAGATCCGCAACCACAGCCACTATTCTGATTCGTTCTAAATTTCACAGTTCTTACTGCAATCTCCTATAATGTTCTCCTTACACCACGTAGCCTCGCTACTCTTATCATTTCCCACTTCCTAACACCCCCAGAACTACGGCTTCTCTCCCTCAACTATCCCGCTACCTTACTCGACTTCTCACCTCGGCGTCTCACACAAGAAGGGGCCTTTTTCTCGCTGCTCTGCCGTTTAAATGTTGCAGTGACGTCACGGTACAACCTCACTGCGCTGCCCATGTTGCGGAAGTGCACTGCCGCTGCGCTTCAGGCCGCAACTAACAGTTATACCTTCGCTCTCCACGTCTATATATATATATATATATATATATATATATATATATATATATATATATATATATATATATATATATATATAGTGCAAGTGGTGTGTTCATGAATATGACCCGTAATGTGCGTGTCAACTGAACGCAGTCACGGACACATATTTCATTTGGCAGTGAATAAGTGACGATATGGTACGAGGAAGACGAGTCTCATGAGAAGTGAATCCAGTTATTGAAGGGCTGGCAGTTACAGCGAGGGCCTCGGCCATGGAGGAAGTGCGAATAAGATGGATGTTAGAGGACGTGCTAAATCCATCGAGTAAGACAAACCTAGTCAAGTTAACATCTAGTTATTTAGTAAATAAGTAAATCTAAATCATTAAAATTGAGTAAATAATAAAATCTTGGGCGTACCAAAGACGTTAACTAATTCTATTGATCTCGGACGGCAAAAAGTCCGAGAGCCAAAGGTTCTAGAATTTTTGTCGTCCCATAAAGATGCGTAACGAGATTTCCTTTTATACAGTGAACGCAAACCTGATAGTGAGGCAGAAGGTAAACAGTGAAACAGTAAATATTAATATCAATTACAGCTCACAGGTCTTACGAAGAGACAAAACAACTAAATAGAGAAAAGCAGTAGACAAAATAAATATTCGCACGCGTAGTAGTAATAATATTACTACAAGTTTATCAGTGGTACCGCAGTTCACAATGAAAGGTCAAATAAAGATATGTTATGTAATGATTTTGTGTGAATATTGCTTGTAATTTGCTTTATTCCTCGTGTAGAATAAATACATTTTGCTAAGAAAGAAAAATTAACATATTTTTTACATGTTACTACTGCAGGGTTACGACTTTCTAATACCGATAATGCCATTTCACAATGACGGTTAATTAAACATGCCCCAGATTTAGATATGTTGCAAACGCTGTTGAATGTCCTGCTTTCCTGATCGCATTTGTTTCATTTCTGCAGTTGTGCAACCTGCTGCTCGTCGGTGTCGCAGTCAGTCTCCCACCCGAGGTTGTCACCCTGGCACTCGCTATGGCACTCGCTCCTTCTTGTTCTAACCAATTTCTCTAATTGTGCGCTCTGTGGAGTGTTACGCGTCAAGTCGGAACTCAAACTTATAACAAACTCTAGTTAGCCACAATGTCTTATTTTCTTATGTCTTATTCTTCCGCGGTTAAAAGTGTATTTCTGCCAATCCAAGTACATCCGGTGACATTACATGTTACCACGTGAATTCAGTGTTTCAACTCTATTCAAAAATAACGCAAAAATCCATTTAGTTTCAATTCTGTTCATGCAATAATTTATTATGTAAGGTGCTACGCTTGTGCTGGACTGGAGTTTTAACCAATACATTTGTCGCATGGCCATGATGCGAACAGTAGAATCGACGTTTCTGTAAGGTATCACATCTACTCATCGAAATAATAACCTCTATTTGCTACGGAAAAATGTAGTCAACAATTTAAATGTACTGTAATTGAATGGTGTTGTTCTCAACCATGAAACATGTGTCATGTTACGCCTCGATTAAATAGCATTTAAGACATCAGAAAAATATGATCAACAGCATTAAAATTTTTAGTGACATTGAAGTGACAAACCTTTTAAAGCCAGACACAAAGACACTAACTTTCTTTATATTAACTGGCATTATTATCAATTAAGAGCACATGATATAGTTTTATGATATTCTTGTAATTGTGTGAATTAGTGAGTTTTCCTCCCAAAACCCAAAGCTCTAGATGAAGACCAGAAACGATATACACGCAAGACCAAAACCTAGATATTAATATGTTGAAAACTATATGTAAACGGCATTTAAATTCTAAGAGTTAGCAATATATCAATTGTTTACAATGTAACTGTATATTTTTAAAACATTAATATTTTGTATTTTACTTATAGACAGGCTCCAAAAAAATCCAATCAGATGTTACCATGGAGAGATGTCTTAGTTTTAATTAGATGAATAAATCATAGGTCAAACTAACAACTAAATGTTAATCTGGAAGCGAAATGACAATAACATGAGAATATAGTCAAATTAGATACGGAGTAATAAATATGATTTGAAAGGTTGGCACATGCATTTTAATACTAATTGTTTTATTTGGTCATAGAAACAATGAGAAATGAAGATTAACATTGTTAGTAACATGATATATCCAAAACATATTCATTTCATACTGAATTATATTGACCACCATTATATTGACGCACCATTATATTGACGTCTGCTAGATTTCATCATATTGACGACTGTATTTAATATTGAGTCATAAGTTTCGATGATAACTCTGGTTACAGACACACCGCAGTCTCTCCAAGACCTCTGCCTCAGCCTACATCTCCACGCGTAACCTGGCTCCGCCCCCGCCCTCTATCTCTTCCCCGCCTCCTCCCCTACCTCCGGTTCCGCCCCTGCCCCCGCCCCGCCGCCCCCGCCTCTGTCTGCGCGGCGCCAATTAGAAGTTGCAGCTTCGCGCTCAGTCCTTGCATTCAGCGGTTACGAGGCCACCAGGATCCGTCGATGTTGCCCCGCCCCCGCCCCCGCCCCCGCCCCCGCCCCGCTCCCACCCCTGCCACCCCAGCCTCTGTCCCGGGCGTTTCTTCGCACCCGACGAGAGCCGCCAACTCAACCGGCTCACTTGGCGCCCAATTACTCTGAAGTTGCTAATGAGCTAGGAGCTCATTAGCAATGACTGCGAATAATAAAGCTAGCGCCAAAATTAGTCGTCCACGAGAGCTGGGAGGAAAAACGAGCGTTGTGGGGCCGGCGGCAGCGGGAACAAAACGTTTGAGCTCGTGCACAGAAAATTTCATGTCTCTGGGAATGTTTGTAGTTGCATCGCGATTTTGACCTGGAAACTCCTCGGGAGTCGTAAGCTTCGAGAAAAGAGCGCCTCACGAGCGCCGGACTGCAACCAGAGTGGGTGGAGATGGCGTCCGTTGAAACACAAAGCACGTAAATCTTCTTTAACATCTTCAAACGCTGATTTTTGCCTTCTCCTTGCACCCATTCCCAAATGGAAAATATCCCTCTTCTGTGGTTACGTTTTTAGAAGAACAGTGATAAAACGCTATCAGGTAATATGTTTATAATAGCATCTAAGTTCTGAAAAATATAATTTCTTTCTTTCTTTTGTTTTCAGTGGTTAATTTATCTAGCGAAATAATATATTTGAGGTTTTAAAGGGAAAACCTGTGTTAATTTTGTATTTTAGCAACAAGAAACAAAGCAAGGAACATTATCATTTGCTGTATGGATCAAGGTAAACTAAAAAAACTGAATTGGATAGTACGATCTAATCCGTGATCGTCTTTGTGACAACGTAATTAGTGATTTTAAGGTGTTAAAAGTACAAGTCGGTTTCGTAACACGTGGTTAGATTCATGGGTCATATACTGTGACCGCCCGTTTTCTTAGATTCCGAAAACGTGTCACATACCGCCCTAAGAAAGCGAGGGAAAAGAATATTTTGAACGCGCGCCAACGCGGATGGATATTTGGAATGATAATTAGAATTTAGAACAAGAGAGACCGCCACCTTATACCAAGGGCGAGACCGGAGGTCGGATGAAAGAAAAGTTTTTCTGAAGGTAGCAGCTGAACTGGGCGGACGTATGGAAAACGGTACCCCAGTAAGTGACATTGCAGCAAACTTCAGATTTGCAATTTTTTTGAGGAAAACTCTTCTAGAAGACCAGAAGAGGTAATTATTCTATTATAAATTGATTTAAACATAATCTTAGAAGAAAGATAATAAGAAACGTTATGAATTCATAATGGAAGAATTAGGGAGTGGAGTTTGAATAGATGGCAGTAATTAATAGCTTGCATTCATTTCTCTTCCAGTTTTTTTCTCTCACATGCTTTTCGTATTTAAATACTCTCTTGAAGTTGGTGCTCATATAAAAGGGGTGATCTCTGGATTCATTTTCACCTGAATATCCAGTTGGTCATTAACTGTAATCGAAAATAAAGTAAAATTCATATGAGAGTATTCAAGCATATAAAACTTGAACGAGAAGAAGAAGGCGATTTCTGAGGGAGCAACGGCGTTCTCAACCCGAGGCCACGACGCTTCAAGGCCGAAGCAGCTCGGTGGAAAGGTGTAGAAGGAAGCAAAGTGGACTGCTCTACGGCCAAGAACACAGTAAGGTCGTTCCAAATAAAATGTTTTGTAGGGATAGGAGTGATTCAGTTTAATAAGAAAGCTCATTCTGTATCTGTCACGTAGAAAGAAAGGGAGGGTAACAGATTTACCACGCTTAAAAGATAAGAAAAGTAAAAGTACATTTGTTTCCGACTTCTAATACGTGAGAACAGAATCAATCTTTTCTTTCAAAAGGATTTCAAGATCAAATATTGTAATATAGTGATTAAGAGTTTGTGTAAGAGTATAATTATAATAATAGTAATTCTCTGGATTTTAGAGAGAGAAAGAGTTTCCCTTTTGTTGTAAAAGTAATGTTAAGGGAAAAGTATTAATTTTTGATTTTCAATGTGTGTTTCTTTCAAATTTTGTAAAGTAATATTTTAACAATTCTTTCGAATTTCTGAAAGTGTGTTTGTTAAACAATTGGGTTGTAGATGTAAGTAGGAAATTGTGTATTGTGTTATTAGTGTTCTTTTTTTAGTCAAGAGTATTCTGCATTTGATTTTTCTTATGTGCTATTGTATGTATTTGTCAAAGCAGCCAATATTTTAGAATATATTCTGAATTTAGTGAAAAGTGATTCTCACCTGAGTTGTTTGTAATTTTGCATCCAATCCATAAACGATCTTACGACCCTGCCCCTATTTTTTTATTTATTGTGTCCACACTGGACGTCTACACTGAGCTAGTCGACCATCTGGTGAGATTGTGTTCGCCACCCCCAAGACGTCTCAGGTCGTGCTGGCCTTACGGCTTGTACCGCACACGACTGTGGCTCGCAATTGGCGCCCATAAGCGGGGCTCGATTATTGGATGCATTTACGACAAACTCGATTTGGGAATAACTGAGACCAAAATTTGGTGTAACTAAAATTACTAGTACAATTGAATCACTGTTCACTAAAATTTCTGACCAGGTTGCAGAGTACAAGTGGGTTGAGTAAAAGTGTGTATTTCAGGAGTGGTTTTTTGAAAAGGATATTTATTATATGAGAGTTTTATCAGTTTCAAATTGTGTTTGGTATTTCTGTGTGAAATATTTTCTGAGAGGTGTATGGTGTCTGGGAAAAGAATTGATTGATTCTAGGCAGTTAATAGATTCAAAATGGCAGATAAGTATAACGTGGCTAGAATTTACCTACCGTGGAAGGAACTTCTGAGGAATCAGATAGCGATAGGAAACTGGGGACAAGCACCAGGTACGATGATCGTGGAGGAAACGACAGGAGAGAACTAGGAACGGCAGGAGAAACTAGTGCGACGTCGCCGACAGAATCACAGCCAACGCCAACACGAGATCAGGATGAGGAAGAACGAAACCTCGAGAGGGCTAATTCAATGATGCAACGGTTAATAGGTCAATTTATGCAACAATTAGATGTGAGGTTAGTCATGCAGGATGAAAAAACAGAGGAAACCATAAAAAATTAGGGTTACTTGGAAACTAAACTAGAGGAGAACAAGGCTACTTTGGAAACTAAATTAGAGGAGAATAACTCGGCAATAAATACTTTGGAAACCAAATTAGAAGAAAATAACTCGGCAATAAATGCATTGGAAACTAAACTAGAGGAGAACAAAGTTACTTTGGAAACTAAACTAGAGGAGAACAAGGCTACTTTGGAAACCAAATTAGAGAAAATAACTCGGCAATAAATGCATTGGAAACAAAATTCACGGAATTCGACACGAAATTAGAAGAAAATAATAGGAAGTTAGAAGAAAAATTTAAAGCACAGTTTACTGAATTAGCGGAGCAGTGGAAGGTCGAATTTAAGAGCGAGGTTCAACAAGAATTAGACAAGAACACGAGAACTTAGAGAAAAATTCACGGAGCTGGACTTGAATTAGAAGAAAAGGTTGATCAAGTAACGAAAGAATTTGAAACTAGGATCGAAATACAATCGGATCTTATAACCGCCGTATCCGACAGGCAGATTGAGGTAGAACAAGGAGTAGAAAAGTTCCAGAAATTAGTTACTGAACAAGTTCAGGTTCAAGCTAATAAATTAGATAGTGGAATAAAGGCTCTTTCTGAACAGGATGGCGTTCTACAACATCAAATTAATGCATATAAGAATGAAGTAGTAGAATTGAAAAATCAATTAGAAAATTTACCATCGGGTGGAGGAAGTGTTCAGCCCACGTATGTTTTATTACGTGTACTCCTAATTTCAGTGCAGCGGAGATGAAAATCCATGTGTATTTATGAAAGAGGTAGATAATTTCTTTTCTTTAAATTGTTTTCCCGGGACAGTAAGAAAACTAGAATCGTTTATCAGATGTTGCAGGGTAATGCACGAATCTGGGCAGATAGTTTAGGAGAGTTTCCCAAAACTATGGCTCGAACTCAAAGAAAAATTTTATTCGAGATATTGGAATAACGAAACTCAAATCAATTTTAAAGTTAATGTAATGTATGGTACGTGGAAGAAGGGTACGATGTCCATGCAGGAATATGCAACGGAGAAATTAGCTTGTTTCAAATTATGTACTCGACGATACCGGATGAAGAAATTGTCTGTTTATTAATACGTCATTTTCCTTCCTCGACGCAAAATTTGCTTAAGAATCTTTACCAATGTCCACTGAAAAATTAATAACGCAACTAGGATTGTATGATGCCACTTCGTGTATAATGAAAGGTTACAGAAAGAGGCAAATGCTAATGGTCCGTAAATGGTCAAGATAGCAGGCAGCAACAACATAATGTAAGCAAAACAGAAACAGGAGAAACTTACAAACCGAAACATTACCAAGAAAAAACAAACTTATGCTAGACAAGACAGGACCTCGTCTAGGGATAGAAATAGAAAAAATTCTATTGATAGAGGAGTTTTCCAACCCAGAAATACAGGACCAAGTACATCTCGCGGACATGAGTCGGAAAATTAGAAAGGTTTGTTTCGACACGCCATCCCGCGCAAACCAAATAGAACAATCTAGTGAAGAAGAGGTGGCGATATTATCAATCGAATTAATCTCATTTGATGATGAACTGTGCAACGATAATCTCAATGCATATCAGAAAAACAGTTAACTGAAGTATTACTTAGGAATCAAAAGGTGTTTTTCAAAAACAAGAATCCAGTAAAAGATTTTCAATTCGAAATAGAATTAACAGATAAAACACATTCACGGGTTACCAATATGTCATTCAGAAAAACATAAGGAAGAGGTGGATAAGCTCATTACCATGGTCAAAGATGATATCATCATGAAGTCCTTATCTAAATCCGATAGTGCTCGTAGAAAAGAGTAATGGGAAGATAAGGTTGTGTTTAGATGCAAGGCGATTGAATCAAGTTACCTTACCGTACAGAGACAGACCGTTGCGTGTAGAGGATTTAACTAATCAATTATCCGGCATCAAGTGGTTGAGTTCAACCGACTTCACTGCATCGTATTGGCAAATAGCGATAGCACCTGAATGTAGACAATATACAGGATTTATTCACCGGGGAATTTCGTATGTCTTCAAAAAATGCCATTTGGACTCAAGAACAGTGCATCTGCTCTTGTACAATGTTAGACAATATCATTGGCAGAGATGTCCAGCGATGTTTTTATCTATATTGATGACGTGCTTGTGTATTCTAAGACATTTGAAGAACACATGACTAAGCTAGATATTTTGTTGAAACGTCTGATTGAAAATAATTTACAACTGAATTTGGAGAAAAGTAATTTCTGCACTAAACAAGTTAAGTTCCTGGGTTATGATGTGACAGTTAACGGAGTCAAAATGAATATGGGAAAAGATGCGAGAGATAGATAAAATTGCACCGCCAAAAAACACGAAACAACTTAAAAGTTTGTTAGGTTGCGTCAATTATTACGCCAGATTTCTTCCTAATTTCGCCATGCACATTGAAATATTTTTTCCGTTGCTGCGAAAGCACACTAGATGAAAGTGGGAATACAATCAGAAAGTAAAATTTCCACAGTTTGCGACCATTTAAAGAATGAAATAAGTGGCAAAATGATGAAACAAACAGATAAAGTAACCGACAAGAATCATGTTAAAAGGAAAATAGAAAACAAGAGGGAGAAAGAAGGAGGAAAAGGAAGAAGGAAGATGAGGAAGAAAAAAGGAGTAAGAGTACAAGAGGGAAGAGAACAAGATTGCTCGACGTTCTAGAATCAAGAAAAAAGAAGAGCATAAATTTTAGTGAAAGATTTACGGCATATGAAATCAAATCCATAAAATCTTTTTTTTGAAAGAAGGGTTATTGGGCCGCCCGTTTTCTTAGATTCCGAAAACGTGTCACATACCGCCCTAAGAAAGCGAGGAAAGAATATTTTGAACACGCCAACGCGGATGGATATTTGGAATGATAATTAGAATTTAGAACAAGAGAGACCGCCACCTTATACCAAGGGCGAGACCGGAGGTCGGATGAAAGAAAAAGTTTTTTCTGAAGGTAGCAGCTGAACTGGGCGGACGTATGGAAAACGGTACCCCAGTAAGTGACATTGCAGCAAACTTCAGATTTGCAATTTTTTTGAGGAAAACTCTTCTAGAAGACCAGAAGAGGTAATTATTCTATTATAAATTGATTTAAACATAATCTTAGAAGAAAGATAATAAGAAACGTTATGAATTCATAATGGAAGAATTAGGGAGTGGAGTTTTGAATAGATGGCAGTAATTAATAGCTTGCATTCATTTCTCTTTCCAGTTTTTTTCTCTCACATGCTTTTCGTATATTTAAATACTCTCTTGAAGTTGGTGCTCATATAAAAAGGGGTGATCTCTGGATTCATTTTCACTCTGAATATCCAGTTGGTCATTAACTGTAATCGAAAATAAAGTAAAATTCATATGAGAGTATTCAAGCATATAAAACTTGAACGAGAAGAAGAAGGCGATTTCTGAGGAGCAACGGCGTTCTCAACCGAGGCCACGACGCTTCAAGGCCGAAGCAGCTCGGTGGAAAGTGTAGAAGGAAGCAAAGTGGACTGCTCTACGCGCCAAGAACACAGTAAGGTCGTTCCAAATAAAATGTTTTGTAGGGATAGAGTGATTCAGTTTAATAAGAAAGCTCATTCTGTATCTATCACGTAGAAAGAAAAAGGGAGGGTAAAGATTTACCACGCTTAAAAGATAAGAAAAGTAAAAGTACATTTGTTTCGACTTCTAATACGTGAGAACAGAATCAATCTTTCTTTCAAAAGGATTTCAAGATCAAATATTGTAATATAGTGATTAAGAGTTTGTGTAAGAGTATAATTATAATAATAGTAATTCTCTGGATTTTAGAGAGAGAAAGAGTTTCCTTTTGTTGTAAAAGTAATGTTAAGGAAAAGTATTAATTTTTGATTTTCAATGTGTGTTTCTTTCAAATTTTGTAAAGTAATATTTTAACAATTCTTTCGAATTTCTGAAAGTGTGTTTGTTAAACAATTGGGTTGTAGATGTAAGTAGGAAATTGTGTATTGTGTTATTAGTGTTCTTTTTTTTCAGTCAAGAGTATTCTGTATTTGATTTTTTCTTATGTGCTATTGTATGTATTTGTCAAAGCAGCCAATATTTTTAGAATATATTCTGAATTTAGTGAAAAGTGATTCTCACCTCGAGTTGTTTGTAATTTTGCATCCAATCCATAAACGATCTTCACGACCTGCCCCTATTTTTTTATTATTGTCCACACTGGGACGTCTACACTGAGCTAGTCGACCATCTGGTGAATTGTGTTCGCCACCCCCCCAAGACGTCTCAGGTCGGGTGCTGGCCTTACGGCTTGTACCGCACACGACTGTGGCTCGCAATACGACACATTCTACTATAATTTAAAAATTTAATTTCTCTTCTAACTTGCTCCGTAAGGTGGGGAAGTAAAATGTAATATATTGCATTGAATAACCTTGGAGTATTTTACCCACTTACACATTTATCTTAAATCTATGCACAACACATCATGACTTTAATATACAATTTAGACTACAAAACTGAGAGAAGATCAGTAACCAGAGGAGATGGATGTCGAAGGAAATCATTTACTACTATCATTTAGTACTAAGAGTTTAGTGAACAGTAACGAGACAGTTTTCAAAATTTCTCCGCGGAATGGTGAAGGCGTTACCGGCGCAAATGGGCATAACCCAGTAGCAGTTACATTATCAAACCCAAAAAATCTTCATCAAATTTTAAACTGAATAGTGTTACATAACAATAAAATGATATTAATAAGTAATAATACGTTGGTCGCGTTCACTACACTTCACTGCACAGTTTCACATTGTATTACGCTGTATTGCACTACACTTCACTGCACAAAACATCACCCAATTAACGCCCTCTCACCCCAATTGACCATTTCTAAAACAAGGGGCACCACACTTATTCTTCACGTCATTTACAACACCTGTCGCAGACTTTAATATTGTGTTCCGACAAGTTGATCATAAATAAACTCACGGCGAATGCGCGGGAGAGGGGCGGGAAGCAATGAGCGTGAATCAGAGTACTCCAACAGCGAAGTTTCCTTTGGCGGGCGAGCCGTTATGCTAAGGGTGAGTCTTCGCCTGAGAGTGGTACAAGTGATAAGAGAGCAGCTCGGGAAGTCAGAGAAAGAGTTTGAAGCGAGTGACATTCGTCAGTTGACCGGGGTCTTCATGGTTTTATTTCAATTTCTGCGTGTAATGGAAATTGCAAATAAAGATATAAAATGTTTTCCTCCAACTATTTTGCAACGTGTTCTTAAATTCAGCGTATGGCATCCCCATTGGTGTTCTAGTATCGGAAAGGCATTGGTGTTAGACCATCAAGAAACAAAAATCCAAGTTCGCCATTCCCAGTGCGCACTCGCTCAGTGGTCTCCCAACGCCGGAAGCGCTTCCGCGGTATGAAGAAAAGAAACGAGTGGCGTCATCTAGCACCCGCAGGACGGTTATGGCGCTTTTAAATTACCTTCCACCATATCTCGGCGTTTCCGATGAAATATATCTTCTGCTAATGAAAGAGATCCTCTTAAGCCCTGTGGCCCCCCACGCCGACCGGGGCGGGGAGCGGCGTGGCGTCGGCCCGGTGCGCCGGTCGCCCGCGAATCGGAGAGCAGAGCGCGATGGGGCAGAGCGAGCGGACGGTGGGGACAGGGACGGCAAGAATGAAGAGGAGGGCAGGGCAGAGTCGAGTTTAGCAGGGAAGGGAGGAGATAGCAGGGCCATGCAGGCGAGCAGGGTGGGGTGAAGGTGCGCTGGGATACGCGAGACGGAATGGGTGGTGAGGGCGGGGCGCGTTGGAACGGGACGGAACGGGACGGAACGGGACGGAACGGGACGGAACGGGACGGAACGGACGAAGGACGGAACGGGACGGAACGGGACGGAACGGGACGGAACGGGACGGAACGGGACGGAACGGGACGGAACGGGACGGAACGGAAACTGGACGAAAAAGCTGATCGAGATGGGGGTCATGGACCCGGAGGCTGCAAAACAATACGTGTTACAGGTTGATTATACACATTTATACAGTCCAATAGGTAAATAATGCATTATGTATCATTGTCAAAATTAATGTTACTTTTCTTGTGATGCTCAGTATATTCTATAATTGTATAGAAACAGTTATGCAGCAGAAACGATTTCACGTGGGATTTAAACTTTTCTATCGAATTTAATCGTTTGATGTCATCTGGCAAAGTGTTGTAAAATAATGTACATGTACTGTATGTGAATATTTTGTAATGAGCTGTTGATACTGTCACCTAATGAATATGATTTCTATGTCGAGTGTTATAGTAATAGACTTCGGCATTTTCTGAAAATATATTCCCGCCCTTAAGCAAGTCATTTTTGACAAAAGACACTGATTCGTAAATAAACAGTCAAGGTAATGGTAAAATTCCTACATTAATAAAGAGAGGTTAAGAAGAATCACGTGAGTGGGATTTGGTTATTATTCGTACAGATCGTTTTTGTAATCTAAAAGTCTGGGAGCTATAAGATGTATTTCCCCAGAATATTATGCCATATCTCAGGCGGGAATGAATATTCGCGAAATATACACAATGAACAGTAAGAAGGCTGACTGAATTTGCAAGAATTCTGAACGCGTAGCATAATAAACTTAATTTTGTGTTCAATTCATTTAAATGGACGTTCCATTTAAGGTTTTACTGAATTGAGAAACGTAAAAATTTTGTTGTCTTAACATCAGTCAATGGTACACCGTTCATTTTCAACAGATCACTACAAAAAATTCACAAACAAGTACATTACTGTACAATATATTGCCAGATGACATTAAACAATTCAATTCGATAGAAAAATTTAAATTTGAAGTACAATAGTCTGCTGTATAACTGTTTTTATACAATTAGAGACTATAGCGTGCATTAAAAGAAAGTAACATTTATTTTGACAATGATATTCAATGTATTATTTACCATTTGGACTGCATAATTCTAAACAACCTGTAACAAGAATTGTTTCGCAGCTTCTGGCTCTATGACCCCCATCTCGATCAGGTGTTTTGTCCACTTCCCTGATCCTTTGAGCAAATGCTGAGATGGCTTCTTGTTTTGCTTCTGGGCATAAATGTAAGTTTATTATCTGTGCACGGCTTCTAGAATTCAGTGGGAAAAGTTATTTAAATAATCGTTCTCCATGTTGTCGAGGCAGAAAGTATAATTCCTTCACGAAGGACATGATATGGGATAAGAGACCAAATTCATAGCTGATTTACCCTTCAAAATATATTTTATTACATCGGAGCGAAAAGTTTGTTAACAATGCTTGCAAAAACTCTTTTTCTGTATTCAAAATTCAAGTAGAATATGGCTTCGGTAGGGATTATGAACATGTCCACAGAATTATTAAAACGGACAGAATTTACTTCTACCCACAGCTCGTCACACACAATTTTCAACTGGTTTTTACGAACAATAAATAAATAAGGAAGTAAAAAACTGACATCATTGTCTGTAAATATTTGCATTTTCTAATTCAGAGAAACTGTGTTAATATTGTGTAGTATTTTCTTATACCTCCATTTTGAAAAATAATTTACAGTCTAAAATCAATTTCTTTATAACACGATCTGATCTATTTCAAGGGTATTTTTCATGATACCTCAAAAACATTTTCAAAATTTTCTCAAAAATTGCACCTATTTGTTTGATTAAACTTTGTCTTCGGATAGCGTAATGGATGCATAAGAAAATGGTGTAGGTCTTATAGTTGTTAAAATCTTTGATTTGTAAAAAATTGCAAAACTGCAATGTTCTTCGGCGCCTTCCTACAACTGTAATATTGCAGATAGTAATACTTTTCTTAATGAAATATGTTACTTTAAGACCGATCTTCACATAATTGAAGTTCAAATTTTCTAAAACTCGAGTATTTTTCTTGTGATTTTAAATGAAGTACAGGCAATTTAAAACTTTTTTAATTCAAAACGTCTTTTGTAACAAGGTGGTATAAAATATATTGCTACTCATATTTTGGGAATTGTTAAAAAAAAATAAATTTAAAAAAAGGCTATTTAAACAATCTTTAAAAAAGTGCACAATTTTTGAAGAATTTAGTGGATTTTGTGACAAACTTATGAAATTTCTAAAAAATTCCTAAAACCACACAATTTTGTTCAATAAACGTTCTCCTCAAATGTAACAACGGGTGTTAAAAAGATGGTGCTAGGTATATTTTCGACCAACGCTCCGTATTATATACCAATTACATATTAATATACCAACAAATATAGAAGTAATTGGGAATTGTTAGGAATTTGACAATATTGAATTGTTGGGAAGGGATTCTCAAACTCAAGAAAGCTTGTGCAGATGATTTTCTCCCCCATACGTCACGTAGAGTTTTTGACTAAATAAATAAATAAATAAATAAAAAGTGGGGCTAACGATAAACCCCACCAAAAACAAAATTAATGTAAAATTGTGAGAACATAACATTGCAATATAAAACAAAACCATTGGTTATGTGAAAGAATATACTTATCTTGGCCAAACTATAACAATAAATAAGAACAGTAGTAATGAAATAAAGAGAAGTATAGGTCTAGCTTGCGGAAAATGTTGGTCCTTGAAATTTTTTAGGACCAAAATATAAACAGAAAATTAAAACTCATCTCTTAGAGGGCTGTGTATTTCCGGTGCTATTATATGGAGTACAAACATGGAGTTTAACACAAGATAGGAAATATCTATGAGTATGCCAAAGAAATATGAAGAGAAAAATTCTACACATCAGACTGAAGGATAAAGTAAAGAATGAAGAAATTGGTAAACAGAGGGCTTTAAAGGATTTAGCAGCAAGGGCCTAACAACTAAAATGAAAATGTGGTGGTCAGGTGGCAGGATTAAAAGATAACAGATGGGTTAACAATCTGGGACTCAAGACATGAAAAAGAAGCAGAGGTCGTCCTAAACAAAGATGGGCCGATGGTTTTAAGAATGTATTTGGTAACATATGGACAAAAAGAGCAAGGAACAGAGAAACATGGAAGGTTGAAGAGAAATAAATGACACACAGCATTAGTGAAAGGCTGAATGTGAATATGTGCTAGTGTAAATAGATAAGTGTAAATTTTAGTGTAAAAAACTAAAATAACACTGAATTTCATAAGAACTGGTTCAACTCAAGAGATAAGCAGAACCACCCCTGTATTCTGACGGGCGGCCCTTAGCCTTTTAGGGATTTAACGGGCTTACATCATTATCATCTCCGTATTTTCGAAAATTGCAGAAAGGGTGTTGGAAAATTACAAGTTTGAACGCCGGCCGGACTTCAAACCTTATCCTTCTTCTGTAGTCTATTGCTGTGTATGATGGCGAGTTAACTGGGAGGATCTGCGTTCGAGTCTCGGTGTGAAAAATAATTTTTGCTAGTTGAAAATACCTTTACATGTTCCTGTTTTATAATACAGTGGAGCACTTAAAACTAATGCGAGAAAGTATGTGATGTGGCAGCACCTGTAGTTAAACAATAGGTCCAAATTAATTCTTTACTATTTGCTCAAATACAACTAAATATAGAATATGGATGAATGTGATTTAGTTCGATTTTCAATAATATATCTGGAATTTCCAGAATTGTATACGTTCATAACTTTTTCGATGTCATCCTGACAGAGATATGACAGTTTTTTCATTATCTTAAAGGTTGCATACCTAAATTATCTACGAAGCAGAAACGTGCAGACTCATCAGATCTACAACCCAAAAAAGGAATAAAGCTAAATCATTATGAGTCTAGCCCATCAAGAATCTTGAGATAGATATGTGAATATGTTAGAATATCATGTATTTAAAAGACAAAGTATTGACTAGAAAGTGTTAAAAACAATGAATTTAGAAGAGGCAGACACGAAAAGATGGAATATAATTTCTGGGCAAGTGTTGTTGGACTACTTTGTAAAATTATGTAGTGGGATAGAAGAAATGTATTCGCCAGATGAAGACAAAGGAACAAAAAGAAATGTAGACATGTTAGATATGAATGAGCATATCTAATCAGGAAAGCATATGTTACTCATAAGGTTTACATAGAATTAATGAAAAATGGACGTTTGTTTCTACAATTTTGACTGCTCCACCAAATGAATGAATGCTGGCAAAGATGTGCAATACCAGAAGAATGGTTTGATTCTTTAATTACCCCATGTTTTACAAAGGTCGAAACAAATGTCGCAGCTATATGGGGTATTTGTCTACTTAACTCATGTTACAAAGAACACGCAAGAATTATGAATAATAATTGTTAATTTATAAATTCGTCTGGGCAACAATATATTTTTAAATACTATTATATGCTGATGACGCTGTGATCCTGCAGGAAAACGAAGATGATTTGCAAAGATCTATTTACCAATTGAAGCAAATGTTTATGTACTACAATCTGCTAGTATCAGTTAATAAAACCAAAGTAACGGGTTTTGAAGGAAAAGAATCAGTTAAGACAAAGATTGTGCTTCAAAATATGGTTTTACAACAAGTGACTCATTTTAACTACCTTGGGTGTGGAATTACATATAGAAGAGATAGTGAAATCACCAGCAACGTCCATAAATTTCAAGCGGTATGTGCAACTATAAGTAGAACGTTTAAAAAGAAAGTACGAAAAGAATCCCCTTTAAAACTCAATGATATTATGGCCCTTCCAGTTTTACTGTATGGATTTGAAACTTGGGTTCATAAATAAGAATATTTTAGGAGGATTGAATCAGCAGAAATGAGATTTTGGGAAGAGTAAAGGGCTGTACATTAAAAGACTAAATAAAAAGTGAAGAAATAAGATAGAAAGAGACAGTACATGATAAAATTAAGTAGTACAGGCAGCAGTAGGTGACACATATTGGATATGTGCCTCCACTGCAAGCCCTGAAATTTGAGGGGAAAGAGAAACATTGGAAGGTCAAGAATGAGAGGGAAAGAGGCTGAAACAGGCAATATGCATAATCCATAAAAGAAGAAGATGATGATGATGATGATGATGACGATGACGATTTTTTCTTTATGGTGTAAAACATTCCTCATTGTTAGAATTGAAAATCGTCTTACACTCTTTAACATACAAATAGTTTTCGGATAATATGTAGTAATTCGAGTATAAGAAATTTTGAGTTAACTCGAGGCAAATTTTAGACTTAATCATTTAAATTTTTGGGATTTAAATAGAGTAAGGTTGGAGAATTCAATGAAAATTTTCAGCTCTGAGGTGAGGGGGAAAGTGCAATCCACTGAATGTGGTGTAAGTTACATTTTTAGTAATACCCTTGAATTAATATATAAAGAAAATATAAAAATGTTCATTATAGAATGTAAGTAAGGAATTTATATTTCAATATTTACAGATTGTAATTGGTTGTCTTATTTTAGTTTATTTGTTTTGTGCGTCATTGATTTCACAGCTTGGTGATGACAATATATGAACATTGTCGGAACGTTTTTAGAAGAATGAAATAAAAATAAATAATGTAAAAACTTCTTATTGTGTTTGTAAATTAAGAAACCTAATAGAGGGATCAAATATTTATTAATTTAATAAATAATTTGCGAAGATATGGTGGAAATCAACAAGACATAATATTAAAATATTGTACAAACGTAGCAAGTAATACGAGAAATCTGTAGTAACAAACCAAACAATACACTGGAATAGAATGTACACACGATCCGCACGTGTGTACAAATATATACATATCAATAAAGATGTGCACATGTTAATCCAAATATTGAAATATAAAGGAAAATTGCTTTATAATACTATTTCCTGTATTATATTCTATAAGTAAATGATGTACAAGCTCTGAAAAATATCAGAATTAATCTGGACTGTACCACGAAAATAAAAGATGGAAGAGCAAGTAGTGGGGTTCTAGTTCCCCAAAGTAACATTTCGAACCATAGTATATACACATTCAATATAACGAGAGCTGTGTGAAATGAACATTTCGATGACAACTGAAGACCTACTGTATCTACACTATCTACACTATTGTATAGTATCATGACTATCATAAATACATGTAAGTGGAGAGCCTGCAGTGTAATCCATTTGAAATGTGTAAAATGTTTAGGCCTAGTTCATCCATAAAAGGAACGACTTTTTATCTAATACGTTCTTCTTCCTGAAGTCTGATTTATTCAATTGCCTTATTTATACCTTTGCTGCGCAGTTCATTTCTACCAACCGACGTCGTCCGCAGAAGAGCAAAAACAGCCGTTCGATCCACCTGGGAATCAGAGTCTGTTTGCGGGCTAAGTTTTGAAGGCACTGTTACGGGTCGCCGAACTCAGAACGGACCAGCAGAACGGAGCAGAACAACTCCTCAAAAAAGACTCCATTTCGCCGGTCGTTGCACCCACAATGACTCTCCAATTCGATTCACGCGGAAGATTCAGACTCGGGATGAGGCGGGAGGCCGGGCGGGGAAGGAACTGGAGACCTTTGTGGGCGGTCCAATGCTCCGTCACTCTGATTATTGTAATCTCTGCACCAAACCATTCCTATGCTAAAAAATAAATATGAGTTTCACTACACGAAATTAGTTTCGTTGGTCAGTTTTAGTCCCCAAGCTCCTATGACATTTTTTCTGAATGAACTCAAAACATATTTGTCTTTTAAACCTTTTATTCCCTTATTGTGGTGTGAGGGTTCTTCTATGATTTTTTTCAAAATTTTCCACGTATGTGCTGCAGTAAGAAAAGAAAATTTAGTACAACAGCACATACTTACACTAGTTTTGCACAATTTTCGAATATTCGGAGAGTTCTATGAAAATCACATCTGCGCCATTATCAGCTACTCTTTGCTTTATCGAGGTCAAATTTTAATAACAAATTTGGAGCTCTTTTTAGAAAAAATATGTAAATAACCTTCAATTCAAGCAAATATTTCACAAAAACTACTATTCAAAAACATTTACGTCTTTATTTGCACATTCCTATTTAACAACTGATTTCATTAAAAAATCCCAATCATCGCTATTGTATTTTGTAGTGTTAAGTTTTTTTCAATTTTCGAAAATACAGACCGGTTGAGGTGGCTAAGGACATTATGTGATTTCACTGCTGCGCCTTTAAACGGGTGGAGCTCAGGCCCCAACAGAGGTAGGATTTTTTAGACTAGGTAGATAGTTAGGTGAAAATCTGCTAATTGCTGTCAGGGGAAGAATTCTGAGATGAGGGCAAAAAGTTTTTGTCTTTGAGAATCACATCCTATCTTGTGAGTAACATTTCGTGTTTTCCGCCACGTCAACTACTTTCGTTAGTTCCATACATGCACTGCATGGAAAATGGCGGGGTTCTTCCACTGTTGGAACGCGTCATCAGGCGTGGACTGACACGTTTGGTTATTGCTTTGTCGTCATTCCCGTCACAGGTAGGTTAAAGTGCACTCAATGTTGTCAATGTGGGTTTGTGAATGTGTGTGCGGGCATGGAGAGGATGGGAATAAGGCTACAGATGGAAAATTGTCTACGTTCTTTGTCATTCTTCTCCTCTAGCATTCATCTGAAATTTATTAGAGGAACTACGGAAAACTATCGATCAGTGCAGCCGGCCGCGAGAAATGTCCTCTACATGGTGTCTGAATTCCACTTGGATATGAAACTGGGGTCGAAAATCCGCCACCGGCGGGGCTCCAAACCTAAGACCAGCTGCAGGCGCAGAGACGCTGCAGGGGTACCAGTTGCTGCACTGAGCTATCTCAGGCGGTATAGCTGGTGCGAAGGTCATAAAGAGGCGTGCGTGTGGAGCGGAGGGCCCTGCATGTAAGTGGAGATGGCCCATCCGCGGGCTCGCTCAGCTATGTGACTCGCCCCCGGGATGTGTCGGCGCGTATTTGCGTAGGCGACTCAGCACGGGCGAGGGGAACGCCCCGCTCTGCCCCCATCCTGTGTCCGGCGCGAACTCGACCCGCGTCCGGGGACGGCGAGGGGCGCTGCTTATTGGTTTGTGACAGCGGAGATTAATTCAGCCGTCGACGAGGGACCACTACATCAGCGGCCGTAAAAAAGACCCCCGCCCTCGCGTGGTGGACGCAGAGAATGGGCTGGCAGTGGAAGTGGGGACGGTGGTGGTGGCGCTAATCCTGGTGCTGGTCCTAGTGCAGGTGCGGGGGGGCTGGTACTGGTACTGGTGCTAGTGCTGGTGTGGTGGTGGTGGTGGTGCAAAGGCGGGGGGAAAGGGTGTGGTGGTGGATGGGTGAGAGATGTGATGGAAGAGCTGGAGGTGGTGTGAGAGTGACCGAAGCGAAGGTTGTAGCTGTTGCACTCTCATTGAGTTGGAGACTGGTGGCAGGCTCTGGTGTGTGGTGTCGTGCGTTGTCGCATAGAGGGTGGTGACGACGGAAAGCGTAGAGTCGTCCACAGAGTGGGTGGCTCTGTTGTTCCTGGCGCTGGAAGCGTCTGATGGATCGACGCCTTCACTTGTCGGGACATCAGCGTCGTCAAGGAGTGAGTTTGACGCGTCACGGTGTATCAACTTCAGTGTCTACGCAAAGGAGCAAAGTAGGCATCTGCTCAAAACCCAAACGTCCAGTAATGATTGGCGTTCTGATCAGAATGTGGCTGTCAGTGTTATACAACATTGGATGGCAAGTTCGGTGGTATAATGGTTAGCGTACCGGGCTGTTGTACCCACGTTTCCGGAGTTTGCATCGGATGGAAGTCATGGATGAGGGTGACAAAATTCTTCGTAAGCCTTCCTTTCGGAGGGAAAGTACAACCGGCTGTCCCATGTAGATTTACTGCATGTAAAAGATCCTCAAGCGTAAATGAAGCCTCTGATTTAAATTGAAATATCCTGTTCCGTCGCCCAAGATATAACATCTTCCTCCCGTAGATGGTGAAAGGAGCGTTGAGAAATTTGCGTGGCAGACGGAACAACGGGCCCGATGGCCTGAATCTCGCCACGTAAAATAAGGATTAACTATTAACTAACTACTAACTAATGCAAGAGAGAACTGTGACGACTTCATTGTAACCAAACTTGTGTTACCGAAACGTCGTGTTATGAAAGAAATTTAATTTACAATACAATCTTGTAATAGAAATATGTTCAGTGCTATTGAAAATGTAAGTTTCATCAACTGTCTATTTCTCTAATTATTTTTTACCATACGTAGCTGAACAGCAACTTTATTGCGCATTCAATTACCAAAAATGTTCACCTCCGTATATTTAAATCTGGCGTAACTTTGGCTATAACTTCAATTCCGTATTACTATCCACACAATAAAAACACTTTCTAGTTCATCTCGCATATAGAAATGAGAGCTCAAGTGAATGTGCACAAGTGCAAAGTATAGGCAGAAGACGGTTTGCAACCACAGTGTATAGAGACGAAACGTCAGCGCTTATGGGACGGCAGCAAGCAATAACGACTGTGAAGAAGACGCAGAAGCCGGCTACTGGGTGCCATGGAACGTGGAGGCGGATTCTCGAGGCCGGGGGGGGTTTGAGGACGCGGGATGTGGAACGGAGCACTGGGAAGAGAGGACGCGACTGAGGATGGCGCATGAACGGGGCATTCAGAGCAACGAAGTCCGTGAGGATTGGGGCAGCGTATGGGCTGCGCCACACGCGCCCGCGTAGCGTCAGGGGGATTGTGAGGAGAGGGTACGAAGGCGGTGAAGGGGAGGTGAGGTCATCCGGACATGGAAAGGGCGAAGGCGAGGGTGAGGGCGGAGCAGTGGGCGCTATGACGCATGGCATCGGTATTCCGGAGCGCGCGCTGCCCGCAACTGCAGCGGCAATAACTGCCCGCCACAATATCCATGCGGTGGCGAGGCGCGTCCAAGCGGGTGGGGGGGGCAGCTTGGCAAGGGGGAAGGGGCAAGGCAAGAGAGGAGGAGTGAGGCCGAACGATGAGGAGAGGGAGTGGGCAGAGGTGTCGGGATGAGTGGGAGGGGCGCGGATGCCGGGGCGAGGGTGGTGGGGCGAGGGTGGTGGGGCGAGGGTGGTGGGGCGAGGGTGGTGGGGCGAGGGTGGGGGGGCGAGGGTGGGGGGGCGAGGGTAGTGGGGCGAGGGTGGTGGGGCGAGGTGGTGGGGCGAGGTGGTGGGGCGAGGGTGGTGGGGCGAGGTGGTGGGGCGAGGATGGTAGGGCGAGGGTGGTGGGGCGAGGTGGTGGGGCGAGGGTGGTGGGGCAGAGTGGTGGGGCGAGGGTGGTGCAGCGAGGGTGGTGGGGCGAGGTGGTGGGGCGAGGGTGGTGGGGCGAGGGTGGTGCGGCGAGGGTGGTGGGGCGAGGGTGGTGGGGCGAGGGTGGTGGGGCGAGGGTGGTGGGGCGAGGGTGGTGGGGCGAGGGTGGTGGGGCGAGGGTGGTGGGGCGAGGGTGGTGGGGCGAGGGTGGTGGGGCGAGGTGGTGGTGGGGCGAGGTGGTGGGGCGAGGGTGGTGGGGCGAGGGTGGTGGGGCGAGGGTGGTGGGGGGGGTGGTGGGGCGAGGTGGTGGGGCGAGGTGGTGGGGCGAGGGTGGTGGGGCGAGGTGGTGGGCGAGTGGTGGGCGAGGTGGTGGGGCGAGGGTGGTGGGGCGAGGTGGTGGGGCGAGGTGGTGGGGCGAGGTGGTGGGCGAGGGTGGTGGGGCGAGGGTGGTGGGGCGAGGGTGGTGGGGCAGGTGGTGAGGGCGAGGTGGTGGGGCGAGGGTGGTGGGCGAGGGTGGTGGGGCGAGGGTGGTGGGGCGAGGTGGTGGGGCGAGGTGGTGGGGCGAGGGTGGTGGGGCGAGGTGGTGGGGCGAGGTGGTGGGGCGAGGGTGGTGGGGCGAGGGTGGTGGGGCGAGGGTGGTGGGGCGAGGGTGGTGGGGCGAGGGTGGTGGGGCGAGGTGGTGGGGCGAGGGTGGTGGGGCGAGGGTGGTGGGGCGAGGGTGGTGGGGCGAGGGTGGTGGGGCGAGGTGGTGGGGCGAGGGTGGTGGGGCGAGGGTGGTGGGGCGAGGGTGGTGGGGCGAGGTGGTGGGCGAGGGTGGTGGGGCGAGGTGGTGGGGCGAGGTGGTGGGGCGAGGGTGGTGGGGCGAGGGGTGGGAGGTGGTGGAGCAGGTGGTGGGGCAGGGGTGGTGGGGCGAGGGTGGTGGGGCGAGGTGGTGGGGCGAGGTGGTGGGGCGAGGTGGTGGGGCGAGGGTGGTGGGGCGAGGGGGGTGGGGCGATGGTGGTGGGGCGAGGGTGGTGGGGCGAGGTGGTGGGGCGAGGGTGGTGGGCGAGGAGGTGGTGGGGCGAGGTGGTGGGGCGAGGGTGGTGGGGCGAGGTGGTGGGGCGAGGTGGTGGGGCGAGGTGGTGGGGCGAGGTGGTGGGGCGAGGTGGTGGGGCGAGGGTGGTGGGGCGAGGTGGTGGGGCGGGTGGTGGGGCGAGGTGGTGGGGCGAGGTGGTGGGAGGAGGTGGTGGGCGGGTGGGCGAGGTGGTGGGCGAGTGGTGGGAGGTGGTGGGCGGTGGGAGGTGGTGGGGCGAGTGGTGGGGCGGGTGGTGGGGCAGGTGGTGGGGCTAGGTGGTGGGCAGGGGGGAGGTGGGGCGAGGTGGTGGGCAGGTGGTGGGGCAGGGGGGGGTGGTGGGGCGAGGGTGGTGGGGCGAGGTGGTGGGCAGGGTGGGCGAGGTGGTGGGGCGAGGTGGTGGGGCGAGGTGGTGGGGCGAGGGTGGTGGGGCGAGGTGGTGGCGAGGTGGTGGGGCGAGGGGTGGGGCGAGTGGTGGGCGAGGTGGTGGGGGAGGTGGTGGGGCGAGGTGGTGGGGCGAGGGGGTGGGGGGTGGTGGGGCGAGGTGGTGGGCGAGGGTGGTGGGGCGAGGGTGGTGCGGCTGCGGGTGGTGGGCGAGGTGGTGGGGCGAGGTGGTGGGGCAGGGTGCGTGGGGCGAGTGGTGGGGCGGGCAGGGTGGGCGGGCGGGTGGTGGGCAGGTGGGGGCGAGGGGTGGTGCAGGTGGTATGTGGCGAGGTGTGGGGCGGTGGCGGTGGGGCTCTGTGCGGGGGCGGTGGGAGAAGGTGGTGGCAGGTGGTGGAGCAGGTGGGGCAGGGGTGGAGACATTGGCGGGATTAGCTGGCGGGTGAGGTGACGGGGTGTGTCGCGGGGGGCGGCGAGGCGACACATTTCCGGACATGGCGGGCGAGGGGGCGTGGCAGGCAAGGGGCCGCGGCGAGGGACGCCTCCGCTCGCCGCCCGCGTGAATCACGGTGTTTTAACTCGAGGATAAATTACATAAATCTGGCGCCCCTTCCGCGCCGCGCCGCCCAGCGCGAGACCCTCTCCGCGCGGCCGCCGCTGCCCGTTGATCGTGGGGGCTGGCCGCATGGCTGCGCAGCGTCCTCCCCTCGGCTCTCCGAGGTCGCGCGCTGTGTAGGGCGCCTTGGTCGAGCCCCTCCCGTGTGCAGCCCCGCGATGCTTATACTTGGGTTGTCGTAACGTAGCGGATGACATTGGGTCATTTTTACACCTCCCGCTTTATAAAATGAATCGTTTTAATGAATTCCCGAACGTCCTTTTCAACGGGACTCATGGCCTCAAACGTGTGCTTATCACTGTTATAAACATTCATTTTATACGACAGGAGGAGTAATAATGACCTAATGTCATCTGCCACTTTACGGAAACCCAAGTATAGGCTGGCAGCGTTCGCGCTCTAGCCCTCGAGCTCTTGTGCTTGCGCAATGGGCGAAAGAACCGGAAGAAAGGAGGTTGATGTCCAATCAAGATGGGAATGACGCAATATGAAGGTTCTCTTTCCTTAGTATGCCGTCGACCAGTACACGGTGATTACATAATGGCACATTTTTTTTGCACGCAAACGTGTGTTATAATATATATGTAAGAACTTGAAAATGGAGAGTGTCTCCAAGTGAATGTGTTTAATTTGGTATCGGCTGTATGTTATTATGGTTTAGCATTTCTATTTGTAACTAACTTTTAAATTGGCATTCTGTGGAAACTTTAGAAGAATAACCTTATTTGATTTTTGAAGTTATCCCTTATTAAATCTGTTTAGAGCAAATATTTTCATCACTGTAACACTAGCATTTATACCAAGGCTGTCGGTAAATGAAAGACATCATGAACTACAATTTAAATGAAATATGAGTGGAAATATCTATTAAAACAATATGTGTTTCACACTTTTTACATATGTATACGCACTGTACCAGACTAAATTTCCCAACGAACTGCTGAGAGTTTGCGATATTCATCACTTGAGCTATAAGTATAATAGCATCAGTTTTCATTTAGAAATATGCCATTGTTATTCAACATCATGTGCTAGGTTTTTGTACTTGTCAATGTTTTCCCGGGATGCTATCATAATCACTTTTCATCAACTTTGTTCCAGGCAAAGTTATGGGAAAATTTGTACCAGGGGTAATGAAATTCATCATAAGGCTGGATTTGAAGGTTGACAATAAATTAGTATGCCCTGATGAATGAATTAAAGAAATCGGAGACGTTGGCAAACTAATTATTTCATTGTTTATAATTGACCAATCCCTTACGTGAAGTACATCCCTTATTGTGATATTTAATGAATTATTTACCACTTGGACTAAATAATTGTAAACAACCTGTAACAAGTATTTTACCGCCGCTTCTGAGTTCATGACCCCCATCTCAATCAGGTTTTTCGTCCAGTTTCCCTGATCCTTTGAGCAAATGCTGAGATGGCCCCTTATTTGGCTTCTGGGCATAAATGAAACATCATTATCTGTGCACGTCATCCAGGATTCATTGGGGAATATAGTCATTCAAGTTATCGTTCCGTATGTTGTCGCGGCAGAAAGTATTATTCCTTCACGAAGGACATTATGAGAGGTTACTGGCCCAAATCTATAGCTGATTTACCTTTAAAAATATATTTTATTACATCGGAGCGATTATTTTATAACAAACGTTAAAAAACGCTTTTTTCTGTATTCAAAATTCAAATAGGATATGGCTTAGTGTAGGAATCAGAGAATTATCAAAACGTGCACCAAATTCACTTCTCCCCGTAGTACGGTCACACACAGATTTTATTTGTTTTTGACATAAAATAAATAAAATACATCTTCAGCGAGAGAAAACCGAGCTTTGCCACAACAAGCGGCTGATTGCGAGACTTGCAAGAGTGAGAGCTGTTGTAAGTTTCGCGCGTTGTTTTGTGCTTCAATTTTAATAACTCAAGTCAATAAAATAGGCAATGAAGTATGTTTCTGCGTATGATTACGTACGAAGGATTCTTTCTTTGTGCAGCGCTTTGTGAGACACGAAAATTCTTTCGAAATGATCTTGGGATATTGAAGTAGATTCTCTTAAGCCTTTAACATGTAATTCTGTGCTGAGATGAAAAGTTTGAAGCTTGCTGTTTGATACACAAAATTCGTAAACGTGGTCCAAGTATCTCAGAAATGTCGGTAACTTCAATCCCTAATAAAGTAATGAAGAGTTACCCATGCCTGTCATTAATTTAGGCCATTAGTGCTGCAAGAAAAGTTTCAAGGGATCAGCGAATCGTTGACATGATTGGTAGTAAGGATTTGTTTTCAAACCACATCAATGTTGAAAGGCAGGATCTCTTTGGATCAGATTTCAGATTGCTAGTTAATATTTTCAATAGCCTACATTTTCAATTTATAACCTCAAAAATCTTGAAATTCCTGTTTTGGGCAAGGCATCTTGGCATTTCTTTTTAAAAGCGTAGATCATAGAGACGAAATTCGCCTCTGAACATTTATTGGTCAAACTTCAGTGACGTCGGGAAGTTGCGTCAGGTTTGTGGAGTTGGGAACAAAAAAATCCAATGTTACTGTCGCAGATTTCCTCCAGACAGGTGTGGCTTGTTGGATTGATTCGTATAATCATTTCTTGAAAAATTTGGAGATCTTTCGGAGACTTGTCGCAATGAAATACTTCCCTTTCTACTCTGTTCGCCGGCCGCCGAAACGCTGAGCTCCAGTACCGAGGAAAGAAGTTGGACGAGGGCGTATGGGCGATCGAGAGGAGTGATGGAATGAGTGATACCGGTGGAGCGGTTGGGGGCGTGTCCGCACTTTGGCATCACTTTGGTACGCGACGTGTATTGGACTTTGTTAATGTTGAAACCGTGAAACCTACAAAACAAAGTTTCGCTACAGAATAGTCGATCAAAGACCACCAAATTCTAATCCCTCTCGGGGCATGGATGTTTGTGTGTTCGTATACAGTATGCGAGTTCCTCTACCGTTACCCCCAAAGTTCAAAAACAATGTTAATTACAGTGGTCGCTGTATGACCTACTAGTTGAAAAACGACATGAAAAAAGTCCGTCTCTGTTCCGCCAATGTATTATTCAACCACCCAGAGAAAAACGAATTGTACATACGAAAGTGCAGGATTGATTTTCTCCAACAAAATAAAGGAAACCCGTTCTGCATCGAATGGAACAACTGAAGGGATATCACGACTTTGGACACGAAAATGGTGTCACGACTTTCCACATTACCAATGCGCAGGTCAGGAGAGGATTTCGTGCGCACAGGATTTCGCAAACGTTCATTAAACCGATGTCGTTTCTCTGAATGTCTAGCTTAGTACTGTTTGTATTATGATGATCGAATAGTCATTCTCAACCACCCTCTTCTGGGACTTCGCAAATTTCAAACGGTGATTTGAAGGGTCCGAATCTCTCATAAATGAGTGTTTTATTACATCACGCTTTGTGCGATGACACATCAAAATTTAAACGACCTACTAGGATTGGTTCCCTGTTTATGTTTGTAACTACGACTGCTGGGATAATTTCCATTGTATCCAATTTATTGCATGAATCAAAGTGATTCTGTTTCACGATCACAAATTTCTATGTACAAGGGTGGATCAAAAAGTAAGATACACTTCCAAATTATGAAACCACCTACACATAGAAAACACGAATATGATAACTTACAATGTAAGTTCACTTTTACACATAGGCGCCAAGAGACTGTATACATTTCTCGGAACGGTGAACCAAATTTTCAATTGCGGATGCGTAGAAATAATCTCCAGCGCCATGTAACCACCTGGAAACAGCTGCTTTTACCTTCTCGACGTTTTCGAATCGTCCACCGAGAACCTTTTTAAGCTCACCGAACACAACCATCGCTTGGCTTTAAGTCTGGGCGGTATGGAGGATGTTGCCAGACCCACTTGAATCGCTGCAGCAGTTCGGACGTTTGGCGGATCGTGTGTGGTGTCGTGCAACCCCACACCGGCGCGCTTATCCCTGCCGCTTTCCTTTAATTGTCGTTGTGTTTAATTTCCGAGTCGACTGTCGTGCCTTTCGACTTATAGCGTTTTCCATTCGTCGCACTAGTGCGCACCCAGTGCCCATTCGGGCAGCTTTCGTTCCATTCGACCACTAGGGCGCACCAGTGCCATTAAGCGAATGTTCCATTCGCACTATCGCACGGAACGCGCCCTAAACTGTACTCACGATCGAGTCAGTGCAGTCCAGTGCACCGGGCCATTGTGACGTTAGGTGTAGGTTATCCATGCTGCGAATGACGAAGTATATTGTTTTGCAAGAAATGCCTTAAAATACGAGTAATTTTTGTGACTTACGTGAAGTTCGGAAAATCAGATTGTGTTTTCTAAAGATTTAACCTTGAATATCTTCATATTAACAAATCCACTGCTATTTAGATTGATTGATTTTTTCGTGTTTCCGGGTACGTCAACTGCTTTGGTCATTAGTCCCGTTAGTGTAGTGCATGTTTTTTTCTCGGGAGATGCGTGGTGATCCCCCGCTGGATGGCGAGATCCGGCCCCGACCTACCGTCGGCTAGTGGGGTTTCCCCTAACCAGGACTCTCCCACCAGCGGGGCACCGCCCCAGCCGGGACAAGCTCTAAGCTCCCGACCGGCCTCCCAGAATATGTGATAGTTTAGTGCATGTAAGTGTAAGTGTGTGTATAAGGGGAAAGGATAGGACAAGGAAGAGGAAGGACAAATCGCGCGCGGCCCGTGGCCCGTTTGGTAGGGTACTGCTCCGGCATTCGCCTGGTGTTGATCGGAGAAACCACGGAAAACTACCGATCAGAGCAGCCGGCCTCTAGAATTCTCCTCCCGACAGCGACTGAACTCGACCCAGCTGAAAAGCTAGTGTCGAAAATCCTGCTGCCGTCAGGACTCGAACCTAGGACCTCCCGATCAGAGGCGCTGCAGTTACATGAGTTGATGCACTGAGCTACCGCTCCCGGTCAGTGCTATTTAGAGACCAAAGTGTTTTAGGTACGTCTCAATTTCGAAACGCTAATAAAATGAAAATAAAAAAAATAGTGACCCCTACAAAATAATTCAAGTATATATGCCAAGAAATGTTTCTCGCACGCCCATGCATATACCAGCGGAAATGCTCATGTTAATATTTTTTGTGGTTTTCAGTAACCAAACAATTCTGCAGAAGCCTTTCGGTTCAAACTCTTGTGTTCTATATCGATCAATGGCAAATCTCGAAAATGAAATTTCGACTCACACGCATTTGAAGGTTTTGTAGTTTTTAAATAAAGAAATCACACGTTAATAATTTATGAATTAAGAAGTAAGAATTATCAAAAGACTTCATAAAAATTATAACAACGATCATAATTCAAAATTATCATTTTTCGAGTTCCATAAGTGTGACTTACGAAGAACAGCTGTGTATAATTTAACTGCGTAGGGCACAAGCACTGACTCAGTTCCGGAATCCGTTTCTTTCGTAGCTGCCCTTCACGGGTGTGGGCGTGAAGGATGTTACGGAGGGATGGCGTTTTTGCCCTGCACTAGGGCGGGTGCAATGAATGGAAAACGCTAATAAATTCCACGTGCACCACGCCCTTTCAAGTCAAAGAACACTGTCTTTATTTCCATTGCTACTGAAGGTTGCACCTTGGCCTCCTTTCTTGGTGATGTGATGTGCAATCATTCCATCGGTGTTCTCTTTGTTACGGTAGTGAAGTGGTGGACCCATGTTTCATCCCCTGTGATGGAACAGAAAAACGTTGCCCTGTCTGTCGATTAGAAACGCTGTCCCTAGTGATCAACGGTGAGCAGACGTGGGACCCATGTTTGACAGAGTTGACGAAATCCCCGGTGCTGCTGAACTAAGGAGAACGTATTGAAATACGAAATGTTCAGCACGCTGATAATTTCCTGCAGTTCATACGTCGATTCTCTGCAATGATCACCCACACGGTCAATATTTGCAACGGCACTGGACGTTGCGGGTCTGCCGTCGCGATATTCGTCCGTGAGATCCGTACTGGAGTACGCGATATTCGTCCGTGAAGTACCGAATTGCGATTGAAAAAATATTCACAATTCGTCACAGACTGAAGACGAGAACGCCCCACACTTCTTCAGATACAAACCGGAATATTATACCTGATGATGTAACAAACATATACGAAAAGTTGTTAAAGTTTTTCATAAACAAATGATTGCCGTAAAATATACAGGATATCTTTTTATTACAAATATTTAGAATGTAATAAATTATAGCAGCAGACCGATGATCACACATAAAATACACAAAAATAATTTACATGCCACCTCTTAGATTGAGATCTGAAAATTTGAATGGTTTCCACCAAACATATAAAAAATTGATTTACTATTTAACATAGTTTCCAGGTGTACATATGACGTTTGGAGTCGGTTTGGAGTCTCCACGAAAGCGTTCGAGAGCAGCAGTCGTAAGGCCGCGTGTGAAAAAACACACGAGCGTATTCCTGCCACTATGAGGAATAACTCATTTACAGTCTTGTCCTCAGTCCTCACCGCCTGTACTTCATTAGAACTTAGAACTGCGTTCTTTTAAGATCAGAAGCGCTGATGACGACTCAGGAGGTTATGAAGGTCTTTGCAAGCAGCAAGAACACTGCCCTTCCCTGTCGGTCTAAGATTCTCAAGGTCAAATGTCACGCGCTATGATAGGGCCTCACTCCATTCAGAGCTGTCGTCACATGCACCATAATTAGGTTAATTTACAAAATCACTTTCCTTTTTTTATCCACATCAATAAAGTGTTCTCAGGACAAATAAAGTGGCGTTACTGCAATGCCACGAGTATGAAACAATACTCAATTCCAAAGAAAACTTCAATTGTGTAAGGCAATTAATGTCATAAATGGTACATAAAGCCAACTGTATGTATATACAAAATCTGCTAAAAATGTTAAACGTTGTATCATTTGTGTGTATAAACATTCTATGGAAAAATGTAAATCAATGTAAACACTTTCACTTCACGAAATTACTCATGCAGTATACTGACGGATACGACCCCAGGATAAACGTGTAATGGCTGGACCTCTATGAGAGGAAAATTTGGAAACTAAAAACTTAATAGAGGATTACTCCTGTAATATATATGTAGGGGGAACTGTGGTACCATGAACCAAAAGAATTGGAACATTCAGGAATCTGTTGCATTGAAGGTTATTTATTTCACTGTATTTGTACAACTAAAGATGTATGTATATTTTAACAATGTGTGGTTAGAGTCAGGTAATGGCGGAGAGAAAAATCAAAAAACATTATTTTCAATGAATGACCCATCGTGCTTCATACCTGGGGCACCATGAGCCAGTGTCTGCGGTACAATGGGTCATGATTATTCTAGAATAGCTACCCTCTTTTCATCAATGAGGAGCCACTATCATTTTAAAAATGAGGATTTTGATTAGCATGGGCTCACAAAACAGCATGGACTCATGAAAATGCACTCGAGGAAAAAATTGAGATAGGAGGTAAACAGTTTTCATCAGCGCGGATAATACAGAATGTTGCCCGAGTTCCATTCTAAGCACTTTTCACTTGACACACAGCTTTGCAAACTTTCTCAGCAATTATCTTTAGGAAGGGTGAACTGTTCATGTTTTTGTTTCATCTAAATTGACGACGCACGAAAGATCACATACTCAACGTTCTCATTTAGAGATACAGAAAAAGCCTGCACGTTTGTGGCCTGTTGAAAAAAGCCTGCACGTTTTGTCGATATAATTCTGTCACGAGCAAAGCTACACCTTTCTGGATAACTTAAGGACAAATCTTTATTTCTTTTGAAAAATTATACTAAACAGTCTTCTCCAGCGATTTCTTTTTGTAACGAATAATCTGAATATTTGATATTATTTGTAATAACAGTTTGATAGGCAGGTTTGGGGAATTTTTTATTACAAACGGGAAGAAAATTGCAGCCACCAATCACTTCCTCTTGGACGTAAGTAAAAAGTTGCTAATGGCTTTTGTTTGGGTTCAACTTATAATTTTTTATTCGGTCTTAATGTTTTCTCGTGAGACCACATTCATCAGCTGGACTTCTTAAGCTTCTATCTTCTGCAACATAATAGTTCTCTTTATAAATTTCCCCAAGCATATCTCATTGGAAGATTTTCTCTTGTATGTTCATACCATATCAAGTAAACATCTGAAAAGACATTGTAACATATGACCCATGGTACCCCATTATCACCTGAATCATTTTGCACCGGTAATTCATAATTTTTGAAGTGACCTGATTTCACCTATAAAATTAGTTCAGTAACTTACTTACTACAGGTGCAAGCTGATGCGAGTAGCAGAGGATTGTTGCTGGTAGATTTGCTTGCCGCCCTACTTTCCTTGACAACTCAGGATCGAAGTTTGGTTTGGTTTGGTTTGTTTTTTTCGTGTTTCCGGGGGGCGTCAACTGCTTTGGTCATTAGTCCCGTTAGTGTAGTGCACTTTTTTTCTCGGGAGATAGCGGTGATCTTCCCCCGCTGGATGGCGAGATCCGGCGCCGACCGACCGTCGGCTAGTGGGGTTTCCCCCTAACCAGGACTCTCCCACCAGCGGGGCACCGCCCCAGCCGGGACAACCTCTAAGCTCCCACCCGGTCTCCCGGTGTACGTGGTAGTGTAGTGCATGTTAGTGTAAGTGTGCGTGTATGGGGCAGAGGATAGGACAAGGAAGAAGAAGGAAAGATCGCGCGCGGTCCGTGGCCCGTTTGGTAGAGTACTGCTTCAGCATTCGCCTGGTGTTGATCGGCGAAACCACGGAAAACTACCGATCAACGCCGGCCGCTAGAATTCTCCTCCAGGCAGCGACTGAATTCGACCTAGCTAAAAAGCTAATGTCGAAAATCCTACTGCTGTCGGGACTCGACCCTAGGACCACCCGGTCAGAGACGCTGCAGTGTCATCAATTGATGCACTGAACTACCGCTCCCGGTCAGGATCGAAGTTTACGTTAGATGAACCATCACCTCTTCTGTAATAAGGCGAGTTGAGTGGCTTCGAATAATCTGAAAATGGTTCTGATATCTTAATAGGAACTACCGTGGAGGGAGAAACTTGTTTAAACCAATTATAACTAGAATCAAATGAATTGTCACAATGGTCTCAATAAAGCACTAATTTGCAAGTAAGGATGGCAATTGTTCTAGATGATAAGAATGCTGAATAATTAACTCAGCTGAGTATGGAATGCAGTCAATAATGTTACTAAATAATTTAAAATAGACTGTATTTAACACAGTTTGAGTCATAGATGATTCTATGTTTATGAACACGGTAAATGCATGATAGGATTTGATAAACTTAACAATTTCACCATACTGTACATCCGTTGCACAGGATCAGTTGGTGTGTCGCAGTACGCGGCACAAGTGCAAGCAAGACAGAGGGCAGCACTCAGAACACCAACATTATGACGTGAATAGTGCATCCAGCAGCAAGCAGCAGACACGGGCATTGCTCGTAAAAAGAGGAGGCCCGACAGAATAAGTTCCGTTAGAACAATGCAAATAAATGTCACATTTACAAAGTAAAATGTTTTCACGGGTGCATATCAAACTTATCATGACACAAGTCACACCAATTAGCCGAAAGCAGATATAGATGCGTCTTGTTCACGAGCGAGCACCCGACTAACCCAGTTCCGTTTTAACGATTATAGGAGCGGAGAAAATTGGCGGTTGCCAGAGCTCTGAACCAATCGGAATTCAGGATTTACATACTGGAATTTTTAATTATAAATTAATTTTTTTCGATAAAGAAAGGTGTGGGGGAAATTATTTAATTTAGAGGTTTTGAAACGATATTATCAAATAAATAAGTAACGACGTTCTCGTAAATGTTACGCGATTGCTGGCGGCGTGGCCAGAAGGCTCCTAGAAACTAGCATAGACGATTAAATGTGTAAATATACCAATTAAATAAAATTTTTGTACAGGCCTGGAATGCACTATATGACAATTGCGTGCAATGCATATTAAATAATCTATAGTAAAAACTTGCACCGACACCTACAATGCAGGAAGATGATAAACGTTTCAGGGTACTGCAATATTCAACTTCAATACCAGCATTAAAATGACGGAAAATAATATCAAAAAAATATACGTTGCAAGTAATGTACTTCGAAAGTTAATCAGTTAATACTTTACATTACCTTAGATAATGAACTCAGATCATTGCCACCTGAATATTACTTATGGCCACACTAACAGTTAATCATGATCAGTTTAGCCAACGTAACAACCGTGGATATTAGCATACATACTGATTGACGGACGTTTTGAAAAACATTTTTTCGGTGCCGGGGGACCCCAAAAGTGTATTTCCGTTAAAATTTTGAAATAGATTTTCCGCAGCATTACATAACTGTCACTTTACTACGTATATCCTTCGTACACGAGAAAGTAAAAACACCACTATTTGGAAAAAGAGGGGATACAGATATTATGTCATAAGTAAATGACAACATTAGCAAATATTTACCGGGATCTTTTTTACATTACTTTGTGAATAACCATGAAGATATTCATTCGAAAATATCGAAAAGTAATTTGAACATAAGATCTATTGTAGCCACTGTGATTCTAGCCACTGGTGGATTCTAGCTACTGTGTCCGCATTCCATATGCGACGGCCCTGTCCATTTTTCCGGCGAGGATAGGGAAATTCATTGAATTGAAATGCGTCACATTCTCTGCGGCTGTGCCGATAGAGAAACTGTTGTGGTGATTGACTTGTACTGCGTAATGACGATTGTGCTGTGAAGGGAGTTACTTAAACGTCTGTCGGTGCCCCGGCCCTTTGTGTGAATGAGTGGATAAAGAAAGCAATCCGAAACTACATAACTTTTTCCAAATTGTATACCAGCCGAACTAGTCAGAGCCCAGTGTAGTCCTGTCCCTGTCGCCACTGTGATTGGGAAATACCGGCTGAGCTAGCTCAAAGCCAGCGTTACCGCTACCGCGGATTTTCGACCCTAGTTAGATAGATGGGATGAATTTGGCCGTTGTTTGGAGGCGAATTGTAGAGGCCGGTCGATCTGACTAGTAATTCTTCATGATTTCTCCAACCTACATGTTGCTAATGCCAAAGTAATACTCTAGCAAACCACGCACCGCACGCCATCTTTCCTTAACCTTCCTTCTTCTATCATCTGCCCTCATACACACGCACTACACCACCAACTATCGGGAGATTCGCCTGGAGCATAGAGGTTGAAGGTCAAACGCCACACAAGTGGACGCCGCATCGCGCCATCCAGCGGAGAAGCAATTACCGCCATCTCCCGAGGCAAACCACAGCTATACAAACGCGATTTAAGACTAGGAGTTGCCGTGCCAGGACACAATCAATCCAAATGACCTGGTAGGCCTCATTCTTGCTACGGTTCAGTGATGCATTGGTAAACGGGGCAGTCATTGAGATGAAAACCCTACACACAAAAGAAAGAAAAATAATGTCCTCCGCACTTGGGGCAATGTAAGGAAGGAAAATGTTTGAAACGTATTCGTTTCGTAGTTTTGTAAAACTGCTGTTCGGACGCAACCGACTCACATGAAGGTCGGTGTACGAGTGGCGGCTGCCACCGCAGGCGAAGAGCGATGCCAGGGGGAGGGGCGGTGACGCGACTAAACGCCGCGAACTGCGCGCGCTTCATTCAAAGGCGACGGACCTCGACACCACCCTTCCCCTGGGCGAAACGGTCGGCTGAGGCGGCTCAGGGCGTCAACTGATGTCACTGCAGAGTCTCTGACCCGGAGGTTCTGGATTCGAGTTCTGACAGAAATTTTCTTTACCAACTAGTTAGTTGGATTCAATTCAGACTCTGTATGGTGGAGACTTCTAGCGAAGCCTGCTCTGATCGGTAGTTTTTCAGAGGTTTCTGCGATTAACATCAGGCGAATGCCAATGCAAAGCCCTTACAAACAGGTCACAGACTGCGCGTGATATTTCTTTCTTTTTCCTTGATATATACTCACCTCCTACTTACACACACATGCACTGCACTACCACACCCCGTCGGGAGTTCAGTCGGGAGTTTGTGGCTTGTCAGGAATGGGGTGGTGTCCCACTGGCAAAGATACCTTGGTGAGAAAAACTCCCCAAACCGACGTGTACGTCGACGTCGAATCTCTCCATCCAGCAGGGGAAAGAGACAGATAAAACACGATAAAACATACATTATACTTTACAGCAGTTGGTCCATCCGGAAAGTAGAAATTGTCAATCAATCAATTGTAGGAACCCCAGCCTTTCCTTGAGGGAGTGGGGGTGACAGTTTTTCCCTCAGTCGTAGCCACATCTGCCGTCCGCAGAGCAACCCCCGCCCCGTGCTCTTCCCATCTGGACTCCAGTCACTTCTCACTATTGTATCCCATTCATTACTTCCATTCCTTTCTTCATTAGATGGTGAAAGGAGCGTAGCGAAATTTGCGTGGACAGGCGGAAGAGCGGGCTCGATGTCCCGATGTCCTCGCCCCCGTGTTGCCCTCTCCTTGTACTAACCCCTTCTACCCCCACGCTTTCTTCCAATTCGAACCCCACTCCCACTCTCGAGCTTGATCCCACTCTCGCCTCCGGCCACCCTGTCTCTTCCACTCCGCGCCCTCGCTTAGGCTCCCCTCCACTCCCGGCCCCGCTCCCGCCCGCGCTCCTTGGAAGCCAGCTTCTCTCCCGTTCCGTCTCCGATCGCAATTCGCCTCGAAATTCCGGTTCACACTCCCAAATCTTTGACAACTTCACAACGGTCCCCTCCCCCCTTACACCACCATCTCCGACCCCGCTCCTCCTCCCTCGCTTCTAACATTTGCCTGGTCCACCCTCTCCTCCGACCTGTTTCCTCTTCTGCCACAATACCGGGAGAGGTGGCTTAGTGCATCAACATATCACTGCAGTGCCTCTGACCGGGAAGACCTATGTTCGAGGAAAGATTATCGACACTATCTTGTTAGCTCACTCGCATTCAATACCTGTCTGGAGGAGAATTCTAGCGGCCGGATGCTCTGATCGGTAGTTCTCCGTGGTTTCTCCGATCAACACCAGGCGAATGCCAGAGCAGTACCCTAACAAATGGGACATGGACCACGCGCGATGTGTCCTTCTCATCCCTTGTCCTACTCCTACACCTTACACACACTTACATGCACGAACTACCACACATACCGGGAGCCTAGAGCTTGCCCCGACTGGAGCGGTACCCCGCTTGTGGGAGATACTTGGTTAGGGGATACCCGCTACCCGATGGTAAGTCGGCGCCGGATCTTGCCATCGTGCGGGGAGAAGATCACCGCTACCTACAGAGGAAAAAACACGCACTTCACTTACGGGACTATTGACCTCAGTAGAACAGTAGAACCCCTAATAAAAAAATTATCATTCAAATTGAAAAGATACCACGTATTAATATAATTCAGACCGTAAAGAAGAAGAAGGCCAATGACCGTTGAAACGTTGGTCTAAATAAATGTTAAAATAAAAATTAAAAAAAGTAAATATTATATAAGTAAGTATTATTGTTATTATTTTAAACTATTTATCATTTTTTAACGATTAATACTTAAATTGTTGAAAAGGGTTTTTGAAGCTCAAGAAAGCGTGCGCAGATGATTTTCTCCCGCATCCGTGACATACAGTTTTTTTACTATTTTTGAATAAATAAATATCTAAACCCTAACAACCAAGCAACCAAACAACCACTTGTGCCACCATTTACACCACCGTCGCCGCGTCGCTGTCTCCGCCCTCACAGCGCCCCGCCACCCACTCCCCCTCGCACGCGACCTGCACCGTCTCCGCCCCCTCCGCCCCAGGAAAAGCTATCTGCGCGCGCCGTATTACGTCCGAATGAGTTCTCCCAAATAAGAACGTGCCGAACGCGTCCAATTATATGCTTAATTATCCGCGCTCGTTAAGGCCGAGGCGGCGCGAGCGCTGCATACATGAGCGGCACATGCGGCAGCCGCCGGCGGGGGGGAGGCGAAAGGGGACGCGCGGAACCCGAGTGTGCGCCAAACGCGAGGGGACGAGCGAGGAATGCCAACGCGGGGGCGTGCCGCGCCAAACGCAAGGAATACGCCCAATGCTGCCAGTGTTGCCGTGTGCCGACGTTTGCTGGCCCGCATGTGTGGGCTTCAATTTTCCCTCAAAATTCGCTAACTTCAAATATAATGTATTGGATTAACTTAATAAGAAAAACAAAAATGCACCTAAAATGACCAACGTCTTTCCTTCATTTTTACTCAGATGATTTTTTCTCACTTTAATCGTTTTTGGTTTCTTTTTTCATAGCGGCTGAGACTGATGGCTCCTCCCAAAAAATCAAGATAATAATGTAACCAAAAACGTTACAACAAACATAGAATATATAGAGTAAATTTATAAGTAGTAAATAGGAAAAAAAGAAAGAAGCACATAACATTGAATCAATGGTTTCAACAATATTCCTGGAAGCTAAGAACTTGTATGCCTTGAATTAAAGTTTGTGAAAATTTCTCGAATGTGTGGTAATATGAGTTCTTCTTATGGGTATTTCTCGAATGGGCCGTTATGCAACGTTCAGCTCAAGTATTTATGTCAAGAGTAAGGGATGCCATGAGAAATAGGAAATGATTTTTTTATATTTCCTCGCATAACCATCAGACCAGTACCGTTTCTGCCGAAATATATGTCCGTCATCTTACATTCAGCCAACTGCAGCGCGAGAATCTAGGAAAGGTAGAGGTAAACGGAACAACCACACATGTAAAATACCAGAACCGTCACAAGAAAGTTTTCGCAAACTTAATTTTGATCCTATTATAAATTTATAATGCTCTTATACAAAAAATAGCGTATGCAACTCTTTTAAAATGTTGCTTTATTGCGTGTATTCGTACACATTTGAATGTAATTGAAATGAATGAATTCATAACATGCATTCATGCAATAAAGTTTAACATTATAAACTAATTGAATAAACTACTATTATTTAATATACATTATGTATTCAGTACAAACATTACATATTTATTTATTACACATTTTATTTAGTAAGTTAATTTTAGTGTACTGTTAGGACAAAGAAAAATTCATAATTTAGGTATAAAGTATCCATCAAATCCACCAAATTGCATTCTATAACAAAGAAAAAGATAGAAATTGGAGGGAAAAACAAAAACATATTTCCACATTGGATAATCTGTGTCAATAAATAACTATTAACCAATTGAATTCCGAATACCAACTAAAATACCTGGAATAAATATATACAATCTCTCTGACGAGGCCAAAATGAGTTCACCCTTCCGATCGCGAGGTGGCAATTGTCCGTACCTTCCAAACGTCAGAAGTGAAGTGATACGGCCCAAAAGACAAGAACAAACCAAAACGATTGCTATCGAAGAGACGCGCAATTAAGGAATTCATCGCCGTTTCCAACCGCAGCTATAAGCAAACATCCGTCGTTATTCGTGAAGGGCGACAATCAGCTTACCGCACCAGCAGATGAAGGTTAGCACAGAAACAAAACTATAGATTTTCATATAAAAACAAACAAATAGTGGAAAAATAGCCAGTTATACCCGCGAAAAGTCTCTATGTTTCAGTGAAAACCCCCTTCAAAATCGATTTAGTCCTTCTCAAGGAAACCCCGGGTACATAGGCACAAGATAAAAATTGGAAAGATAATTTTCCATCATTTTTAACAAAATATAGAAGGAGATAAAAAGGCAGTTATCTTGTAATCAGAGATCAATTTTGATTATATGGACAAACGAAGAATTTTCAACGTAGAATTTGAGGTTCTGAATACTCACATTTAAGGGACATAAAATTAGTTCATACAAGACAATGTTTGGTAAAACAGAATAAGATTAAATTTTGATTCATTTTTATTTGAAATTATTTTATTGAAAATTAAGAATATAAAAATGTCAAGAACATCAAAAGATATCTTTGTTAAAAAAATTGTGAATAATATGTTATGGGATCTAAAAATTCTGTAAAAAACTTTTGTGATCTTGTGATGTGATCTTAATATTTCAAAGTAATGGAAATCCACAAATCATGGACGAGCAAGATAGATTTTATCATTTATTTTATTTTTTGGAGTCGTAAAAATGAAATTGATTGAAATGAATTAAAATCAAGGGAAGTGTACTGCACTGATAAACTGAAGAGGAAGAAGATATCTACTAGGAAAACGATAGGGATAAAGGATTTTTTAAAAAAATACAAGTATAAAGGAAAATTTATTAGTACATACAGTACATATTTTTAGCAAAAAATGGGTGTTGGGATTGAAATAAGTATACCGATTGTTTAGTTTCAAGCGTTCAGATAGAGTTGCATTTGAGTGAAGTTTAGCAATGCAAAATTTGGTCAAGAGTAAAGTTTGCCTTTACCTAAAACTCACAGGTTTATGTGAGTTAAATTTGCTAGTGTTGCGAATAATGTTGATTCTGCAACTTAGCTTCCTCAGGTTCAATACCACAGGAAGGATTGACTGATGATCTTGAATGAAACACACAAAGAAGTATAACGTCTTTTAATTCAGACTCAAAGCTCTGTACAGGCCGGGTCTTGGCCGAAAGATGTTAACATTAAGACGTCTGGTGAGCTTATGCGCTCCCTTCCCTTCTCAACCTTGCGTATATATAGGGTATTTTACATTTGGATGTGTTTACAATATGCATCTGGAAGGTTCCTTCGGTATACTATAGATAATGTGATTACACTTCATATGTTTATATCTGGAAGGTTCCTTCAATGGAAAGAATATTGAATCACAACAACTCATGAGTAATCTACGGAAGGTTACTACAGTGGAATTATTTAGTAAACATATAACAGCGGCTGGCTGTAGAAGCGGCGGTGTCTGGTGGAAGATTTCTCATGGAGTCTTCTGTGGTGCTTTCCGTCGATGGTGGAGTGGGTGCATTACATAATTTGTGTATCTTCAACGCTGTTACTGGACTGGTGCTAACACTGCGCTTCGTAATTTAACTGTTTAAAATTGTAAATAGCTTAATATGTATTTGGTATTTTAGAGCAGTGTTAGTCCGACTTTTGCCAGCTAGCGGTCTTCCCATGTCTGGTGACGAAATAGCTGAAGATTGGATGTGAAGTTTAACCCTAAACTGCGCGGTCAAGCATTTTAGTGCATACATTAGTCGTGCATACAAGCAAACATTCTAATATTGCGAAACTTGCGAGAATAAATTTCACAGAACATCAACTAATTATTTTTACGTAGAATATTATTTTTTCTCTATTTATTTAATTGACGTTTACATAGATTTCTAGTAACTCTTGGTACTTTAGCATCCACGCTACAGTGGAATCCAGAGAAGAGCTAAGTATCTAAAAAAATTAATATAAGGATTAAAAAGGATTCATTTTATAGAATACAGTTATAACACATACTTCGAGCCCCAACTGTCCCCACACCTGTCCCCCAAAATGTCTCCGTTGTTTTAAGTCCAATGACGCATCGTTATCAAGTTATACACAATTACATTCTGTTGCAGTAATGTTTTTTCTCTTATCTGCAAGACTTTTCATTTCTGTTTCAAATCTCTTGAGTGAAGAACTGGGAAGTAGTTTCCTATCCAACAATAGCACTCTCACAGGGATGTGTGCCGATGGTTTCTTATGCATTTTCAAAACACGTCGTTTATCCTTTGCGGATATTTTGCCCGTTGATTTTACGCATCTGCTCACTGTTCCGGAATAGTTTTTGAGCGTCGCAAATTATTCAAAAGCGTGCGCTTCCAAATCAATGGTCAGATTCACCGTGGTGGATGAGATACGCGATGCAAACCGCGGTTTCCGCCCAACTGTACGCGGGACAGGCGGTGGGATGGGGGGAGGGGACGGGGGGGGGTGGCGCAGGTGGTGCCCGCATTTCGAGGAGGGCCGAGCGTAAGGGGGGCCGAACGTACGGGAGACAGAAAGTGAGTGAACCGAAAGTGAGGGGCCCGAAGGTGAGGGGCCGAAAGTGAGAGAAACGAAAGTGAGTGGCCGGATGAAAGGTGCACTGAAAGTCGAGGGAGGCAGAATATAATTTAAAGTGATCGATACTTTCATATGACCTGTCGGAGTCAGCCGCTCATCTTCCACCTCCGGGTACCCTGAACTCTGCAGCGACACTGACGAGGATTTGAATTCTGACTAGGGTTTGAATCTCGACCGTGGCGAATTTTCGACACTAGATAAGATAACTACGTCGAATTTAGCCTCTGTCTGAATGATAATTCTAGCGGCTAGCTGCTGCTATCGTTCGTTTTCTGTGGTTTCTTCGATCAATAACAGACGAATGCCGGATTGGCTGACGAGTAGTAACAACCAGAGGGACCAGAGACGATCTTTCTTACTTCTCTATACCCATCACACACACGCACACACAAACACACAAACAACCACACAATTGAGAGCTTATAGCTTGTTCGTGCTAGGGTAGTGACCCGCCGAAGTGAGATACCTGGAGAGGGAGTTCTCCCGCAAGCTGACGTGTAGGTCTGCGTCGGATGTCACCATGCAGCTGGGAAGGAAAACAGCCACCTGCCGGTATAAATCATTCGATGCACGACCAATGCAGTTCAAGGCCACAGAAACGAATATTCAACAAAGAAGCAAAAACACCGATATCTTTTAGGGTCGGGTCCGCAGTCTACTCTTTTTCCAATGCCAGGTCAAGGGGATGAAGTACTGGGCGATCCCTGTGCAATTTATGGCAGAGAAATTACATGTGGCTGCTTTTCTCCAGGTTCTTCAAGTCCCTAATGCCCTCATTTGTCTATTGCTCCATCATCATTGACACATCAACATCATTACTATACGGTTTAGAGTACACTAGTGGCGTCCGCACGTGGTATCTGTAAACTCAGCAACCGACCAAAACCCTCAATAGTCAGGGCAAACGCTAGCATTTTAACGGTCATTGCGTGCACAGATATCACGTGCGAACTCTACACCGATTTAAACGTAGTGGCAATGCAAGGACTGGAGCTAGGAGAGGGGAACAGTGTCATCAAATCGGGAGCTCCAATACCAAAAGAAACTAGTAACAAAGCCCGACTGTCCCGACTGGAAGACAATGTCCAACACGTGGCCTTGAAGTGTGTGTGTGTGTGCGAATATATATTTATATTTATATATTCCTTACAATAGTACATTTTTGGGATCGTGGACTTTCTGTGCGTGCTCACAGTTAATACATTGCGATTTCCATAAGATCATCGATTGTGCCACTGGGGCTGGTTCCCTCGCGGGAGCCAGCGTATCCATTAGCGATGGGCGATTATTAAAGAATAATCGATTAATATCTCATCCATGATTTTTATTACATTAATATGCATGGATAAGTCGCTCCCAATTAATCGATTAATCTGATGTAATCCATCAATTTTTCACATGTTTACATTAATATCACAAAAATAATGCGTAAAATGCATAAAATCGTTAATTTTTATTTTGTAAATTAATGAATCGTTTAGTAACTTAACTTATATTAAAAAATCTATCACGATAATGTGAATCATTCTCAATTTTCTGTCTTGATAAATTTGATTTATTAAACCTTGTGTTTAAGTCAAATTTAGTTACGTAATGAAATCAGAAAAAGCATCAACTAAAACAACATTAAATGCAAAAAATTAATTTTAAACGACAAAATAAATAAAATTATTTTACAATAACATTTTGATATAATATAACTGTCAATAAGATCTGTAAACGAACAATATCGAATAGAAACGAAAATACATTAATGGGTAAAGATGAGGAATTCCATTGCTTAAGTTCAAAACTATAGATGAACTTTCATATTTTGCTCGTCTTCAAAATTAATATTTGAATGAAATATATTTTTTTAATATATGAATCGAGCTAAAAATCGGAAAAATTAATCCATGTGTTCATTAATCGGCGTAGAAATAATACATTTCAAATTTTCGACGAATAGTATAAAATAATCATTTCTTGTACTAATCGCGACTAAATCGCCCATCCCTAGTGCTCCGAGTGGGGGAGGACGCAGCGGCGGGGCGCCAGCCGGCACCGGATCGTGACTCAGCCCGGCAGAGGGGGCGGGCAGAAGGGCCAGCGGCAGTGACTCACCCGTGGGCCGATGCGACGGATCGCAGCGTGCCAGGACAAGGTGCGTCAAGCTGGAACGTCGAAAGTCAGCACACCGACACGAAACATGTCAAATCATTGATTGCTAATTAATTGCCAATTAATTGCCACAATTTTGAATTAATTGTCACGTATTTTCGTGGAGAAAACGGGTGTGTGCTAGCTTGACGTCACACCAGCACACACGTCAGTTAAATTCGAGCCAGAGGTCAACGGAAAACATTTAATCATTTTTGCTAATTAATTTCCAATTAATTGCCACAATTTTAAATTAATTGGGACGTATTTTAGCAATTTAGTTAAGGACATAGAAATATTATCAACATCCATACATAATAAATCCAGTAAATGAATCGCAAATCATGTTTGATTATTTTTCATGCTTTGCGTATTCCTTCTTGTGTATTAGAAGTATGTTCATGTTAAATGCATGAAACCCGTCTAATGTGGGCTTAATAGATAAACGCACAGACAACGCACGGTTTTAGCATTTTTCAAACAAGCGACAGCGACGCGACGATAAAAGTGCCGCTTTTGAATATGGCGGGCTATTGAAATTTAGTTTCCCATTAGCGTGTTCTGTGGAATACTATTTCAAATCTGCACTGGACAAAGTTAACCGTGCTTACAAGGCTAAATGAGTGATATTTGACTACAGGTTTATAAGAGATTTTTATTCAGAACCACTAGAGAAGTGAAGTTTCGTCGTTTCCTACTACACCAGGTATTGATTCTAGGGCCTGAAATTCCGGAGAGACCGCAGCCAGGAACCAACTTATGTGACGGTGATGGTCGTGGGGTTTCCCTACAATTGCATGCGAGTTTCAAAGGTTTGAGAGTACCTGAGTGGGGGTGGAATGAGAGGGAGCGGAAATGGAGGGACCGAGAGGAAACCCTTCGCCCACCGCTGTCACACAAGTTGCTCCTGGAGTCAGACGTTTCAACTCCGATATTCCGATGTGTGACAGTCACGCGCCCTGGTCTACGCACACTATGGAAAGGGAGGAATATGAGGAAGACGAAGAAGGAAAAATGAAAAGAAAGAGAGAGAGAGAGCAAGATCATAAATGTCATTTGTAAATTGCAACTGTCAGACAAAACAAGTAAACAGGAGACAATAGAAAAGATTTACCATTACTGATCTTGGAGGATAAAATTCATCAAAATCACAGAAGATACTACGAAATTAGGGAAGAAAAATTTTCGATAACTTATATTTAGTTCAAATGAGATTCAGATTTTACTAACGCATTTAGTAATGCATCAATATAATTTGTAATTTTCAATTTCCTCATGCCGAATCATCTACTAACTATAATTTAATTTCGTTTCAGATATGTTTTTTTTTCGTCAAACACAGGTAAAAATTGTACATGAAGTGCTACTGTGAGAAGAAAATTCTGTGATCCCACTCTACATTTTCATGTTTTCTTAACTTTGCGATCCCTACGCTAAAATAAATACGATTTGAATTTTGAATACAAAAAGAAACGAGTGATTTTTGCAAGGATTGTTAACAAAAGTATTCGCTCCCATGCAATAAAATCTATTTTCAAGGGTAAATCAGCTATAAATTTGGGCTCTTATCTCTCATTTGTGAAGGAATAGTACTTTAATTTGTTAATTGTGAAGGAATGGTATAATAATTTGAATCACTTAGTTCCTACTGAATTCTAAAAGACGTGTACAGATAATGAAGTTACATTTATGCCCAGAAGCAAAGAAAGGGGCCATTGCCGCATTTGCTCAAATGTTCAGGGAAACTGGACGAAAAACCTGATCGAAATAGGGATCATTGAACCAGAAGCTGCGGTACAATACTTCTTACAAGTTGTTTAGAATGAAATGGTAAATAATACATTAAATATCACTGTTAATATTAATGTTACTTTCCTTTTGTTGGTCAGTATAGTCTAATTGCATAGAAAGAGTTATGCAGCAGAAACGATTTTTCGAATTCTATCGATTTCTATCGAATTTAATCGTTTAATGTTATATTGTGTTATGTTTTGTTCTTGAGTTTAATGTAATGTTGAAGAACCTATTATTGAGTACTAATGAGGTCATAGAGAAAAATATTATTTTTGAAACATGAAAGCTTTGTTTGTTGTTTGCATATTTTTACACAAACAATATACCAAAAATTCAATATCTTTACTTTCCCTTCAATGAACTTCGACCTTTCGTAATTATTTTTGTTGTTTTAATCAAGTCATTATCTTCTAGAACATTAGGTACCAGAAGTAATTCACTGTTTTTTTAGCAAATAATTTTGAACAATTTGTTTATTCTCGTAAATTAACAAATGCTCGTTTAATAGCCCGTTAACGAGCTGTTCTTATTCGCTTTCCTATACACGCACTCCTTGATTTAATGTTCGAGTAATCGACAGAGTAATTAAAACAAGGAATTTTAATTATGCCGCGCTGTAATTGAAGCTTTGTATGGATTATATCCCACAAAATTCAACAACGGAACAATGGGTTATCTAATGACTTTGGAATAGCGCAGCTCTTTTGGCGAAGCGAAAAGGTGAATTATTTAAAATCAGCGTCGTTTTGACTCAGGCGTGGAACAAGGGCCAGCTTGCACATCTCACGGTTTGAATTGCTCCTTGAAGTACTTTCTATCACGAGTTCTGTAAGCTTTAAGAATCTTACTGTAGAATATTGACACAGGGGTTTCCCACATGGAAACACGAAATATTACTTTTGAGCAATAGTTTGAGCAGGATCTATATTAGAGATATTAGCTACATTTTCGAACAACTAATATTTTCACGAAGTATGAGAACTCATAAAAATAATTTTCAAAACATTTAGTAATTTATTTCAAGTCGCATCAACAGTTAGTTCAATACCAACTAAATAAGAACAATATATTGCATTTTATATTGACACTATTCAGTTTTTACAGTATTGTGGTTACATTACAATGATGATTATGGATACAAAAACATAAAATACGAACGTGAAAATTACATCAATAATAATCACTACAGAAAGGAATAGGAGATTACATTATTTTAATACAGACAAATATCGCCTGAAATACCTATTTCTATACAAATTTATATTACATTACTTTGGTAACTAATATTACTTAGATTAGAACTAAAAGTTTCTGTATCAAAAAATTAAGGACTGATAGAATTGTACTGGGAACATTTCTGGATGATGTGATTAATGTTCAACGAGAAATTGCAAGAGGTACATACTGGGTTAGGTTTTTTTTCTCTCGTATATAGTTATGGGAAAATTTGGTAGGGTCTGATAAAATGCGTGAAAGTGTTCCTTGTTCACGTCGTGAGAGGTTTTCATACATTTTGAGGGCAAAAAATTTACCAATTTTGTTATGAGTTGTGTTTCCTTCGAGACTATTCCATTGGTTTGATCACATCTGCTTCACGGCTTTGCCAGTACTACATTACAACGCATTGCCAGATGAAATTAAACAATTAAAATTGGTACACAAATTTAAGTTAAAAGTAAAATCTTTTCTGCTGCAAAACTGTTTCCATACAATTAGAGATTATACTGATCGTCGAAAAGAAAAATAATGTTTACTTTAACAAAAACAAGATATAGTATATTGAAGTAGTCTACATTTGCATTATATATTTTAAAAAAATACTCAATATGCATGTAACAAATAATGTACTTCCGCGTCAATGACCCCCATCTCGATCGGGTTTTGTCCAGTCTCCCTGATCCATTGAGCAAATGCTGAGATGGCCCCTTGATTTGCTTCTGGACGTAAATGTAGCTTCACTATGCGCACATTTTGATGAACTTTCCATTTTCTTGTAGTGGTAGTGGAGCTTAGGGTGAGTTTCTATTTTGTTAACAATACAGAAAAATCAAATCTGTTTGTTCCTTTACCGTTAAAAATAAGTTTTCTATAATTTGGCAACGAAAATATCTAGTTTTTGAAATGTTAATCCCTCGCTTTTTAATTTTTTTATTATTATTATTACTATTATTTTTAATCTTTCAACTATTAATAGTTAAATTGTTGGGAAGGGATTCTGAAACTCAAGAAAGCGTGCGTAGATGATTTCCTCCCCCATACGCCACATACAGTTTTTGACTAAGTAAATAAAAAAACACTACATGTAGTCCTCAATTGCGCAAGACATTTTGTTGTTTACTTTCTCTTCGAAGTCAATGAGCATCATAGGTGACAGTGTCCTGCTAATCGGGGTTCTGGCTTCTATATTATTTTGTAATATGGATCCCCACATGTTGAACAAACATGTCAGTTGTCTCTTTGCAGATTTCAAGTACGTTGGAGAGGTTTAATGGTAGGTGATTACTGGGTGAAACTGTCATTCGGCAAATATGTTGATAAAATAACACATATCTTAGTTGGGTTGGATATAGCAAAATTCATTGCCATAAGGAATGCATAATTGTAAGCGCTAATTTTACAGACAAATGTCCTAAACTTGTTGTGAATGGTCTTCCATGGAGATTGGTTGTATAAGCCCAGTCTGCTAGTTTCCAAAGTGTCTTGGATATGGATGACATGGTGATTTTGATATTTATTCAGAATCCCGTTATCGACGAGGTCAGCGTCGGAGTCCTTCAAGTAAGAGTTGTTAAGATTCTTGGAAAAGGGATCGACAGGAAATTTAGGAGTGACCCAGGGGAAAATTTAGGTGTTCTACATCCCCCCACTGATATGAATGGAAGGTTATATCCCCTGATGATGTCTTTGTTGTTTTCGTAAAAGGTTTTTGGGTATGATTGTAAGTGATTGAGGGCAGATTTGATTGGTGGGTTAATATCCTTATGTATAAGAATATTGTTGGATGAGGTGATTTTGCTGAGATATTGGATGGTCAGATACTCCCCGAGGCTTCGATAAGAATGCTACCTGTTGGCGTTATGTGGAAACATCCTAAGCGCTCTATTTTTACAGTATCCATTTTTTAGTAGGTTGTTTTTTGCTTTGTTATGTACGTTAATGTTGTTTCATTCTGCATTCTACATTGTGCATTGTTGTATGAAATGTTGTTTTATTCCGCATGCATCTTCAAAGTTGAATTTTATAGGCTGATAATTGTCCATAGATTAGAATGGTTATGTTCTGGCCATTTAAAAAAATCAGTCTTATTCCATGTGTCAATTACATTTGGTTTTCTATATTAATCCATAAATAAGTTTCTTTACTTTTAAAGAAACGGGGATGGGGCGACTGGGGACGGAGGCGGGACGGGCGGGGACAGGGCGGACGGGGACGGGCGGGGACGGGCGGGGACGGGCGGGCGGGGACGGGCGGGCGGGACGGGGCGGCGGCGGGCGGGCGGGACGGGGGGCGAGGGCGGGGCGGCGGGCGGGCGGGGACGGGCGGGCGGACGGGGGGGGCGGGGGCGGGGGCGGGGGACGGCGGCGGGCGGCGGGGCGGGCGGGCGCGGCGGGGGCGGGCGGGCGGGACGGGCGGGGCGGGACGGACGGGCGGGCGGGACGGGCGGGCGGGGACGGGCGGGCGGGGCGGGACGGGCGGGCGGGACGGGCGGGCGGGACGGGCAGGGGCGGGACGGGGCGGGGCGGGGACGGGGCGGGCGGGGCGGGCGGGGACGGGGCGGGGCGGGGACGGGCGGGCGGGACGGGCGGGCGGGGACGGGCGGGGGGACGGGCGGGGCGGGGCGGGGCGGGGGACGGGGCGGGCGGGACGGGGCGGGACGGGCGGGGCGGGGACGGGCGGGGCAGGGGACGGGCGGGCGGGGACGGGCGGGGCGGGCGGGCGGGACGGGGCGGGGGGCGGGACGGGGCGGGGACGGGGCGGGCGGGCGGGGCGGGACGGGGCGGGGCGGGACGGGCGGGGCGGGCGGGCGGGACGGGCGGGCGGGGACGGGGCGGGCGGGCGGGGACGGGCGGGCGGGCAGGGCGGGGACGGGCGGGCGGGCGGGGCGGGCGGGCGGGACGGGCGGGCGGGGACGGGGCGGGCGGGCGGGCGGGACGGGCGGGCGGGACGGGCGGGCGGGCGGGCGGGACGGGGCGGGGCGGGACGGGCAGGGCGGGACGGGGCGGGCGGGACGGGCGGGGCGGGACAGGGCGGGCGGGGACAGGGCGGGCGGGCGGGGACGGGCGGGCGGGCGGGACGGGCGGGCGGGGACGGGCGGGGCGGGGCGGGCGGGACGGGCGGCGGGCGGGGCGGGGCGGGGCGGGCGGGGACGGGCGGGCGGGACAGGGCGGGGCAGGGCGGGCGGGCGGGACGGACGGGCGGGCGGGCCGGACGGGCGGGCGGGCGGGCGGGACGGGGCGGGCGGGCCGGCGGGCGGGACGGACGGGCGGGCGGGGACGGGGCGGGGCGGGGACGGGGCGGGGCGGGGCGGGGACGGGGCGGGGCGGGGCGGGGACGGGGCGGGGACGGGGCTTCTCCCCGCATATTCCGAACGCTTAGTATTTTCCTTCACATCTGAATTATCACAACAATCTATAGAAGAGAAATGTGATAAAAAAAATTTTGGCCTTTTTAAAATTTAAAAAAAAATTTCATTCAAGAAAAATTCCTATTTTCATGTTGGAAGAGCCGTAATTTTTAAACATTTTTTGCACTTTTCGAAAAATCAAGGTTTTCAACGAAAATTGAGACCTGCACCATTCTCTCATTGAACGACCTTCACACTATCCAACAAAAAATGAATAAAAAACAATGCAGCCAGTTTATGAAAATTTTGAAAATGTCAATGAATCATTTATAGTACCCCCTGAAATTAAAATATCAATTTCAAATTGATGCGGGCCGCGGTATCTGTCAGGGTTATTATGGAATATCAATTTTGGAGAAAATCGGCTGAACGGTTATCCGCTAGCGTTGTTCATAGACGGACAGACTTTTGCCGTCATTCGATTTTTCGGTATCAAGGACCCCAAAAACATGGGATCTTGCTACACCATATGTTAGAGGATTTTTTCTAAATTTAGTAATTGGATTTATCTAATTTCCTTTCCCGTTATCCGTGCACTGTAATAAGGGTTTTCCTGCCGAAAATTTCCCGTTTTTGTGCAGCAATACATAACTCTCCCTCTCCCTCCCCTCTCCTCTCCCTCCCCCTCTCCCTCCCTCTCTCCCTCTCTCCCTCCCTCCCTCTCTCTCCCTCTCTCTCCCTCCCTCTCTCTCCTCTCTCTCCCTCCCTCTCTCTCTCTGTCTCTCTCTGTCTTTCTCTCTCTTCTTTCTCTTTTCTCTCTGTCTCTCTCTGTCTCTCTCTGTCTCTCTCTCTGTCTCTCTCTCTTTCTGTCTCTCTCTTTCTGTCTCTCTCTCTGTCTCTCTCTGTCTCTCTCTCTGTCTCTCTCTCTGTCTCTCTCTCTGTCTCTCTCTGTCTCTCTCTCTGTCTCTCTCTCTCTCTCTCTACTCCGAAGCCAGAAAAATAAACAATGAATGGAAGAAGTCGTCTCTAGGTAGTCCTAAACTACGTTTTTGAAAAAAAATCTGATAATCATACTAACATGCTCGAAGAATTGATAATATATTTTATGGGAGTTTTGTCGTGCTGCTGTACGAAACGACGCTGAGCTCAGGAAATAGAAGTTTCTTATAGAAAACACTATGAAAATATTTGTATTCTTTAAAAGAATAGTTGGATTCAGTCGGTGTCTGGAGGAGATTTCTAGCCGGCTGCTCTGATCGGTAGTTTTCCGTGATTTCTCCAATCAAATACTAGTCGAATGCCGGACCAGTACCCTACCAAACGGGCCACGGATCGCGCGCGATCTTTCCGTTCTCTTCCTTGTCCTATCCTCTCCCGTTACACACACTTACACTGACATGCAATATACTACCACATATTCCGGGAGACCGGTCGGGAGCTTAGAGGTTGTCCCGGTTGGAGCGGTGCCCAGCTGGTGGGAGAGGCCTGGTTAGGGGGAAACCCCACTAGCCAACGGTAGGTTGACGCTAATTCTTGCCATCCAGCAAGGCAAGATTACCACCATATCTCGAGAGAAAAACATATACTACACTTACGAGACTAATGAGCAAAGCCGTTGACGCACCTGGAACCACGAAATCAATCAATTAATTTAAAAGGATACACATTCATATGTAATGTTTCCTAATTTTTACAATATTACTTTCGATAATTTATATTAACTAAATTATTATTCTTTTGGATGATTGTTTATGAAGTTTATTAACTTTTGGGTTTTGCTAGCAGTGTTGTCTTCACTGCGGTATAAATTTGAACTGTTCTCTTTTTAACTTAAGGTATTTATGACAATTTTTTTTAAATTGGTTTATTTAAGGTCGCTTCAACATCTAAGGTCATTAGCGACCACTATTGTTGTTAACGGTATGGAAACTATGTGGATGAAACGATATGGTGATAGATGATAAGGGGTGAAAGGACGAACACAAATACAACCATGCCCGAGGCGGGACTGGAACCCGCGACCCTTCGGTCCGAGATCACTAAGACACTACTGCCTTAGCGATCTCGGCCACCGGGCCGGCCAATTTTTATATAATGTAAATGAAATTGAATTCACCAGTAACTGCAAAAAAATATTACAGATCTAACAAGGCTTAATTTGATTGGACCGAACGTTAGTTAAATAAATGTGCTATCTATTTTTAAAACAGCAGTGGATAGTATGACTCGGTAGTTCTCTTTTTACGAAGTCATACTATCTATTCAAACTAATACGCTGTTCTTCGTCAACTACAAAAGCAGTAAGAAAATTTTGTAAAACAAAGTAAACAACTCAGAATTTACATAATTGGAAACAAAATAGTGCAGGGTAAGCTTGCTTTGTAATTACTGAAAACAATACAATGGACTGTATTTTAGTTTCTATATTTTTCACAAAATACAGAGCTTCATATTAAATGGCAAACATGCTATGCATCAACTGGACGAAGAGCGAGAGAATAAATGTAATTTGCCCCGGAGCTTCTTCTACAGAAGCTTAGCTTTCACAGAAGCATCACATCAGATATAGAGAATGTAATTAACAAACGACCACATCACTTCATCGCTCATTCACAGAAGACTGTTACGTAGAAAATGGTGGGAAAATTGCCTAAACGCTTTTCCACGAACGACATGAATTTGATAATTATAACGCCACCGCCTCTTGTTGCTGTGTGGACACAGTGAGGCGGGAACCGGCGTTTCGTTAAGGCTAATGGGTTCATTTTCCTTTATTCCTTAATTTTTGTACCGTGTCGACTGTTTAAAATCAACAAATAAGCGGGGCGAGGGCCGCGCGGAAGCAGCGTGGACACAAGGAGTTAACGACGAAAGTCATTAACGCCCCAATAACAATCAGAATAGTGAGCAGGGGTGGAGGCGCGGAGGCGAGACGTGGTGGGGCAGGCCACGCGGGCGGGGCGACGAGGCGCTGGCCGGGGAAGGGGGAACGGGAGGGGCGGGGCACGCTGACGCGGATGGGTGAGGTCGGGGCAGAGGCATGGGCCGGGGTGGGGCGGGGGCGGAAGCGGAGACGGCGCGGCGGGGTCGGCGAGTTGGCGGTGGGGAAAGGTAAGGTCTTTCAAAAATGGAAAAGTAGGGGAAAAGAACCAGCGACAAGACGGGTGGGAGAGGGGGAGGTCTGCGGGGTGAAATAAGGAACGCCGGTATGGGTAGGGCAAGGCGGGGGTGGATGACGGTGGGGCAGGGCCCTTGACGTGGGCGGGCGTGGGTAAGCGGTGGGGCGGAGGAGAGACCAAGGGAGGTGTGGTGGCTGCGTTCTGGGTGTGGGAGGCGGTGGCGGAAGGCGCAGTCCCTGGGGGGCGTGGCAGGCGGCGGGCGGGATGCGGGAGGCGGAGGTGGGAGGGCGGATGACGGATGGTGGAGGGCGGAGGGCGGGTGGCGGGAGGTAGTGGGTGGCAGCGGACGGCGGGTGGCGGTGGGCAGCGGGCAGAGTGGCGAGCGGCAGTCGGCGGGCGACGGTGGGTGGCTGCGGACAGGGTGGTGGGCGGCAGGCGGGCGGCGTGCGAACGGCGGGCAGTGGGTATTGGGCGGGTGGGGCGAAGCGGGTGGGCGGGCGAGCGGTGGGCGTGCGGGCGGGCGAGCGGTGGGCGGGCGAGCGGTGGGCGGGCGGGCGGGCGGGCGGGCGTGCGGGCGGGCGAGCGGTGGGCGGGCGGGCGGGCGGGCGGGCGAGCGGGCGAGAGGTGGGCGGGCGAGGGGTGGGCGGGCGAGGGGTGGGCGGGTGAGCGGTGGGCGGGCGAGCAGTGGGCGGGCGGGCGGTGGGCGGGCGGGCGAGCAGGGGCGGCGGAGGGGGAAACGCCGCCGGGCGCCCCATAGGAAGCGCGCCTATTAAAAAGCGCTGATACAGAACACGAGCCGCCTCCCTTGTCCCCGCGCCTTCCGCTTTCAAAGGTTGCTCAGTAATCAACACCATAATTATAGCGGCGACATCCTCCTGCGCGGCGCACGCGGTCGCGCCCGGACAGAGCAGGCAGCCACAAATCAAAGGCGGCAGAGGTAGAACGCCGTCAGGAAGCCCTACTACAAATGCATACTCAAATCTTAATTCTGAAATCCTTTTTATTTAATTCATTATTTTTCATAATTATTTTAAATGACTGCCTGCACTACATTATATTGTAAATAAATATTTTCCCTAGGAATTAAAGACAGTAAAAATTGCTATCAATCAATCGAGAACACAGTATAGACAGTCTAGCCAAAAACGAAGGATTTTCTCTGTTGACCCGTGCTGAAATACGTTACCTCTCTTCAAAATTACGAATCGGCTGTTGACACTATATATAAAACTCGTTGTCGAAAACATGTAACTATCCTATATTAATGGCATATATTTTCTCTGAAAAATGTTAAATATAATTGGACGTAATTTTCATTTACCTATTTTTGCAGTTACGTGTTATTTGTATACCCCCGTAATTTTAGATAACTACATTTTTTCGTTTGTATTGAACATTCATGAAAAGGAATTTGAATTTACTGTATTCATTTTACAAAAAGCAATTTCGAAAAAGGGTGGCATTAATTACATTTTATGTCCGGCATTAAAAAGCCAAGTTGATTTGTCTTCAAACAAATCACATTTATTTTCTATTCTACTTCCGTGAAAATGTTTTTATCTGGTGTTGCGTTGACTTATCTAACTAGTCTCAAAAATCCTGCCACCGTCGGGATTCGAAACCTAAGACCTCGCGGTCAGAGGCATTCATTGATGCCGTGAGTGACCACTGCCAGTGCCTTGGTGCCACTGATAGGAGCTTGCTAAGCAGGGAGGGGGAGAGGGAACAGACCGTTCATATGACGGCACGGCTCTTGCAGTCTCCATTCCTTCAATTTTATTCATTTGTCAATATGCGTTTGTGAATATGCTGATAAAATCACTTACGTTTTATGTGAATATCAAACATACAATGAATTCCGAAGGAACGTTTAATTGAACACTTCACGATACAGTTTAAACAAGATATGTCTTCCAAAATTTTCAAGAATAATATCACAACCCCATCAAAAAGAAAATTAATATATTTTTTCCTTAATCTTGTTTAATTTGGTTTCAGTGATTCTTTTATTGACTTATTTTCGTTAGTGCTTCTCTTCATGTGGCACTGGAGTGTAGGCGTGCGTTATCATGCAAAAGCAACCATTGTGCACAATTCTTCTGGAATCGAACTCGCTGGAAATGCTTCTTGAGGGTCTTCAGATTGTTGATGTGAGCATTTGAATCGATGGTACTGCCTTTAGGCATCAACATGAATGGCACCACCAATGTCCCAAAAGAAAGCGATCGGAATGTCAGTGCTCGTCGATGTGGCGGGATGCCCAAGGCACGGTACGTCATTCAGATTCATTCTTCACTTTCCGAAGCTCGAACTCGTTTGCTCAAACGTCCAACAGTACTTCTGGCAGCAAAAGAGGTGCATACTCTGCATAGAAGCGTTTGTGGATGTTCACAACAGATTCCTTCTCTGCAACGAGGACCTCAATCAAAGCACGCTATTTGGAATGCACGTCGTCTACAGCCGCCATTTTAGCAGTTCGTTAAGAAACTGCCACCAGTAGGAGAGACTTGAAATTTCAAAAAGTGTTGAACTTTTGCAATATTCGAAAAATCAGGATTTTCAGCAGACATGAGAGCTGCACCATTTCCTTAAACGTCCTTCACACTATTAAACAACAAAATTTAATCAAAAATATTGGAGCCATTGCTTTGAAAATTTGGAAAATGTCTCAGGTGCTTGATGTAAACTACCGTCCAAAATTAAAATATCGGTTTCAAATTCAAGGGTTCGCGACATCAGTCAGATCGATTGGTGGATATCAATTTTCGATAATATCGGCTGAACGGTTTGGCCACTACGGTTGATCACTGACAGACAAACACATTTTGCCGTCATTCAATTTTTCGGTGTAAAGGACCTGAGGATATTTTTCCTCTATTTAGCACATGAATTAATTCACATTTTCGTTACCACGGCCCTGTAATATGGGCTTTTCTGCCGAAAATTCGCCGTTTTTTCGCGCAGCATTACATAACTTTCTCTCTACTCTGTAGGGAGAAAGTAATAAACGGACTACGCGTGGCCTGGAGCGGGCGGACGCCGACGGCCCCCAGCAGGTGGGCGGAAGGGGCGTGGTCGGCCCGCAGTGGACGGAGGCTTCCCTCGCCTGCCTGCGTCTCCTTCCGCCCACATCCACCCCCTGCCCCCCTTCCGTCCCCCATCTCGTCATGTTTCGGTGTGACATTGCATGCGCCAAGAAGAAAAACGCGCCTGCTACTTAGGGTGCGTTCTCACCAGACGAGTTTCCTCGAACACGCTCATTATCTAAAACTGAATTAAATATTTAGTGAGAACCTTTGTTTGACCAGAGTCCATCTATAAATTTTGAAACTGTGTTGTTCAAGTGCAGTTCTTTCTCTCAACTAGAATAGTTTACTTTAATACGCCTTGCATGGGCACACCTCTAACGCATGCGTACCTCCATTTGATTTGATTTATCTACTCAAACAATAGTTACATACGACATATGGGTTAAGTACCATGTACGTACGTTTGCTTGGGCTTCAGAATCTCTTCCCAATCTTTTAACCTGGGAGTGTCAGCAAGAGGTAGTCTCACACCAGTGCTCGCGATATGTCTTTCAGAAATAGCTGCAACTTTTGTTGAGTGCGAATGATCTGAAAGTCCATTTACTGAAATACTTATTTCATTCAGTTTCAAGAAGTTCCCCAATGCAATTGTTAATGAATATTACTCTACAAAATTGTTGTCTGAATGCTTAAGGTGAGAATAATAAAAATAGACAAAGTACACGCAAAAATCATTCAACATCTTACTATACTATTAATAATATTAAATACACTTTTCACAAATTATCTTGGCATGTTCTAAATAAATACATATTTAACTTTTTCACAAAAATATTTAGAAAGTTTTTGTCTTTTTTCAATTTCCCTATAGACGCCTCTGCCTATTTTCTTTCTCTTTGGTAAGATACTGAGAGAATCGATTGTAGATGCGGTAATCGCTTCCGTTTTCTAAATAGGCACTTGTAGACATGGATGAAAATAATGCATGAAATAATACCGCGCAGGCCAGGAGCTCTCAATGCACTCGCGCCATTGCATCCAACGTAGTATGACATCGCGCAGCCCAGCGATCAATTTTCAACATGCCGACGGGGCTGGTTCAGCGAAAGGATGGAAATAAAAGACCAGGCGATCTCAGAAAAGTACAATGAAAGAATACATGAAATATCAGACGGTTAATGTATCGCAATAATTCAGGAACATAAAATTGGCGTGGTTTCGATCTCACAGATCAATTGCGAGCACTCCCGGGAGCCTCAGTTGAACTGGAAACCAATCACTGGGAACAACTCCTGGTTTGGCAATTTGATAACTGCGTGTCTTTGCCCTCTTTCAAGACAACCGTTCCTGCGTCGTCACCAGAGCAGAACTAACACTCCGAATACATCCCACAAACCCTACAATAAATTACCCTCAGGCATTTTAAACGCTATATCGGTAAAGAATAAGACTAAAAGACTCTGGGCTCAGCTAAGAACACGAGAATTAAAGAGAGAACTCAACCTAATCTCCAACGTGGCAAACGACTTATCAGAAAACATAACAGCGAACAATATTATAAACTCATACAATCACTCAACACCAGTAATAACACATTATGGCAATTCACTAAAAAAGTTCTCAAGAAAAAAAACACGGTCCCTCCTTTAAATACAACGACAGGCAAGGCCTTATCCTCATTTCAGAAGGCAGAAGTGCTCGCCATGCATTTTGAAACCACATTCTGTGAGAACATGAATGCCCACCCGCAACATAATAATATTCTACAAGCCACAAAATTAAACTTCTTCGGTCCGTATCAGAGAATAAAGTTCTCATCTCCCATTGAAATTTCTAAAATCATAAAGAATCTTCCTAACAAAAAAGCCCCAGGTCACGACAAAATAAACAATTTGGCATTAAAAAAACTACCACCAACGGCAATCGCGTACTTAAATAACATATTCAATTCATGTTTCAGAATCGGATACTTCCCCCATAAATGGAAACATGCAATCCCACCCACGTGGTTCATGTAAGCCTCTCTTCATTAATCTAGGAATTCTACCATTACCGTGTCTTTTTATTTACGAATCAGTGGTTTTTTGTAAAAAATGACTTGCTCAAGGGCGGGAATATATTTTCAGAAAATGCCGAAGTCTATTTCTATAACACTCGACGTAGAAATCATATTCATCAGGTGACAGTATCAACAGCTCATTACAAAAAATTCACATACAATACATGTACATTATTTTACAACACTTTGCCAAATGACATTAAACGATTAAATTCAATAGAAAAGTTTAAATCCCAAGTGAAATCGTTTCTGCTGCATAACTGTTTCTATACAATTAGAGACTATACTGAGCATCACAAGAAAAGTAACATTTAATTTTAACAATGATACATAATGCATCATCATCCCCATAGCATAATCATAACAATGATACATAATAAATCATCATCCCCATAGCAAAGCCAAACAAAACCCCATCAAATCCTGAGAGTTACCGCCCTATCAGCGTATTAACAACTTTTTCCAAAATATTCGAGAAAATCATATTGCGAAGACTGAAAAACCACCTGTATTCAACCAATGCTATCCCCAAGGTACAGTTTGGATTTACAGAAAAATCTCAACACATCACCAGCTACTAAGAATTTCAGAGTACATTTATTCCGCTTTTCAAAAAAACACCACTCCATAGCTCTATTTATTGATATTACACAAGCTTTCAACCGAACTTGACACCAAGCTCTTTTATATAAACTAATCCAAATAGGCATTCCACAATACTTGAAATCAATAATAACAAATTTCTTAAGCAATAGAACTTTCTCAGTCAATGTTAACAACCATTTATCCAACCCAAGAACAATAAACGCTGGACTTCCCCAAGGCTCTCCGTTATCACCCACCCTATTCAACCTCCATGCCTTCCCACACTTAATAAAATTACTATCGCTCAATTTGCCGACGACCAGCCATATTCGCCTCCGGTACAATCCTCACTGAGTTAAGAACCCACTTACAACTTTATTTCAATATGATAGACAGCTGGGCTGCTGAACTTAAAATCCAACTAAATCCTAACAAAACCGCTGCAAAAATATTTAGTTTAAGACCCCACTCATCCCCACTTCCTCTCACTCTAAATAACAAATCAATAGAATGGTACCCCCCAATAAACCTGTAAAATATTTAGGCTTATATCTTGATACCAAGCTAACTTGCGGAAAACATATAAATGCCAAAGTGACCCAAGCTAAAATAAAACTGGCACAACTACGACCACTAATTTACAGCAACAGCCCAATACAATATAAATCATCCATAGCAATTTACAAGACAATTTTAAGACCATTAATGTTGTACGCCAGCCCAATTTGGATCAATTCTGCTAAAACTAACATCCATAAACTACAAGTCCTGCAAAATAAATTCTTAAGAATAGTTGCTCATGCTCCATGGTATATAACCAACAACCAACTTCACAACGAATTTAATTTGGAACCGATTGAACAATACATCACATATCTGGCCACCAACTTTTATCATAACCTACCTCAAATCCCAGCCCTATCACCATTCAAACTAGCCAAACCCCAATTACCAAACACGAATCAAAAACAAATATCCATATCACATATTCCTAAAAAAAATTGCAGATTTAGATCCGGACTCAGGAGCCAAAAAGGGATTTCCTCCCCCTTGTTAGTATGTAAGATTATATTTGAGGTTAGCATATAAGTCTGTAAATACATATGTATAGTTATTTTTACTGAACTATGTAATCTCTTCAAAAATTAATAAAAAAAACAGCAGAAGAGGAAATGAGTGTCATGTCATAAGCTGCAGCAAGAATCCTGTTTCTGTGTGTTTCCCTTTCAAGAGCTTAGGCAGGCCATTCCGCGGCTCACATGCAGGAATCGTTTCGCACTGCACAGTGGGTGGTGTGGGTTGGGCAGAAACGAGCGGGCAAAAAAGGTCTCTTTGGCTATGCTGTCCAGTGCGCTTAAGAAATAAAACTAATACTGAAGATGTGGAGGGAAGTTAAGACTGATTTATCGATTTATTAATTTTGCGATTTCTTTCTTCTTTCCAATGAATGTCTACAATTACAATAAGAATAATAATGTATATAGTGTAAATATGCTAGTAAGTACGATTCGATTTGTAATCTATAAGGTAAGCTTCTGTCAACTGATTTTTGTAAAATGTATTAAAAATTGTGTACTAAAATTGTTAAAATGTACAATTAAAAGACGGGTCTGAAGATGGCTAAAAGTTTTATTTATTTATTTATTTATTTATTTATAAATAAATGGCTAAAAGTTGAAGCTGAAACGTCATCAGCAAATACTATATGTAATAATATACGCAAAATATATTTATTTTTCAATGTCAAAAGTAAGTGGAACTGTTTGATTAATAACGATTTATTAACAGTATCGTAACAATAATTGTTTTTTATATAGGAAAATATTAATAAAATGTAAATAAATAGTAAATTAATAATTATTGATAAAAATAATAAAATAACATTTCCTTAAAATAACAATAAAATAAACTTCCAGAAAATACTCAAAGTGACTACCATTTGCCAAGAGAGAGAGAGAGAGAAGCATTTACTCATTTCATTGTATTGGCTGCCACACGTTGAAGAATAACAAGAAGTAAAATTGCTTTCTCTTTCTTCCTACTAAGATACCCACATTCTCCTAGACCGAAATCTGTGGACACGAAAGGGATGCGGAATGTATTCACGCTTTGCCACATCGCCCAAACAAGTGGAGGGGCTGCCAGATTGGGGTTGCGAGTTAAACTAAAGACCCAGTAGTAGATTGAAAAAAAAATATTAAAAAGGTTATCACTATTTGAACACTGAAAAGTTTAGCTCCTGAGTTATAAAAAATATTTGCATCGCTAAACGAACGGCAGATTTGATTTTTTGTTCTGCTAAGAACATAGTAACACACCACTGGCTCTGCTCCTACTACAATTGGCAAAAACAGAGCTCAATACAACATGCGTTTAGTGAAACTACACCTTGCCGTTCACAGATCTGATGGAGTGTTTTGCAATTTTTTGTAAAAAGAAAAGGATCCAGCAAAATTACATTCATGTCTACACCACAAATTAGAGGATTTTTTCTTAATTTAGCAATTGGGTTTATCCAGTTTTTCGTTATCACAGCCCGGCAATGTATTTTTTTTACCGAGCCACCCATTTTTTCGCGCAGCATTACACAAGTTTCCCTATACTACGTATATTACTCCGTATGTATGTAGTACGTATATGAGAAAGTAAAAATGGTGTTCTCACTCACTCTCACTCTCTGTATTTTCGAAAACTACAAAAATATTAACATTGTACTGTAATTATCAAAAGTGCAAAAAAATAACATTATAAGTGCAGGATATTTAAAATAGAGATTTTTGTCTCAAATGAAATTTTCTCTAAACTAGTGGTTCTTCAACAGAACATATTTTCTCGGATTATTTCTAACTTTTACCATTTTTGAAAATTCAAATAGGTCAACGAAAATGAGATCTGCGCTATTCTTTTAACCGTCCCCTGTTATATTCGTGGAAAAAAATGGAGCGTTTTTGAGAATGTTTTTTAAATAAATTTAATTTATTATAAGCAGAAAGAAAGTGAAAAGTACTTGTATTTTGAAAAATGTACGTTTTATTTTTTAAAAGGTCGGATTTTTAAAGCAAATTTAATTTAAGAAAAATCTATCTTGAATATTGTAGTTTTGAAATGTTAACTTATTCTAATTTTCGAAAATACAGAGTGCTTGCCGGGAATAGAACTAGCACTACATTTTTATCTTTTTATACAAACGATGAAACAATTCATTTGACAAAAAAACGTATTTAAAAAAATAATAATTACTTGTATTTCACACAAAAATACGCGATAAATTCTCATATTTTCGACTGAATGTATATGACCTTGTTTCATGATCTGTCTTTGAACATCCGATTTTATTAAGGAAAATTTTTTATCTTCAATGTTGTAGCTATAGAAAACGCCGATGGAAATTTTAAATCTCTACAACTTTGTAGTTTATTTTATTATTATTTTGTTTTAGTTTAAAATATTACGGAAAAGAACTAGTTTCTTAAGCGACAAGATAGTTGAGTTTTGCCGTCGGACTCGTGGAGTAGCGGTAACGAACCTTACATGTTGGCTAGCAAGACCCCAGAAACCGTTCTGCACGTTCATGTAGTGACTGTAATATTTTGTATTCGCTACAAATAATGCCGGAAAATATGCGCTTTTGTTACACCACCAGTTTTATTGAGCAAACTGACAATAGCTATAATAATTGTTACTCGTGGAATTAAGCTTACTCCATATCGTCTTGTGTGTTGTGTTGATTGTGAGGTTTTTTTTTTTTTTTTTTTTGTTGAACCTCTTGAACGAGTCATCTTTTAGAAAACGAATAATCAGAATACTCGTTATTTTTTTCCTCTTCGGCAAACAGTATTGTGTATTGATAGTTTTCAATAAATGTTTTGTCCACGGTCGATATACTCTTTAGTATTAAAATGCTCTTTCAATAAATACGAGGAAATAATAGAAAATAAAAGGTAAACTATATATGAACAGAGAGTGAATAATGAACAAACATTAAATAAATAATGAAACAAAATAAATGTCAGTGTTAATGGCTGAGAGCGCAAGCTGCGAACGTACTACATACGTTTTGACAAAAGCACTCAAATATATCAAATAAACTTTTCCAGCGAAAACAGTAATTTCCCTGAAACATGTGCATGATTAATCTTCGTTTGATGCAATTTTCCAGCACAGTATGTCCTTTATTTAGTTTTCACCGACGGAAATGAAACGTAAACGTAAATAAAAGTCTTATTCAGCAGCATAATTGCAAAATTGAACATTTTCCTAAATATCAGGTTACACCTTTCAGTCAAGGTTCATGGTTGACAAACTCTTGATAAATTTTTATTTGGCTAAATAATGGTAAAATTCTTTAAAGAATTTTCTAAAGAATTCTTTAAAGAATGTTTCACGGATATACCATTTTGTCCGCATATAGTTATTACCATTAAAGAAATTTAAATTCCTTTTAATATTTAAATATTATGGTTTTTAATTAGTCACTTAAGAATATTATAGAATTGAAACATAATTAATTTAAAAGTAAACTATTGTTTCATGATAGTTTTGTTTCAATAAAATGTTGTAAATTAAATAATAATAAAAACGGTGAGTGAATTAAGTAGCCGGACGGCGTATAACAGCACATACTTTCTCACGTTATTTCTAATTTTTGCAATTTTCACAAATTCACATAGTTCAATGAATATGAAAACTGCGCCATCCTTTTAAGCGACCCCAGATCTATCAGTGGAAAGCAAAAGTCGGTGCGGTTTTCGCAAATATTTCTTTAAATGCATTAAATTCAACCACAAATTAAGTGAAAAATACTGGTGTTTCTTAAACCTACACGTGCGTCTGTTTAAAATTTCAGAAATTTCCCTCAACGATTTGCATTAATTATGCAGGCTGTTTATGATTTGTCATTATTCCAGATTTCTTTCGTAATCTTTACAAAACATATTTTCACAACATACATGAACCGCCAATACTTTTTGTAGTCCGATTTTTGATGAAATATAACATTGCGTTGGTTATATCTGCTTGGTACACGTTTTTCTTTTCTTTGGTAGTAATTTTTCCATTCACTTAGATCAATACTACGTCGAAAATGTGAATTGAAAATTCAGTTAATTTCATTCAGTTAATTATTGCGTAATAGTTACAACAATTTTTAAAAAAAAGGGTGCAAATACATTTTACACACAAAGTTCCTGAAAATAATATTAGTAAAATTAAGAATTACACACCTTACGGGAGTACTCTAGTAGCTACATTATGAACCAGTTGAAAATAAAAAAACGCCACAGTTTTATGTTATGAGAATGGACACATTAATTATTGTTAATCAAATACTGTATCCTATGGGTTTTATTGTAAAATCAGACATCGTTTTAGACGATGATAGTTCATATAAAAAATTAAAATATCATTTTATATTCTGTAGCATTGTATAACAATATTGCAACCAGACAATGTCAATGCCCAGTCATGGGAAACATCTGTAATTATACATAAGGTTTATAATCTTTATTTTCAGTGCCATGTTTGATCTGTTCTTTTCCGTAAAGGTTAGATGTTTGCCTATACAGACTCACTATCAGCATATGGTATCTTGTATACTATGCCTGGCGTTGTTCATAAAATTGGATTTTCTTTTTCGTATTTCAAACTACTAATTTCCTTAGGTTGGTATTATATAGTGAACACATTTTTCATATTGTTTTTACACATTGCATCCTACGGGTTCATTAGCTCCTTCAAAATATTTAAAATTATTTGATTCTTTACTGTGTTTATTGATATTTTTAACCGTGGTGTACATTACTTTGCAAACCAGTTTGGATGGAAATAAATGTTCGGATAGTTGAAAGAGCTATAGATTTTCGAGTAATAAATTGAAGTGCAAGAGCTGTGAATTAATGTCTTTATTATTAACGAATTAAGGTCTCTGATAAGAGAAGTATAAGGGCCGTAAGTACGTAACTAATCTTTTATCTTCTCTTATAATCCGATTTAGAGCAAATATTTTGATATTCGTTTCTAATTCTATTCAAAAATATTTCTGAATTGTATTTCACAAATATTGTCAAATAAGATAACAAAAATGACATGCAACATTTTAGCTGCCAAAATGAAGTTTGCGAATTTGAAAAGGCTTTTCGATTGAATGATTGATTGATTGATTGATGTTTCCGGGCGCGACAACTGCTAAGATATGAGGCCAGTAAATGTAGTGAATGTTTTATGGGGAGGTGGTGCTGCTCGCCCCCGCTGGCGGGCGAAATGCGATGCTGACCTACGCTGGCTCGCGGGATGCCACCCAACCAGGTATCTCTCACCGGCGGGATACGCCCCAGCAAGGAAAAGCTCTACGCTCCCGACTGGTCATGCGACAAGTGTGGTTGTGTGGTGCATGTGAACGTAAGGGGTGAGGAAAGGACAAGGAAGGAGGAAAAATCGCGCGTGATCCGTTGCCCGTTTGTTAGGGTACTGCTCTGTAGCGTCATAGACTTGACTCCCTGCTCCAGAGAGTCAAGTTGCAAGGTATGGGAATGAGGGAATAAAAATAGGCTTCCGAACAAAGGCCAACCCTTCAGGGAAAGTCCAAAAGAAGAGAGGGCTTGGAGGTGCCGCGTGCAAATTGCAACGGAAAAAGCAGACGCCTCAAGCGGAGTGCGTGGGGGAAAGATGACGCAGGAAGTCATGTGACTCGAGCATATGAAAGGGCTGTCGCAGAAGCCCTGGGTTGGGTAACGTTTCTGGTTTCCTCGCAGCAAAACACCGCAAAACTTGTCCGGCCAAGTCTGGCGCGGAAGTGCTGTAGGCACGTGTAGGTGTTCGAGTGTCGAGCACTGTGAAGAATGCTTGATACTTCGGGGCAGATTGTCTGCCGAGGCACACCAGGTGCCATTTGCAACTCGGCCGAGTTGGCTAAACGCAGACGCGGCCGCAAGGCGCGTGTTGGGAGAGGGGGGGCTGCTGCAGGTAGCTCCGACAAACACCTTACAGTGAGGTCTGTAAATAGTGTACATAATTTATTGTAAATAAATTGTAAATACCCACTCGTGTCTGTTTCTTTGTGGTGTAGATTCCTACTCACGACGTTACAGCTCCGACATTCGCCTGGTGTTGATCGGCGAAACCACGAAAAATTCCCGGTCAGAACAGCCGGCCGCTAGAATTCTTCTCCAGGCAGCGGGTGAAGCGGCACTAGCTTACAAGCTAGTGCCGAAAATCCTGCCACCGTCGGGACTCGAACCTGCTGGTTAGAGGCAATGCAGGGACATCAGTTGATGCCCTAAGATACCTGTCGGTACTGAGGCTTTCCGACAAGGCAATGGAAACTTGGCACATGAAAACTACGCGCTTTCAGATCTTAGACACGGATGTACAACATATAATCTACGGAAACCCACAGTTTTCTTAAAATTATTTCTTCATTAATGAATCAAAATGGAGCTTCTATTGTAATAACATTACTAAGATTAATTATTCTCACTGAGATGGAAGTTTAAATTTCCATGTTTCTTATTAGAATTTAAAAAAAATTGTCTCAGATCCTCTTTTTAAAATTTGGGACAACAATCATTAAATGTATCAAAATACCATCAAGTCATTTATTCACATTAAAAAAGTTTGTAAAATTCATCAAATAGAAAAATGTATCATGATATTTCGGAGACTGTTCCGCATCCCTTATCAAGTGCTACAAAGGAAAATGTATTTATAATATTAGTTATTAAATGAAAAACATAAAAATTATGAAAATAAATAACCAACACTTTGTAAATTTTATTTACTATTTATTCATTCCTGAATGAATGATGGAATTTTGATATGTTTGTTCATAATTAAAACACCGACTGAAAAATATAAAAATTAAAATATTTTAAATATAAAAATTAATATAAAATTAAGGTGTAATGATATAAATATAAAATAATTGTTTCCTACGTTCTCCCTGTCAACACTTATCTTTAAGGCGGCTCCACACATTCGGCATCTACCGAGTAGCGACCTGCCGTTCGCCCAATTCCGAATAGCTGATGTGTGCGAACAGAGGTTCGCTTCCTTTGATGTGTCCAAAAGTCCCACACGCGGTGGGTTTGGCGAGCACCGAATGTTCGTCACTCACCAAATAGCAAGCAACTCATCCACACTACTTGGGACTCGGCGAACGGTTCCTTGCTGCTCGTCGAATATCGAATTAGTGGAGTTGCCTTTAAGGCTAAATTCACCGAAAAATACTTATAGGAAAAATCAATAGATCGCAGCACTATCACACGGAATTTACTACACTGATAACGTCTGAACAAATTGTCCGATTGTCGATCTGTAAACGGCATTGGACTCCTTTTTAAAATAGATTTTACGCTATAATGCCGTTTTTTCAAAAAAGATTTCCAACATTTTTTAAAAATTTGTTTCTCATTGTTCCGGGAAGGAATTAAAACATGTGGCTTATAGCGCGATGACGACGGGCTTCCTGAATCCAACGCCGTGTCAATCATGCAAATCGGATGAATGGGAGCGGTGTAAAGTGAAATTTCGGAAACATATACCTGAATCCCTCCCCCTTCCCCTTGCGTAACCCGGCCCGTCTCGGCCCTCCCTCGACGCGGCCGAACGGCCAAACCCGGCGGCCTGCGGCACGGGAGGCCGAACTTATAGACAGGCAAGCTGGGCAGTCAGTCTCGATATATTATAAATACATATGTAAAATTATTTTTTACAAAAAATGTCATAATATATTGTAAATCTCAATAACAAATCATTAAGTCAATAATATCGAATAGAGAGTCGAGCAATTCCATTGCTAAAGTTCAAATGTAGAAACGTACTTTCATATTTTGTTCGTCTTGAAAATTAATATTTAAATTAAAATAATCCAGCTAAAAATCGGACAAATTAATGCATGTGATCACTAATCGATGTAAAAATAATCGATTTAAATTTTTCGATTAACCGTGTAAAATAATCGGCCGTTGAACTAATCGCAACTAAATCACCCATCCCTTCTGGGCGGACGATGCCTGCCGCCCGGAAGGAAACATCAAGTAAAAGGTACCAAGACATGAATTAAATGAAGAAAATTCAGAATCCAACTTCGAATTTCTTTTCATCATAAATGAGGAAGATGAATGTACCTACTGCGATCTCCTGGATAAAATGTATAATGTGCTTTTACAGGTGTCATGAGCTGTGGGCAAGTATCGAAAAAATAAGTGAGAAGTTTTGAAGTGTGGTCTGTTTACAGGAAAGGACTGATGAAATGTGTTTATATATATATATATATATATATATATATATATATATATATATATATATATATATATATATATATATATTGTCTCTTGTTGATGGACTTGTATTAAAGGTTTTAAAGTAACAATGCAAATTATGCTCTAGTCCTTCCATACTTACAAACCAAATTTCGGGACACGTTACAACCGAAATTAGGAGCCTTTTTTTGTAGTGCCAAAATTGCACCCATAAATAATTTATACCAATATTCAAATAAGAGGTCGTGGAACTTTATGAAGGAGTTAATAATATGTAAGAAACAATCGTACCTTTTTGTCACGATTTCTAGTGCATCTACTTGCTCACAATACTCAATTTTAAAAAGGTTTCCTATAAAAGGGTACTTCTACTTCTAAACAATGCACGTGGCTCTATATTATTCATGAGTAGCAGTCGCATAAATATTTGCTTTGCAAGTAAAAACAGCTTCATTTTCATCAACACACTACAAATACACGAAGAGCAGCAGAATTCAAAAGCCAAAAATGAAATATTAGTGTCCAGTTCCATGAAAGAAAAATTTGAAGGTGAAAGAATGATAGATATAATGAATTCTAAAAACTAACCTGTAGATGTTGGAAACAGTCACTTTTAAAATGGCCAATTAGCAAAGTACCAGCAAGCAACTGTCTGTGATAAACGTATGTATTCAAAGATATAAGACGCAGAGAAAGTTTAAGAAGAAAGTGAGAGAGGATGTAAGAGCAAGCATGACGTCATAAACATAAAAAGATGAGGCCATTGGATACCAAAAATGGGGTGAACATAAAGAAACATTTCGTTTTATTACCACTGCCACTACTACTATGAAGAGAAATAATAAAGTGTATGTTATTGATTTAAGAAAATCTTTCTGCATAGAAATGTAGCGCGCCAGGAAAGTCACTTTGCAGTCGCACCTTGCTGGTGACAGTACTTGCAACAGAAAATGTTGGTTGCTCGAGCTGCAGCTTGAAAACACCCACCACAATCATAGAGGTAGTAATCATATTCATCAGGGGACAGTATCAACAGCCATTAAAAAATTTACAATTTTTGTCAGATGACATTAAACGATTAAATTCCAAAGACAATTTTTAACGACTAAAATCGTTTCTGCTGCATAACTGTTTCTATACAATTAGAGAATTTACTGAGTATCAAAGAAAGTCACATTAATTTTAATAGCGATATTTAACGTATTATTTACAATTTGGACTGTATAATTCTAAACAACCTGTTACATGTATTGTACCGCAGCCCCTGAGTCAATGACTCCATCTCTATCAGTTTTTTGTCCATTTTCCCTGATCCTTTGAGCAAATGCTGAGATAGCCCCTTGTTTTGCTCCTGAACATAAATGTAACGCGATTATCTGTGCATGTCTGCTAGAATTCAGTGGGAAGTATAGTTATTCAAATTAACTTTCTCCGTGTTATCGCGGCCGGGAGTATTATTCCTTGACGAAGGACATGGTGAGGGTTAAGAGCCAAATTTATGTCTGATTTATCCATGCAAATAGATTTTACCACATCGGAGGGAAAATGTTTGTTAACAATCCTGGCAAAAAACGTTCATTTATTCTGTATTCAAAATTCAA